>JAVMKO010000001.1:130246294-130570214 GCA_032164245.1 Sternotherus odoratus
AGTTAGAATAAAAAACAGAATGATTCTTAGGGTTTCTTTGTTTGCTTGTTTTATTATATTTTAAGTTCTGTCCTGGCTCTCGTTAGCATAACTTCAAAGACTTGTAAAAAATTATCCAGTTGGCTTTTCCACACTTGTAGATGCCCTTCTGAGTTCCAGTCGAGAAGGAGGTGTTAGACAGCTAGACCATTCTGGTACCTGTTTCTTGTGCAGTGATAACCACAGTGGGAAAGTGTAACGGGCTAGGGCAGGGGTCTCCAAACTACGGCCCGCGGGCCAGATACGGCCCGCGAGGCCCTCTCATCCGGCCCGCGGCAGGGGTCGGGAACCAGCCACGGGGCCGGGACGCGCCGCGTGCTCCGCTGCCGCCGCGGGGCCGGGACGCGCCGCGTGCTCCGCTGCCGCCGCCAGCCGCGGGGCCGGGACGCGCCGCGTGCTCCGCTGCCGCCGCCGGCCGGGACGCACCGCGTGCTTCGCTGCCGCCGCCGGCCAGGGACTGCTCAGAGCTGGGGCCGTGACGCGCCGCACGGCACCGCCACCCAGTTACAGGCGGCGAAACAAGGAGCCACCCACTGCCAGGCGGCGAAACGGTCTGTGGGGAGAGACTGGGTTGAGCGGGTCAGTTGGGGGGGGAAGAGACCGGGTTGAGCGGGTCAGTTGGGGGGGGGGGGTTGGAGGAAAGGAGGTTTGGGGGGGAGAGACCTGGCTGGGTGGGTCAGTTGGGGGGGGGGGGGTTGGAGGAAAGGAGGTTTTGGGGTGAGAGACCTGGCTGGGTGGGTCAGTTGGGGGTTGGAGGAAAGGAGGTTTTGGGGGGAGAGACCTGGCTGGGTGGGTCAGTTGGGGGTTGGAGGAAAGGAGGTTTTGGGGGGAGAGACCTGGCTGGGTGGGTCAGTTGGGGGGTTGATGTGTAGTGTTCATGTGTAGTGTTCATGTGTTCATGTGTAGTGTTCATGTGTAGTGAACAGGTGTTCATGTGTAGTGTTCATGTGTAGTGAACAGGTGTTCATGTGTAGTGTTCATGTGTAGTGTTCAGGTGTTCATGTGTAGTGTTCATGTCTTCATGTGTAGTGTTCATGTGTAGTGAACAGGTGTAGTGAACAGGTGTTCAGGTGTAGTGAACAGGTGTTCAGGTGTAGTGTTCATGTGTAGTGAACAGGTGTTCATATGTAGTGTATCAATGTGTTATTAAATAATAACTGAATAAAATAATATTAAATAAATAATTAAAAACAACATCCATGTTTTGATTCTTTTTTATTTGGACCTCGAGTGTGTTGTCGGCCCCCGAACTGCTATTTGATAGTTAATGCGGCCCTCGGGCTGAAAAGTTTGGAGACCCCTGGGCTAGGGTGGCTAATGGTGTTGCCTGCTTCAGTGAAATGAAAGAGGTCACCAAAGGAACACAAAGGCTCCAAGTGTGAGGTAGGTGTGGTATATTAAAATTTTGGACTATTCTCCACAGCAAGGTAAATATAACTGCCATTATAACTATAATGGGAGTTACAAGAACATAAACCCTAAGGATTTTCTGGATAGGGATATTTAGAGAAAATTGTTAGTTGTCTGTTTAAATCATCAATGGAGTCTAAGTATGTGCAAGTAATACTGGAGGGCACACAAGTGCTGGACTGTGCAGGGATGTATTTCTGCTGATACATCTGTCATTGAGAATAAACATTATGGTAGACTGAATTGCTCATACATTCAACCTGAAAACTGGAACTTGTAAGTGAGAAGACTGTACAATAGATTGTTGCACTTATCTTTCTGTTACTTGAGATTCGGGTTCAAATCTCAACTCTTTCAGGCTTGTAAATAAGTTTGATGTTCCTGTCCTAGTCTCTAATTAATATCTGTCCACTTCTCAAAACCAATTCTGAGTAGATGCTCAGGACAAGTCCAGGGCTGAAGAATAACGACAGGATTTTTCATTGGCCAGCACAAGTAATACTTTTATTCTTGAGCGCCAAATTCAGCTAGTGTGGTGTGTTTATACAGGCAATGACTGGAATGCTCAAAAAGGGTTTTCATTTATCAGAGACATATGGGACTCACCATCACTGGATATATTTGTGAGACACTATAACAAAGAACACTCCTCAGGCGTGTCTCACATTTCAAGGATCGGAGGGCAATCTGGATAAATGTCTTTTCTAGGAAACTGATGAACCAGTTTTCTCATATGTACTCTCCAATTTCAGTAATTCTTAGGAAGCTCATAAAAGCCAAGAGGGAGTCAGTAAAACCTCATGTTTTTAGCCTCCAGAAGGACACAAAAGTCTGTGGCTTTCAGGGATGGTCCAGATGCCACGTGCACACCTCTTATGCATTTTCATTTTGTCTGGGCCTGTTGTTTCTGTGTGCTGCTATGATATAACTTTAGACTGGCACAGTCCGATAACATGGCTACAAAAAAGTAGGGATCTGGACTTGCTGGGAAGAATTTTGACTTGACAGAATGTAGAAAGTAAATCTTGGTCTCTATATTATAGAGCTAGTAAATATATATATGTTTTTCTCCTGTAGGGAATTTTCCCCAGTTTCTTTCTTATTCATGAATAGTGATCTATTTGAAGATGGCTCAAATGGGCTCTGAAATCCAGTTGGTCCTGTTGATGGTCATTGGGGCAATGGTGATCCCATGAGATATGTTTCTATAGATAATTGCAATCATATTTTTCTGGTCTTTAGGGCTTTTAAGATTATTATCCAGTGTTAAGTTGTAAACTCTTAGAGGTGGGGACTGTCTTGTGTTTGTGCAGGAGTTAGCACTACGGGGTCTGTACCAGGTAGGTGTCTTTGCGTGTTACTGTAATAAAATTATCAACTCCTATAAAGTTGGCAACTTTTTACTAGATAGACATCTCAATTTGGTCTTCAAAGTACTATTTACAGAAACATACTTCTGAATTTGTGTAGCAGCTTTGTTACAGAGGTACCTTTGTCTTGCTCTGTGTAATGGGGTGTATGGGATGCTTGGCATTCCTTGCCTATCTTGACTACAGAGCCCAATCCAGTAGCCAGAAGCCAGAAGCCATTTACTGGATTCCTCACCTGCAAACAGTGATGGTACCAGTCCCCATGTAACCTTTATCTCAGTGGGGAAGGTACTCATCCAGGTTGTGGAAGACCCAGGCTCAGTTCTCCCTTCTGTAGGCAAATAATTGAATCTAAGCCTCTCAAGAGAGTGCTCCACACTGTGGGCTGCGAGGTTTGTTTTTCTCAGGCTCTCATGTTGGAGCTGTTTCATATTGTATAAGTAAATATTCACTGGATGAGGGAGGATGGAGCCTGGACCTCCCATCTCCTCAGTGAGTTCCCTAACAAGTGGTCACCACCGCCGCTTTCTCCTCCTTTTTAGTTTTTTGTGCAAAAGGGCCTAGATTCTGAAGGGGCTCATGCCTGTGCAGCGAGACATCTAGAAATCCCTTTGAAGGTTGGGACTTAAGGTCTACTTCTTACCATTTCCTTTTGGCTAATGTAGGCTATTCCCAAACAGTGTATTGGCTTTTGTGTATCTCATTTATAGGACCTCAGTCTCCCCATGCATTGAATAGGCAGCCTAGGGGCTTAGTTTAGGGATGTGGATTACACTAAGCACCTAAAAATTCAGCATTGCTAAATCCCCTTGTGGATATAATCCTAAAGAAAGAAGCAGTATTTGGTGATTTTAAAGCACAAGCTGGGAGTTCTGAAAACTACTTTTCTTTATATTGAACTTAGAGAGTGAAACTATAGGCAGGGAAGGATTGTCTTTAGGAAGAAGTGCAGAACTATGCATCAGAAGATCTGTGTGGCGTTTCTGGGCTCTGTCCCAGACTTCCTGGTTGATCTTGGGCAAGTCACTTCACCTCTGTGTGCTTAGTCTTCCAGCTACAAAATGGGGGTTATAATAATTTCACATGTGCCTTGAAGCTTCAGTAATACATGTACATTGCTTTGAGTTTCTTGGATGGAAGGCACTAGAGAGGGGCAAGCATTATTGCCACATTCAACTTCTTATAATTTAAAGGAAAAGTTATTAAAACCACTTACATTGCTATGTCTCTCAAAGCTATGTTTGATTTCTGAATTTCTTCAACAAGCCAGTCCATACCATCTCATACATTTCTGCACAATGTTCTCTTGTAGAGCTTGAATTGTTTCCTTCCTTTGGTGCTGTGTGTCGTGAGATCATTCAAAAATGGCAGGTAAAGTGAGTGCCAGTGAAACAAAAGATTTAGCTGCTAGGGTATATACTTGTTCCAAGCATGGAGCTCCCACTAAAGTCAATGGGAGTTCTGCTTTCCAGAAGGAGAATGAGAGCTTAGTCCTTCCGAACAGCATAGAAGAGGTGGTTGGGATGACACTGGGTGTGTTGAGGAAGGGTATATAGTTGTAAGGACAAGTGGGTGTCCAGTTGGAATCTCTGGGTGATTAAAGGGTCTGTAGGTGAAAGGATAACCTCCAGGTGGTGGAAGAACCTGGTTTTGGCTATATATATGTATGTGTAAGGTATGTGATTTATATTTTACCTGCGAAAGATAGAGGAAGTGATTTGCAGGAACAACATGGGTGAATAATAAAGTAGATGGATACAAAGAGTGAAGAAAAACATGAAACTGGGAGATGAGGATGTTGTAGTTGTGCAGATTTTACTGTCTAGATGCTTGTATTTATTCTTGAGTTTCTGTGGCAGAGCTGACTAGCTGTATGTAATGTTCTCAGTATAAACAGAATCCATAAATAGTTTTGTAGGGAGTCAGGATTTTATTTTTCTTGTGAGGTTGGACCTTTTGTGACTTTTCACTCTGCCATTTTTTTTCTCATTTTACTGCTGTGATAAAGTTTATATTGCTTAGCCCAAATGCATATATACATATTTTAATAGACTTTCATCCCTTTCTCTGTCGCTTTGTTTATCTGTCTCCGTCTATCTCTCTGTGTGCCTGCTGCTTGTCTGCTTGCCAGTTTTTTCTTTGTCTCTATCACTTTATCATTGAACCCATCTGTGTAGAAAATAGGATATTTGGCTGTCTTGTATTTTTGTTATATTTCTGTTGTTTCATACCTCAGACTTAGGAGGGTAAAACTCACACTCCTGGGGGTGCCAGGCATTCCAGCTCTTGCATTTAGGAGGAGTCGTGATGCTTTTTGCGTCTGTTTGTCTGTCCATCTGTCTGCCAGTCTATAATAAGCTGTGCAGCGAGACAGCAGTTTACTATCTGTGTGTGTGTGTGAAATTAGCTAATTGGTGTTAGCAGCAATATTTTCACATGTTTTATAAGCAAAGTGCAGCAAGGTATATAAATGTAGATATGATCCAGACACACACACACACACACGCACGCAAGCCTGTCGCTGCTCATGCATAGACGCTCAGAAGTAATTAATGTTAATAAGATTTTAATGTGCTTGTGAGATCATAATGAGGAGAAATGAATGCTCTGATTAGAAAAAGGTAACTGTTGTGTGTTTTGGCTTAGAACAAGATTTCCTATTTTTTTTATAAACCTCAATTTCAGAACTTGTTTGTGATTGCATCAATCGGTTTTTATTTTCAAATTAGAGGTCTGTTTAGCCATTTGAATGATTAGCCAAATAAACTGGTAAAACCCTGATCATAAGGAATGGTGCAGATTTTTTTTTCTTTACAAAGCAATGCTAGTGTACTGCTGGGCTGGGCTCCCTCATCACATTTTAGTTGTTGTTTCTGCCTTTAAAGCCCATCAGAAACTGCTTCCAGAGACAGTGCTCATTTTTACAAATGTAGATGTTATCTATGTGATTCTGGGACACATAATCAACCACTAAAAAGTATTGTGCCAAGACACATTCCTGTCCATCAGTAATGGTGACTCCTTAGAGTCCAAATGATCACAAGATAGCTTGATAACGTGTTTTCAAATAATTATTTTCCTTTAAAAATAAAATTTAAAAATCCATTATTTTTTCCTTCCAAATGTAAGAGGTTGGAGACTATTTGCAGGAATAGATCACAAGGTAAGCTGTTCTCTCATCATGAACTCAAATGCTGTACAGTCACCAGTCACACACTCCAGTCTGGCTAAAATCCAGATGGACACTAGGGGTCCTTCTCTCCAGCAAATCATGTGAAAATGTGGTCTACCAGGCTTGGCTTTCATTTGCATTATGATTAGTATTATTTATTTTTTAGTAATAACGTGATAAAATATCAAAGAGTTTTTGCTCTGTAGAATTACCCAAAGCCCTAGAAATGATTTGTATAATTATTGCTAAATTTAAAAATTGAATAATTTTAAGTTTATTTTTGAAAGCCTCTTTTTAATTAAAAACACAAGTAAAAGTCTAGCTAGATTACAGTGCATTTCATTTGCAATAGCACCCGCTTCGTTCTGTGACATTTGGCAAGCTGCTTAAACAAGATTTGTTTTGTAGTAGGGCATTGGGTATAGCTTTGAATTCAGGAAACCAAGGTTCACTTCCAGAAGATATTCAGATACCACGATGGTAGATGCAGTATAAGAATAGAACCATAATAATATCATAACAGTTTCCAGCCCCTGATGAATCAAGCTCAGTAGAGCTAGATATAGCTTTGACATGACTTGCAATCTCAAATGATGAACTGATGCAGCCTTTATTTATAATGAATGAATTTATTCTGGTGATAGAAAACACCAGGCATTCTGTATAACCCCTAATATCTTTCTAAACACCTTCCAGCCAACTACTATTAGGGAAATTCCCTCCAGATTATTATGGGGAACAAGATTCAGACTTCTTAGTCAATAAAAATAATAGTATAGAAACTTTTATTCTGGGTGCACGTACACGCACACACCTTCCAAATAACTGAAGAAGTAGAAAACTAGGCTAAGCCACTAACGGCTCTGGGGCAGTGCAAGAGAACATTGTAATTTTGTTGCATAAATAAAATACTATTCAACTAGTCTCCAAAATCTTCTGGACACTGGTTAGAAAGAAACTGTCTTCCTTTAAAATCACAGATCTTAGTTACAAGATCTAGATAATTTTATTAGCAGCTTCGAAAAACTGAGAAAAATATCATTCTCCAGCATGTTTTGTCTGTTGGTTTTTTGCATTGCCTATTTCCACTTACTTCCTGCACACTAATTCTACCATTTCCCAAGACTGGTTTACAGGATGTCAGAGAGTGAGAGTGGGAACAAAGTAATGGCAAACTCCAACAAAGCCAGCTATTGATCTCGGTGCATGAAGTGGCTAAATAATGCAGGGACATTCTTTTTAATTTCTTTTTTTAATAAACTTGTATTTAGGGATCCCTTTAATGCTCTAAGCATCAGGGTTGAAAGATCTGAGCTCCCTTGAACCACTGGTTCAAAACCTGTCTGAATCAACTCGTCCTTCTAAGAAGCAAATAAACATTTCCATACAGTTTTCTGTATGCTGGGACTTTGAACAAGACAGTGAACTCCAGTGTCTCCCTACTAGTGAAGGGAAATTAAAGATCCTACTGCACTTTTGTTAGAATTTGCCCTGCTGTCCTTGGACACCATCATTTTACTGAGCAGCTGCTAGGTGTTAGCCCCAGAGATGGCTTCATTTCAATGATACCAATTGCATATTGTGGTAAACCCAGGGCTGGAAGGCTGTGGTGAGAGGGGAAAACTGCAGGTAAATTAGGTCCAGCTGAGAGAGGCTGCTGCAGCCAGCAGCAGGGCCAGCTGGGACCAGTTAAGGAGCAAGCCAGAGCCCTTTAAAGAGACTTCTCCCCAGAGAGGGGTGTGGGAGTGAGGAGTGTGTTTGGAGGCAGGAGGAGTTAGAAGATTGAGTTTGTGAAGCAGAAGGAGGTAAAGGCAAGTGAGAGGCAGTTACAGGGAGGCTGCCAGCAGGCAGGGAGGCAGGAAGGAGCCCCTCCCAGGAGGGAGCTAGCCCAGCCTAACCAGCGAGAGGCCAAACCCAGACGGGGGAGCTGCCCAGAGGACTGGAGCCTGGGGTGCCCAGGGGGGCCCCCTTGCCACAAGTGGTGTCAGAGGTGGGATCGTGAGTAGACGTGCTGGCAAGACCCCTCGACCCGGGCGAAAAGCCCCCCCCCCCCCTATTCAAAAACATAAAAAGAGAGAGAGAAAATGGAGGAGGTGGTGAAGGAAGGTTCAGGCCACTGCGGCCCAGCAGGAGGCTGTTCGAGTGCAGCAGGAAACCAACCAGTTACTGATGTCCCAGGCAGCCCAGGACCGAGCCACATTGCAGGAGTTAGTGAAGCAGGTGAAAGTCCTGGGCACCCTGGCCCATGGGGATCCCGATGCCCGGCCGCTGCGGGCAAGCAACTATTTACAGAAAATGACGGCGGACGACGATACCGAGGCCTACCTCCTCGCGTTCGAGAGGACAGCCCTGCGAGAGGCCTGGCCCCGGGAGCAGTGGGCAAGCATCCTGGCCCCTTTTCTGTGTGGAGAGGCCCAGAAGGCCTACTTTGATCTGGCAACCGAGGCTGCTGCAGATTATCCCCAGCTCAAGGCTGAAATCCTGGCAAGGACGGGAATGACGCCAGCCCTGAGAGCCCAGCAGTTTCACGACTGGAGGTGCAAGTCCGACAAGCCACCAAGGACCCAGCTGTTTGACTTGATTCACCTTGCCCAGAAGTGGCTGCAGCCTGAGACCCACAGACCAGAGAAAGTGGTGGAAATCCTAGTCCGGGACAGGTATATGCGGGGGTTGCCACCCGACATAAGGGGTTGGGTCCGTAAGAACGATCCCTCCTCCTATGACGAACTAGTAGCCCTCGTGGAGAGACACCTAGCCTCCCAGGAGCTGCCTCGGACTACCAAGGAAGGAGTGCGCCCGAGTAGGAGGCAGGGCACAGGGCCAAAACCCTGGGGTACCATGCCCCCAAGCCGTTACATAGAGGGAGGGAAAGAGGCTGGGGATCAGCCTGAAAGCATGGAGAAGCTTGGGGACTGGGGGAACGAGACTCGGGGGGCACGGCCTAACAGTCCGAGAACCAGGGTGCTAGCCCGAGTGGGTATACGCTGCTATGCATGTGGGGAAGTAGGGCATATAGCGGCCCAGTGCCCAAACCAGGCCGAACCCATGCAATGCGACCTGGGGGGGATGGAAGGTCCCTGTGACCTAATAAGTCAGGTGTGGGTCGCGGTGGCCCCCCATAGATACACCCGGCCCGTTAAGATGAACGGCATTAGTACCACCGCGTTAGTAGACTCCGGGAGTGCGGTCACGCTGGTCTCGGGGAAGCTGGTCGGGCGAGACCAACTGTCGCGGGCCAAGCGCTCCGGAGTATCCTGTGTACATGGGGATGTCAATTATTACCCCACCATCCCCGTAAGTATAGACATCCTGGGAAACCCCACGAAGGTAATGGTGGGAGTAGTCCCGAAGCTCCCCTACCCAGTCCTGATTGGGCGAGACTTCCCAGGGTTCGATAACCTGCTCCCCGGAAGGGAGGCAGAAGGTGCTAGTGCCGAGATCCAGGAGAGGGCGCCCAGGGATTGGGGACCCCCGGCCTTCCGAGAGTTTGACCCAGGGCTATTTTCCCCGCCGGGGGGACCCAAGAAGTCTCGGAAGGAGAGAAGGGCAGCTAAGGAGTTGGGGACGAAGATTTTGACCCAGTACCGGAGGGTAGCGCTGGTAGGGGAACAAGTAAGCCCCAGGGGGAAGAGGGCTCGGCGAGCTGCGGGGGAGCCCGACGCCGGACCTAGTGCCCCCCAGACTGACCCCGAGAGGGAGCCGGGGATAGATCCCCCGGAGCTAGGACCGATTGGCCTGTCAATGGAAAGCTTTGGGCAGGATCAAGCCAATGATCCAGCCTACCACCATATCCAGAAGGAAGTAGTGGAGGTGAATGGAGTCCCAGTAGAAGGGAAAGTTAAGGGCCAAGGACCGTATTATGTGATAAAGGGGGACCTATTATACAGAGTAGTCCGGATGTCGGACCAAACCATAGAGCAACTCCTGGTTCCCCAGAAACACCAGAGAGGCGTGATGGACCTAGCCCATAGCCACCTCTTCGGGGGCCACCTAGGGGTGGATAAAACCCTTGACAGGGTCCTGAAAAGATTTTTTTGGCCAGGAGTCTACGCGGCTGTCCGACGATACTGCGCCACCTGCCCGGACTGCCAATTGCATGCCCCCCGGCCGCACTTGCGGGCCCCGTTGGTACCTCTGCCCATCATTGAAGTCCCCTTTGAGAGGGTCGCTATGGACCTGGTAGGCCCACTAGAGAAATCTGCCCGGGGCCATCAGCACATACTGGTTGTGCTTGACTACGCCACCCGATACCCGGAAGCTGTGCCCCTACGGAATACTATGTCCAAGACCATAGCCCGGGAATTGGTGCAGATTTTCTCCCGAGTAGGAATACCCAAGGAGATCCTAACCGATCAAGGGACCCCCTTTGTGTCGAAGCTGATGAGGGACTTGTGTGACATGCTCCAAGTGCGGACCCTGAGGACATCGGTTTACCACCCTCAGACGGACGGTCTGGTCGAACGCTTCAATAGGACATTGAAGAGTATGATACGGAAGGTAGTGAGCCGGGACGGGAAGGATTGGGACACCCTGCTCCCCTACCTACTGTTTGCAGTGAGGGAGGTACCGCAGGCCTCAACGGGATTCTCCCCGTTCGAGTTGTTATATGGACGCCACCCTCGGGGCATACTCGATATAGCCAAAGAGGGTTGGGAGGAACAGCCGAAGCCGGAGAGAAATGTCATCAAGCATGTGTTACGGATGAGAGAGAGGATAGCCCAGGTCACCCCCATAGTGCGAGAGCACATGAAGAAGGCCCAAGAGGCCCAGCGGACGTATTATGATCGTCGGGCGGTGAGCCGGAAGTTCCAGGTGGGGGACCGGGTAATGGTGCTTGTACCCACGGCTGAAAGTAAACTGTTAGCCCACTGGCAAGGGCCCTATGAGGTGATCGAAGCCGTGGGAGACGTGGACTATAAGGTCCGACAGCCGGGACGCCGGAAGCTGGAGCAGATCTATCATGTAAACCTACTGAAGCCTTGGCAGGATAGAGAGGCTCAAGTAGTCGCGCTCGGAGCAACCCCCCGGGAAGGGAACCAGCCTAGCCAGGTAGGGATATCCCCCGAGCTGACCCCAAACCAACGAGAAGAGGTGATCAGCATGATCAGACGGCACCCGGACGTGTTCTCGGAGACACCAGGCCGAACCAGGGAGGTATGCCACCACATCCGCACGGAGCCTGGGGTAAAAGTGTGTGTCAAGCCCTATCGGATCCCAGAGGCAAAAAGGGAAATGATTGGAACAGAAGTCCGGAAGATGCTGAGATTGGGGGTCATAGAAGAGTCCCATAGCCAGTGGTCCAGTCCCGTGGTCCTGGTACCCAAGCCCGATGGCAGTGTAAGATTCTGCAACGACTTCCGGAGGCTGAACGACGTGTCCCAGTTCGATGCCTATCCGCTACCACGAATAGATGAACTGATCGACCGATTGGGAACAGCGCGGTTCCTGTCCACCCTGGACCTGACCAAAGGCTACTGGCAAATCCCCCTTGCCCCAGCGGACAAGGAGAAAACAGCCTTTGCCACTCCAGATGGTCTGTTCCAATACACGGTTCTCCCCTTTGGATTACATGGGGCCCCCGCCACCTTCCAGCGGCTTATGGACAAACTGCTGCGGCCGCATCGTAAGTACGCGGCCGCTTATTTGGATGATGTGATTATCCATAGCCCCGACTGGGAGACACACTTGGGGAAGGTGGAGGCAGTGCTAGACACCTTGAGGAAGGCCGGTTTGACTGCGAATCCCGCCAAGTGCTCAATTGGACTAGCAGAAGCCAGATACCTCGGGTATGTAGTGGGGAGAGGCCTGGTGAGACCCCAGCTTAACAAGTTAGAGGCAATCCAGAAGTGGCCACGACCAGTCCGGAAAAAGCAGGTCAGGGCGTTCCTGGGGTTGGTCGGCTATTACCGACGGTTCATTCCCCATTTCGCCGCCCGGGCATGCCCACTAACTGACCTGACGAGAGCCCG
Source organism: Sternotherus odoratus (assembly GCA_032164245.1). NCBI lineage: Eukaryota > Metazoa > Chordata > Testudines > Kinosternidae > Sternotherus > Sternotherus odoratus. The sequence goes on from JAVMKO010000001.1 coordinate 130,258,255, forward strand.
TGGCCCGGATGTCGTGAAATGGTCGAACGCAGCAGAAGAGGCGTTTAAGGATCTGCGGACGGCCCTCTGCACCGACCCCGTGCTAATAGCCCCGAATTGGGAGAAGGAGTTCTTATTGCAGACCGATGCCTCCGAAGTAGGGCTAGGAGCGGTGCTGTCCCAGATGATAGATGGAGAAGACCACCCCATTCTGTACCTCAGTCAGAAGCTCCTGCCCAGGGAACAGAAATACGCCGTGGTAGAGAAGGAGTGCCTGGCAGTGAAGTGGGCCGTAGAAAGCCTCCGCTACTACCTGCTCGGAAGACGGTTTACCCTGGTCACGGACCATGCTCCGCTGAAGTGGATGCACCAGAATAGGGATAAAAACGCAAGGGTCACCAGGTGGTTCCTCTCGTTACAACCCTTCCACTTCCGCGTACAACATAGGTCCGGCCTCCTGCACGGAAATGCGGACGGCCTGTCCAGGGTACACTGCTCAGCGACCCAAGTAGCCCAACCCCATGGTGTTGAGCAGGGGGGGGGGGGGGATGTGTGGTAAACCCAGGGCTGGAAGGCTGTGGTGAGAGGGGAAAACTGCAGGTAAATTAGGTCCAGCTGAGAGAGGCTGCTGCAGCCAGCAGCAGGGCCAGCTGGGACCAGTTAAGGAGCAAGCCAGAGCCCTTTAAAGAGACTTCTCCCCAGAGAGGGGTGTGGGAGTGAGGAGTGTGTTTGGAGGCAGGAGGAGTTAGAAGATTGAGTTTGTGAAGCAGAAGGAGGTAAGGGCAAGTGAGAGGCAGTTACAGGGAGGCTGCCAGCAGGCAGGGAGGCAGGAAGGAGCCCCTCCCAGGAGGGAGCTAGCCCAGCCTAACCAGCGAGAGGCCAAACCCAGACGGGGGAGCTGCCCAGAGGACTGGAGCCTGGGGTGCCCAGGGGGGCCCCCTTGCCACAATATGTAGTCTGAAGTGCTTGGGGGATAAAAGGTGCCATAGAGAAAGGTGCTATATATTTGCAACAGATTAGAATCTTTCAAAGAAATTTAAATATCTTCATAAATTCAAAATTTGGTGGCTTTAAAAATAAGATGTGGAAATGCAACCCAGGAGCTGAATTGTTCTTTTTAGATGTTTTGGGAGCAACACTGCCAAATGAAGCTGATGTGGTAAGGCGTATCTGAAGGACAGAGAAAGAAGTGATTGTTTACTTGAGTGTAGTGGGATCATTGAGAGTGGCAGGCCAACCTGAGTGAAAGACATTTTCTCTGAAGGGGACCCAAACTTCTTGTGAAAAGGGGATCTGATGATTGATTGTTCAGGTTGTAACCTATAGAGTGTAGGTGTGTATTGTTACTGCTTTTGCTGTCTCAGTTGTATTACATTTATTAAATATGAGTTATCTCTAAGTATACATATAAAATTAAAAGCACATTAATTAAAGTTTAAAATTGATAATTGAGTATGATTTAAGGAGTCAATGAAATCTCTATCTGAAGAATGCAAGTCTCATTAAAGCACCCTCTTGGGCAAAACCATCTGCAAATAGATGGTCCTGGAGCAGTGATGGGTAGCCTGCAGATAATCCGCTGGTGGCCATCAGTTTGTTTACATTTGCACAGCTGCCTGCAGATCCCGGTGGCCACGATTTGCTGTTTCCAGCCAATGGGAGCTGCAGGAAGCAGCGCGGACCACAGAGATGTGCTGATTGCCGCTTCCTGTAGCTCCCATTGGCCGAGAATGGCAAGGCCACTGGGAGCTGTGGGCAGCCGTGCAAATGTAAGCAAACTGTCTGGCGACCCACCAGTGGATTACCCTGATGGGCCGTGGGTTGCTCGCCACTGGCCTGGAATATGCCTGGAAGGTCAACATTCTCTAGTTCTATTAGACCAGTGGATGAAGCAAGTGGCAGAGCTGAAGGCCCTTGACTGGAAACAATTACCCATTAGCCCCAAAGCCATTTAGAATTGGAGATATTAGTTTTAGTGGCTTGGCTGATCTCAGTTCCCTTGAATCCAGCATGAAGGAAGAGGGAGCCTAAGACCAAGACTATAGAAGCCAAGAGTCTTAAAAATGGGTGACTAGAATTAGGAACTGAAATATGGACATAAAAGTCTAAATAAGGGACCCAATTCTTAAAATCCCCCTGAAGTCAATAGGAACTGCTGGGTATTCACAACCTTTGAAGTCAGGAGCCTAACTTTAGGAATATGGACTTAGAAGCCTGAATATGGACTTAGAAGCCTAACTTTAGGAACCCAGTTTTGAAAATCTTAATAATAAAGTGTTAGGTAAAAAACTGTGTACTATACTGTATCTGATAACTTACTAAAAGCCAGTGCAGGCTGCAGGACACAGGTACCGGATACTTCCTGAAAGAAACACCACTAAGTAATTAGGTGGCCACATTATGCGGTAGCTGGAGCTTTTGCATGATTGTCAGGAGCAGCAACTGTGTACAGCGCTTTGTACTAATCTTATCTAGGAGTGACAGCATGGATAACTATAGGAAGATGGGAATTGGTGAATTTGGAAGAAAGTCCATCTAGTTTAGTATCCTGCCTCCGACCATGACCAGAATCAGATGCTTCAAAAGAAGAAACAAGAATCCCTTTAATGGATAATTATGAAATGACCTGCTTGTGGGGGAAATTGCTTCCTACCCTCTGTCAGAGATGGCTTTTTTGATGAACAATCAAGGGATATATCCCTTACATAATTAGGATTCTATCTAATATAATTGCAGACGTTCTTATTATCCATCTAAGTGTCTAATCTTTTTTAGGATTCTGCTAAGCTCTAAGTCATATTAATACTTTGGGGGCAGTGACCGTGAGTTCCACAGATAAATTCCACATACAAAAGACAAGGGCCAATTTTTCAAAATGTTTATGTTTGGAGACTGGGGTAGATGCTTGAAAATTTGAGGTAAGTGTTGAAAAGAGTACATGAATGCACAGACCCTAAACCTTGATAGAACTACCTTGATAGCATTCAGGTATGTAATTCACCACTCTGTAAATATAGTACCTGGGCTCCCAGCTCCTGTATCTGGTAGACTTCTGTACACTTCCATTAACAGAATTCCACTGTAAGCAAGATTTCCAGTTGTCATCAGGAAAAATCCATTAGATTCGCAATATATGGTATATATACAATAGCTGGTGTAACACTTGCCTATGCTTATAGAGTAGCACACCTGGAAAGCAATCAGGCTGTATAAGAAGAATATCTGAACAACATTGTTTAATACTCAATTAAATTTGATGTGATAGGGAAAATAAATGCCATGATAATCATCTGTTGAAAAAATTCTGCCGCATTTAAGACCTGCTCCGGTTCCCCACTGAAGTAAAAGGTTTTGCCATTGACTTTAAGAAGTGCAGTATCAGGCCTTCTTACATATGTCTTCATGGCTAGTAAGGACCGAAGAGAAGAATGTCCTTATAGTTAAAGCATTAACACAAGGGAATTGCCAGTCCCAGCTCAGCTATGGGGTTTCCCTGAGCAAGTTGCTTCACATTTCCTACCTCAGTTCACCTATCTATAAAATGGGTTTGATACTCCCCTCCCTTACAGTTTATTTATTGGGAAGTTCTTTGAAGATCCTCAGAAGGGACATTACCAGAGAGGCAGAGTGTTACTAAATCCTGGCTTAGAAGATGACTGACTTATTTATAGTCTTTTTAAGATACTTTCTACAGTATCATCTGAGCACCTCACAGATATTAGTGAAAACTCTAGGTGTGAATAAAGGCTAGCTGAGGCCAAGGCCCAACAACAGACTTTTCTGCCTTCCCCCCAAACCTAGCAGTCAAATCCCATCCAACCACCATGGACAGACTAGTGCTTGTACATTCTGTCCTAATGGGCCAACAAGACTGGCCTGATTTTTTTTCTCTCTGACCATGTCTTCAGCCCTCTCCTTTTTTCTTGCTCTGGTTCATAATCTGATCTGATGGAAGGATTTAAGATTTATCATGGGAGGGGGAACACCATCTTTTCATGAGTCCTAATTTTATTCTAATAGCAGAAGACTCACAAGCAGTAATCATGTATGATATCTCGAGACCTACTTTAAGCTACTTGCCCTCCAAGAGTAAAAATTCTTTCTGCGTGATATTGTCCAATAAACGGAATTGTAGGTAAATACTATTCCACACTAACTGCCTCCCAGGGTGCAGTGAGAATTAATTAGTTAACATTTGCACACTGCTTTGAAAATGTTAGATTGTTTATATGTGTTAAATATTGTGATTTTTTTGTTTATTTTGCACACATTTTTGGAACAACGGTTGATGCAGACATCTGCCAAAGATAGATGATCCTGGACAACAAATTAGATAGTCATTTATGTTGTTTGATACGGGGGAATGACCAGTGCTATTTCTGCACTGAACAATATTCTGCATCACATCATGAACCCACGAAATGATATTCTCTCTCTCGCTCTGTACAGCAGTAAGGAGACCATAGCACTGTACCATTCTGGCCACTTTGTAGCCAAAAAGTTGTCATCAATTAGTTGGCAGAATTCACAGAAGAGCAACAGAAGTTAAGAGACCTGAGTGATTGAAATATGAACAAAGATTACAAGAATGTGATATGTACAGTTTAGACTAAATGATGACTAAGGTATATAATAACCAGCTACATGTATTTGAAGGGTGTAAAGTATTAAGACAAAAAAGGAATTATTTAAGATGCCCCAATGGGGTAAGAGTAATGAGATAAAATCGAGTATAGAAAAATTTGAGTGAATATCAGAAAATATTCCTAGTAATGAGATATACTAGATATGTGGAATGACTTTCAAAATATGTGGTGGGAACCTTTATAATTTCTTACAGCACCCAGCTCGTGTTTAGAAAAGAAGGCACCATGACCTCCACCCCATCAATTAGTGGACAAATGTCTGGGACACAACAGCTCTGAAGAACAAAACTGGAATTGACAAAGCATTAAAGAGTACACCATAAAAAGTAATATATGGGATGGGCAAGATTATAGTAGATTTTTTTTTTAATCTCTAATTTTAGTGACTCCACTTATAGATATATTTGGTAGAATCACATGGAGAAAAATGACCATAAGGATATACACTCTGTAAAGGTGTACATAGCTTGCTGTCCCAAAGGATTACAGCCCCCAATTAGATAAAGTTCCAATGTAATACAGTGTACTCAGTTTAATTTAGATGTACTTAATCAGGAAACCTGCATGAGTAGGACAAATCCCAGGGAACTGATTTAAACCTAAAGGATATTTAACAGCCTTGACTGGTGCTTAATAGGGATGATGACTCTGCTTAATGGGGACACCTTTCCTTCACTGAAACTTTTAACCCTTCATTAGTGTGATATAGGCAGAAAGAGTAAGATTTTTCCCCATCCCCGGTTTCTTCATATTAAATTGTTGTATACACGTCAACTAAACATGCAGGACTGTGTTGCCAGCATTGCTACCACTGGTTTAGAGCCGGCTCAGACCCTATCCCTGTGCAGATGCTGCATTTGCTTAACTCCACAGGTTTCTCTAGTATCAAGATATGCTCTGCAGCAACTTGGGCAATGATAGCACTGTTAATATGATGTATGAGGCATTCTTTTCAATGGGATTGAATAATTATTCATTGGGCAGCCAGGAACACCCACATCTGGGTGATAGGCACACCTACTGGGGGTATAAGAACCTTCAAGCTGAAGCAACTTAACTTAAGATTTTACTGTATTGACATATGCAGGAGAAAGGAAACAAAACAATTCTCTATGGTAGTCTAAATGAGAAATCAGGAACCTCTCCCAACGTCAATAATTCCTCTTTTCCTTTAAGCCACTGGAAGCAGAGCAGGAAATCACACCTACATTAACCAAATACGTACCCTGGGCCACTGATCCAGAGTGTTTAGTATGCTGACAGCATCTGGGTCTGTCTTGTAAATGTACTTGGCTGGGCTAAAACACAGACCATTTAGTGGTGTGAAGGCCACTAGGGAAAGTTCTGATTGGGGCTAGATTTGAAATGTGGTCATTTTGCATAGGGGAGAATGTGCGTCCAGTGTGGTCTGTGCATAGATCATATAGAATCCTGGCTCGTGACCCAGCCAGCCCTCACGCACCCTGAACAATGCTCTTCTGAAGCTGCATTTTAGAAGACAGCTAGCAATTTGCCTCCATCTCAAAAGAATAAGTCTCTCACTGGTTGAAAATGTTGGGCTCTCTTCCCCGGTTATTCTCTCAGGGAGTGTCTTTCCCATCGTTGCTGGCACAGCCCTTTGGCATGCATGGCCAGCTGCAGGCTAAACCCTGTAGAATAAGAATTCTTTTATCCCTTTGTCTGCTGCATTTAATTTTCTGAGTTTGGATGATCCTCTTCTGCAACATCAGGCATTGTTAGTTTCAAAAGACAGCCTGGATGCACCAGAGCAAGTGTTGCAGCGAGAGATACAAGATTTTAGGGCTAGTTCCTCTGTGCTGTGTTGCTATAGCTCATGTCACCTTGGTGGATAAACAGTCCAAAAATAAAAAGAGCAAATGATACAACAAGGAATCCAGTTATATTTTTATATCTCATTAGGTTTCACTCCTCCTTCAGCCTCTTTGGCTGAGGTACTATGGGGAGTGTAAGTCTGCCATCCAAACAGGGGTGAGGTTGGCTTGCATTGGTTGTGTGGGTGGGCCATTATTTTGGCTATAGGTATGTACGGGTATTATATGGGAAAGGAATTAGGATTTCCCTCCTCCCTCCCATCTCATTTGGGGATACCCTTCTTTAATTGTGAGTGTGGAGCATCTGTTGAGTTTAAGTTTGTTCTTGTAGTCCACGCAGGAGTTCTTTATTTAGGTATTACGCTGTAAGAGTTGCTGTCATTAAATGCCTTTTAACAGAGAGGGTTGCTCGATGCTGCTGTGAGCCTAGGACCAGGTAATAGAGTACAGATGCGTGAATGGTTTCTGGTGGACTGAATTTTCCTTGGCTGGTGGTGGCAGGCAGGGAGGAAGCTGTTTGACAAACTTGTGATTTGGCACTTACTGTGTATGTCCCACTGGTCAGGTCTGTGCACTCATCTCATGAATTCAGGGTGTTGGCTAATATGGTCCATATTCTTCCAGTTGGTGACTAATAAGGTTATCTGTAATTGTCATTAGTGATTTTTTGAAGGCTCAACTTTCTCCATACAAGTATATAGTGCAGCTTGAGTCAAGAGAAGCACTGCCAAAGGATGTTGCATTCCCCCTGTTGTGGTGTATAAACCATCCTCTTATTTTTTGAAATTCCTATCCCAGGTGACCTTTCCCTCTCTCCTCCCCCTCCCCCCCAGCCTGCTGCTATAATCATCCAACTGGATGACTTCAGCATTTATGTGGATAGTGGCTGTTCTGGAGATTTTATGGCTTCAGTGAATGATGCAGTCCTTTGACGGGTGGCTTCCTCCACCACATTCATGTGTGGGGACACTCCAGTCTAGGTTATAGACTGAGATGCAAGATTGATTACACCTAAACCTTGATCCAATGATCACTTCCTCTGGTTTAAAGTTGGGACTCACCTTTGTTCCTCTTGGGGTAGAGGACCAATCCTCTGAGTTCATCCATGCATATTAGTTTACCTCTGTCATCAGCATTTGATACTGTTACCTGTTACATTTTGCTGTTCAGAACTGCTGTATTTCAGATGATTGTTCAGGAAGTGATCGAATGGGGGTTATTGTACTTCTTTTTATAGACATGATTTTGGTGCTGTAGGAATTGTGTTTCAAACTCGTGGCCTCCAGTTAGGATCTATATATGTACATATTTATACCACACTTACTTGTTCTGAGGAGCATGCAGTAAAGGGCATGACGTGCAATGGTAGTGATATTTGGAGAACACCAGTTACTGGTAAGTAACCCATCTTTTCTGTATTTCAATCACATGGAAATGTGTGTTGCTCTTAGTGCTGAGAAAATGAACACCAATAAGTAGAAGGTGAGTGGATTTAAGCCTGAGCACAGAGTAGATCAGGAGTAAATATTAATGAAGTTGCACTTAACAGCTCTAGAGGAGCATGTGACTGCTCTAAAGCCATTCTTTTCAGCAGATGTGGCCATTCTGGCAAGGTGTCCCAGGAAGGTTGTAGAGTGTGATGGCCACTTGTAGAGTTCTTCAGAGAGCAAGAATACAACGTCAGTATGTACAAACAAATGACTACTGGTTTCCAGTGAGAACACCAATGTTTTTGCTGCTCAGTTTTTGATCCCTTTGTGCGTAACATAAAGTTCCTCTTTGAAAAGCAAAACACAAAACTCCCCAAAATATCCTAACTTTTTCCTTCCAAGTAATTTATATTGTTATTCTTAAACTAATTATAAAATAACAAAATTCTACTCAGTGTAGCTCATGTGTTTCCATGGAATGTCCTTAACTATTCACTGACTCATTGCCTATTCATCTATAGCTAATATTAAGGCACTTTTGTTGTGGTTTTCTAAAGTATGGAGGTTATGTGAGTCAGATGCAGTTTAGAATGAAGATTAAATTTAAATAATCAAAAACATGACTTGTCAAACAATATACTAAAAAGAGGAGAAAATAGCATTTGCTGCTCAAATATGAAGTACCCTTTAAAAATTTTTTTAAAAAGTAAGTAAAAACAAAAAACGTTATGTAAACCAAAGGGTTTAGCCGACATCATTTTACCTTCTTCAAGGAGACAAGGTGTTTTGAAGATTTCCACTTCTCATGAGAGAGGCACATTCTTGAAGATTTTCACCAAGGATGTGGGGGAAGAATTTCTTCTTGAAGACTGTCACCAAGAACGCACGAGGACAGATGTAGTGCTATGGAAAACTTTCTTTTTGAAAACTTTCATCAGACTTTTTTGTGGGGCACGGAGCGGGGGTGTCGATGGTAGATTTCTTCAAAAGCCCTTTTTATTTAAATTGATTATAACTTTCATACAGGTTTTCACTGATAGTGTGGAGTTAGCCTAGGGATTGTAAATTTCATTCCTCATACAGTAGACTCTCGATTATCCAGGATTGGGTTAACCAGGATGTGGATTAACCAGGATGTCAAAAAAAAAAAATCCCAAAAAAACCCGTAACTCGCAGGGCTGGCTCTGGCTTTGTTGCCGCCCCAAGCACACACACAAAAAAACCCCACAGGGCAACACCTCCTCCCCCCTGGTGCGGGGTGGCTGGTGAACCAACCCCCTCTCCCCATATTTCCTATGGATGGTGATTATCCAGGATTTTATTAACCAGGATTAATTTTTTTCCTATCATCCTGGATAATCGAGAGTCTACTGTACTTTGAAGAGTTACCCTCTTGTTACAGCTGCTATGCCAGCATTTCCCAGACTTAAGTAGTACATTGTGGTCATTTGCCTTGCTTCCCTTCTTTCTGATGGGCTTTTTCAGTAAGAGTGAGAGGAGTGGCAGATCTGAATCCCAGTATAATAAAAGCAAGAGGCTTAATTTTTCATTGGGGGTAGATAAGAGCGAGAGATCCAAAGAACTAATGACATACAGTATTGTAGTCAGCAAAGGCATACTGATGATTTACAGAGAGAATCCTGGATGGGCCCAAAAGCTGGAAGAGTATGTTTTTAGAATTTGTGTGCACTGTTGTAGCCACACATTGGTCCCTGGATATTTGAGATACAAGGTGAGTGAAGACCAAATTTAATTAACCAAATTCTGTTCGTGAGAGAGAGACAAGCTTTCGAGCTACACAGAGCTCTTCAGTTGGTCTGGGAAAGGTACTTGGGGTGTCACAACTAAATACAAGATGGAACAACTAGATTAGCATATATTGTTAGCACATATTCTATGGGACCATTCAAGATTCAGTGGCCCGTTTTTAGAATTTCACTCTTCTGGCACAAAAGGGTGCTTTTTGTTCAGTGTTGTGCAATAGTTCAGAGACTAATACTGCTGGCATGCCAGAGAATGTCAGGCTGTGTACAGGCCAGATTACAGTAAAAAAAAAAAAATCCACTGTAAAATTATGCATTGACTTGCATGTTTCTCTATCAAAAATAAAATCGTTTTGGCCTTTTTGAAAGTGATGCGTTGCACAAAAATATTTTCAACAATATATTAAGTCTCATATTCCTTTTTCCATTACAACAATTTTTCCCCTCTGATGTATTTTTAATAACCAAAGGAACAAATATGTCTCAGTTCTGAGCTTTAGTCTGATGCTTCGCGTACCCCCGATGACCTCCTAATCACACTCTCTATGACACATCAATCCATTGCTATGGAGAGTGGGTGATTTGGGCTGTCATGAAAGTGTTGATACAACCATATATCCTGCACACTTAGGACAGAAAAGTTCAAAGAAATGCATCAACAAAATGAATGAAACATTATGGGAACCCATAATTCAGCTACTAAAGCATCCTTTTCCCAGTTCATGAGTGGTTTGTTATCTGTGTTATGACTTTAAATGGGAGCACCGGGTGTGAAGGTATCTGTTCCAGAAAAGATAACTTTATTTTGTTTAAGAAAAAACAAATATTTCAGAGCTGATGCAAATGACGAACTGTAAAGATGTGAGGGAGGTTTAGTAAATAGTCACAGTGCCTATGTCTAAACAGAGAAGGAAAATGTAGATTGTTGAATTAATTTATGTTGTACTCTTTTCCTGGCTACGTAAACCTTTGTCTCCGTGGCATGTTCTCTTTGATACTAGTGATCTTTCCTGTTAGTTTAGAACCTAAAAAGTAAAAATGATGTCTCCTCTGGGGATAGATAACAATTCTAGCTAGACCACAAGATGTAAATGAGTGTCATTAGTTTTCATTTTGATGGACTAATTTCTTCCTTAGAAAGGAAAACTTTAAATTAATATTTTAATTTAAAAAAGGATATTGACTTTAATATTAAGAGGCACGATAAGAGAACAGAACTAGGAGCCAGAAGCTACTGAGTTCTTTTCCTGGCTCTGATACTGACTATCTCTGTGGTCCTGGGTAAATCTTTTTGCCTGAGAATCCCCATCTGTAATATGAATGTAATGATATTTTCCTACATAACGGTTATTGTGTGGGTTAGTTAATGTTTGCAAAGTGCTTTGAAGATGGAAAGTACTGTAAAAGGGCTAAGTGTTATCATTTAATGTTCTCATCAAATGGAACACAAATATGTAATCAAACACTTTCATCTTCAGAATCCAACACCTCTTTCTTACCAGCTCAGTGGAGACACAGGCATACATATATGACATTATGGAATTATCTTTGTTCAAAGAACATGGTGTCCCAAAGTAAGAAACTCTACTTTTTGTAGGAGTTGGACTGTGATTGGAGAAAGCCTGTCCTACTATCTGAAAATAAAACATTACTTTGCCTGTGAAATTAATCAGTACCACCATTTAAATTTAATTATTTAGACTTCATTTTAAAACATGTTTGTAAGGTTTTTCTTGGGCTGAGGCAGCGTTATTCTAAGTTAGAACAAAGGATGAGGAGAGAAGAGACGTGGGTTTTATTGCCCACTCTATCTCTGTGCTATATGACCTGGCACAAGTCTCTTGCACCCAATTTCTGCATTTAAAACCATGCAGAATCCCCTTCTCCCTGCACCTGTCCAAAACCCCACTCTAGTCAATAGGGATGGATGTGGGGCTCAAGGCAGCATCAGAGCCTTAAACTCTGTGCCTAATTTTCCCCATCTGTAAAATGGTAATAATACTTTAAGATCTTCAGAAGCATTCTAAATGTTGCAAGATCTGAAATTGCTCATGAGAAGCATACCAATTGTTGGCATGCCTGTGAATGTATGGCAGGACGTACGCCTCCTTCAGCATAGCCCTATTTGATGACCGGGTTTTAAAATGGTGAATGTGTGTCTAACAGGCATGGCCTTGCACAGGCAAAGGGTTAAGAGATGAGGCAGTCCATTTTGGGTGAATATTTATTTATTTATTTATTTATTTATTTATTGCATTGAAGCTGAGTGACTTGCATCTCATCACATAGGCAGTTCTTGAATTGTGGTGTGGGTGTTTTGTGGGTGTAGACCACAGAGGAAGTTGGGATAAAATAGCTGCTTAAAAAGAGATTATGGGGTTTACTGTAGTGCCTCCATGGGTTGTAATTTAAAGGGAAAGGAGCCCAATTCTTTGTGTTGCTGATTCTTTCATGAGCTACAGGTTTTAGCTTTTTGGAAAGAGCCTCATATCTTTCTGTCAGCCAATTTCAGGAGCTAATCCAAACTAGTCAACACAGCCATACATTGCACTTGATTCCTTGTCATTATAGAAAGCATTTTAGTGTCTGGCTTTGTCATGTGCACATCCTAGAGCAGGGGTCTCAAACATGCGGCCCGGGGGCCACATGCGGCCCGCAAAGCCCTTCCCTGCGGCCCGCCAAGCTTCCTGGCGCCTCCCCTCCCCCCCGGTCCCCCCATAGCAGTTTGCAGGACGGAGGGGCCAGAAGTGGAGGCTTCTCTGCTGCCTGGCTGGGCCGCGCGTGTTTCTAGCTCTGGACTTCCTATATTGCTCTTGCTTTGTTTGCCAAACAGCTGTTGGTGGTGCCTAGCGCTTTCCAGGAGGGAATGGGGAGCTGCGTGCTCAGAGGAGGAGGTGGGGCAGGGGTGGGACCTCTTGGAAGGGGTGGAGTGGGGGCGGAGCCGGGGCAGCGAGGGCAGGGTGTGTGTCAGTGGTGCGGCCCTCGGGCCAGTGCACTAGTCCTCATGGAAGGGGTGGAGTGGGGGCAGAGCCGGGGCAGCGAGGGGGGGTGTGTGTGTGTCAGTGGTGCGGCCCTCGGGCCAGTGCACTAGTCCTCATGCGGCCCTCATGGTCATTTGAGTTTGAGACCCCTGTCCTAGAGTTTCTCTGCAGATTTGGGATGGTGGGCAGGTGGGAGAGTGCCAGAGGGCCATATCCAAATTGTATACTTTTTCCATCATTTACCAGAGCTATAAAATGTTAACATTTGGAATGGAAAAAAGGACATGAGGAAATAATAAGAAAATGATAAAGCTTTAGCACAGTTCAGATTAACACTGGATCCAATCTAAAGACTCCAAATCCAATTACCCCATAAACTTGTCCTAGAAAAAATATTAACTGACTTCCACATCAACTTTTGTCCCACAAAATGACTAACTTTGGCATCTCAGTAATATATATGTATTCAGTGTCAACCAGCATAATTTTGCATGCTAGAAGCACACCTATTTGGCCAGTGAGAATAGACAGGGGATCTAGCATTGTCCATCTTAATCAGTTTGCCACCACCACAAGATTCTCAGAGATAGTTGTGCCTGATGGCATGGCTTTGTAAGAGGTCTCAGGTAGCCTTGTTGGAAATTGACTTTCGTATGACAAGATACTAGATGGTTGAGATGAAAGGCTAAGTGCTGGTCTCACTTGCATTCAGTGGAAATTTTGATGCTGACTAAACTGGTAGAAAAAATTGGTCCCCAAATAAGTTTTTGTGTGTGAAATGGAGTTAGTTGCATATCCTTGTCTCACTGGGTTTTTAATGCAGCATTATAAAGTGCTTATTCTCCAGTTTCCAATAGTTGTAACATGAATAACCTGAATTTGCTCTGCCTCTGTGACATGATTTTTGATTTAGTGTCCTCTCATACACAAGTAACTTCCATCTAATTTTTTTTCCAGGGAGGATCTTGAGTTTCAGTACTGAATCAGCTACCACAGGAACTTTGGGTAACATTTTCAAAACCTCCTATTTTTCAAAAGTGACATATAATTAGGTGCCTATGTCGCATTGAAGGTCAGTGGGACTGAGGCTCCTAATGACATAAATCACTGTTTGAAACTGGGACTTAGGCTCTCAAGTCACTCAGGGTATGTCTACACCTCAAAAAAGGACCCATAGTAGTAAGTCTCAGAGCCTGAATCAACTGACTTAATCTTGCAGGGCTTGCACTACAGGGTTAAAAATCACAGTATAGATTCAGGGGCTCTGAGACTCTCCCCTCTTGCCGGGTTTCAGAGCCCAGGCTTCAGCCTGAGCCTGAATGTCCAATTGTTACCCCCATAGCATGAGCCCCAGGAGCCTGAGTCAGTTGTCCCAGGTGCTGCATCTCAAATGTCACTGGTAGGTTTTGGGGTTGTTTTTTTTGTGAGGTAGATGTACCCTTAGACACTTTTGAAAAATGTAACCTTTGTGATGAGGAACTGGTTGTCTCGGAGTCCCCGAGGCATCAGAGTAACCAAAAAAGAAAGTGTCTACTTGTGAGGCTGGAAGAACAGTGAGGAAAAATCCATTTGAGTGGTATGGAGGAGGAAGATCAAAGAATTGGAAGGGCTGAAGAGTAATGGGAGGAAAAGTCTATGGGAATCTGAATTTTTTTGGAGGGGTGAGGGGAATGGAGACATTTTAGTAGACCTGGCTCATCATTTAGCCACCACTTAGTTGTAAAGGCGTTTTGCAACAAGTAGGGAGTTAACTCCCTGCTCAGATCCCACATAGATATGCAAGGCTAATAATGAGACAGGGAACAGTCAGTGGGAACTGAAGAAACATTATAATAACAGCTACTGTGTAGTGAGAATTTAGTGAAGGATTCTGAGAAGATAAAGCTCCACCCTTTGTGGTTACAGGGTTTGGTTGTGTCACAAACTGGGGGGGAGGGGGAGAAGGAGGGTTTGTTTTTTTTGTAAAGCCATTTTTTAAAACCTAAAGTTGTAGTTAACACTCTGAAAACTCAGAAAAGAAAACCCAGAGGAAGATAACTCCCTGATCTCATCAGAGAGCTGCTCCGTATACTTCATTCTTGCTGCCTCATGCTTCCATCTTAACACCAGATTCCTACTCTGTCTGTTTGAACTTCCTATTTGTTGGAAGGTCTAAATGGGAGATTAGACTTATTAGGTATGGCATATGTTTTTGCTCAAATCAAGTAACCACTTTCCAGATATACAGTATATATGGGGCAAGACTTTTCTGCATGTGGTATGTGGGAGAGCTTCAGTACACCTGCTGTGTTTTACATTTGTGCAGTTCACCACACAGGAAGAATATAAGCAGTGCCACTCTCTTCATGCCCAGTTTCTTGGAGGAACCATGATCAATCATCATTACTGGTGGAATAATTGTGGCTTCCATTCTTGTTTTCATCTTCATTTTTCTCATGAAGTATAAAGCTTACAACAATCACTATACAAATACTAAAGTTAATAACGTTTGCTCACAGACAAATGGTAGTCAGAGTGGGTCAATGGCTCATTCTGCTTCCAAACTCACAGAGAGATGAGAAAGTTTGCATCAGGAATGTTCAGAAACTTCCATCAAAGGCAAAACTGTTGTAGATTTGGATTGTGAAAGAGTGACTCTTACTGACACAACCTTTTTAACAACTGACGTGTTATCTCAATAGCAATGTGACAAAGCAGGACACACCACATGAGCCAAGGTGGTATCACTTATAACATTTTAATGCAAGTGGTTGTATTTTAAGCTTCACTATTATTGTCTATTTTAAAGATCAGATAGTTTAAAATATTTTAATCTGTAAAACAGTTCCTGCATTCTTAACTATTTTTGTTTCAATATATTAGTGTGTGATTTTAAAAAAATTAGCCAGGTTACTGTGAGACTGAGGTGTATGGTGAATGGAATCTGGTGAGAGAGTCCCAACTTCATTTATGAAGATAGACTGTGTTAATGACAATGAAGGACCTGTTTAAGTGGAGCTAGTATTTAGTTCATCTCTTTGCCAATCATGCAGGTCAAGTATTGCCTTTGTTCCCTGTGTGTGGATGTGCTCTTCCATGAAGCATGCAAGAAGAGCAGATTTTGCTGACCTTGGGAGATGTCAGAGAGCATTATGCCTTGTACTTGGGGCACTCTGCTATGGTTCCAGGACCTCTATGATGAAGTTAAATTTGTTTTTTAAAAACTCTCCTAGTTGCTATGAAGTTATAACATGCTAGAGAATTGGTAGATAGGGAAATGTCTCATCTGCCACAGACTCTTTGGGTGAGACATTCTTAATGAGACCATTATTGGTAAGGACAAGAAATTGTTGTGGAGCTACAACAATTTACATCAACTAAAAATCTAGCCCAACAGGACAAAATGAGAATTCAGTCTCATTCAGGGTAATGCACAATGATAACATGAGGCCATTATAGAGCTGGGCCATTACTTCTGATTCTGTACATCTTTTTTCCTAACTAACGGGGAGAAAGGGAATTTGATTAGGGCTGTGTTTTGTAGCTGGTTTCCCTTTTTTCCCACATTTCTATTTCTCTGATTACATAGAATGTTCGTTAATGGGTTTTCCCCCATTCTTTGGAAAGAGATCAATAGTAAAATTCATTTAAACATTTAAAATAATAATTAAAAAAAAAAACAGACCAAACCCACTGGGGTTTCTGTCATGTCACTTCTTTTTGGTCTTTTTTTAATGTCATTCTTGATGCCTTCAAATAAACCAATCTGTACTACTTAGCCCACATTAAAGTATAACTTCTTATTTTTGGTCTAGAGGTTGGAAAGAAAAGCATCAGATACCCAGAGAAATATATAATGCTTTGCCTCTGTAAATCAGAAACAGCTTGATGGATTAGTTGCATGTTTTTATTGAGTGGTGGTGGTGTTGAAGAAAGAGGGGACAAAAGGTTGAATCTAGGCAGGTAGGATTGTATGCCAAAGTCTCTAGACCAATATTAATACTATATGAAACTGTTGGGAGATTTAACTCGGAAAATCAGGGCTCCTAATGGCAAATGGGAAAATAAAGTGCAGAAGTATTGTAGGAAACAGCTTTACATTGTGGTTCTTCCCTAAAGGCTGGCTCCCCAATCCTCATGCTGTCATCTTGCATCCCCTTCCCTGAAAGCCTTCTCTGGTCCAAGAAAATGTTGAATGTTTATTTTATGATAAATATGATATACTTAAGTATAATATTCAAAGTGCTCCAAGTTTAGGGGCTGGCACTACACTGGGACTGATAGCTCATCCCGCCATACCATGATAATTCTTCCTTAAAACACTGGATGATGGAAAAAGATGTGAAAAGTAGATTCTGAGTCTATATCCAGTAGCTATTTGTTCAAAATACCATACATTTCATTTTAAAAGGACATGCTTGCTTTAAATTTAAAAAGCATTTGAAAAATGTGCACTCGAATTGACAGTGTACATGAAGATTCCATCCCAGTGCAATTTAAAATGCCTGAGCTATTTTCTCTCCCCTCAACCTTCTGAAAATTGGTGTTTATAGTGAAGATACCTTTAAACTAAAGGTATCTTGCTGCCATGGACTTTTTTCCCCATAAGGAAGAAATAATTGTTTTTCTTTGATTTCTTGCTCATGTCCATTCCACGTTAGATGTGTGTGCTCGCCACATGCACCGGCGTCAAAAGTTTTTCTCTCAGGAGTATCCGTAGTGGAGCAGCTCTGGCGCCCACTGAAGTGGTCGGCTCCCCCCATCCTCAGTTCCTTTTTGTCAGAAATGCAGACAGCAGAAGGAGGGCAGGTCATGGAATAGACATGAACATGTTGAAGAACACCAGTTACAGAAAAATTAACTGTCTTTTCCTCTTCGAGTGCTTGCTCATGTCCATTCTACCTTCGGTGACTCCAAGTAGTTCCTGTGGAGGAGGGTAGGAGTTCACGGCTGCACAGATTGTAATACAGCTCAGTTGAACCTAGTGTCATCTCTGGGCTGCTGGGTAATGGCATAATGAGACGTGAATGTGTATACTGAGAACCCCGTCATGGCTCTACAGACGTCCTGGATTGGGGTGTGTACCAGGAAGGCCGCTCACGTTTATGTGTAACGTTGGCTCCTCCGGGGTCCATGTCCCCTGGCTCCAGAGATGTCCCAGGTGTGCCCCCCAACCAAGGTCTGAAGTGTCTGACACTAGCTTGACAGATGGCGCGGGACTGTCGAACATGACTCTTTCCAGGACCTTCTCGCAATCGGTCCATCACTGCAGCAAGGTGATGATCTTCTCCAGGTGGTCCCTGGAAGTATGGACAAATGTGGTAGGCTGCAACTACCGCCATGCACTTGGTAAACACCTTGGTGCTGTAACCAGGCCAAATGGAAGGACTGCAAACTGGTAGTGGACTGAACCCACCATAAAATGGAGAAAGCGACTGTGTCCTGGGAAGATCACTACGTGAAAGTATGCATCTTTCAGGTCGAGGGCAGCATACCTGCCTCCCAGATCCAGGGAGCATATAATGGAGGCCAGGGAGACCATGAGAAACTTTAGCTTCTTTAGGTATCTGTTGAGGTCTTGCAGGTCCAGAATGGGACGCAGATCACCCATGGCCTTTGGATCAGAAAGTGCTGGGAATAGAAACCCATGTTCTGGTAAGGAAGCAGGATCTTCTCCACTGCCCCCAGGTATAATAGCCCCTGAACCTCCTGCTTGAGAAGACTCTCATGACAAGGGTCCCTGAAGAGGGAAGGAGAGCATTGGAGGGGGTGGTGGAACTAAATTGGGGCAGCTTAGCCCTGCATCACTGTACTGAGGACCCAGCAGTCCGAAGTTATCGCCGACCATGCTGGGAGGAAAAAGGAAAGGCAATTGCCAAAAATTGGGAAAATTGGATTCAGTGAATAGACTAGCAGGCTGTCCTTGAGTGTACCCCCAAAATGACTTTTTAGTTCCTTGCTTGGATTGAGTCAAAGTCAACTGGGCAGAGGGTGGGGGTGAGTGGCTCGTGCGCTGTCTGTAGCCCTCAGGCTTTCTGTGCGGTGGGTCCTGGCTCCCTCGCCCCTGGGGTAGTTGTGGTTTGAACTGCTCACATGCCAGGCCTGGAACATGGAGCCCCAGGGTTTTTAGGGTGGTTCGGAAGTCCTTCAGCCCATGTAATTTGTTGCCCATCTGCTCTGCAAACAGGGCCTGGCCATCGAAGGGGAGATCCTGAATTGACTGCTTAGCCTCAGAGGACAACCCAAAGAGGAGCAGCCAGGACGCTTGCCACATGGAGATGGCAGATGCCATGGTGTGGGCGGCGGAGTCTGACTCATCAGACACCACTTGAAAGGCCGCCCTGGCAGTGGCCGTGCCCTCGTCGAGGATCACCCTTAATTCTTTACGGCATGCCCTGTCCCCTGGCTAAGTTCCTAACAAGACTAACAAAGCTCTAACTACTGCTAAGGGCTAACTAACTCAACTACTAACTGTGTACATTAACTTTACAACAACTCTAGTCTGTACAAATGAAGCCTAAGCAATGCTAGTAAGAGCAGCGAACGTCCCGTGCATCATAGAATCATAGAATATCAGGGTTGGAAGGGACCTCAGGAGATCATCTAGTCCAACCCCCTGCTCACAGCAGGACCAACCCCAACTAAATCATCCCAGCCAAGGCTTTGTCAAGCCTGACCTTAAAAACCTCTAAGGAAGGAGATTCCACCACCTCCCTAGGTAACCCATTCTAGTGCTTCATCACCCTCCTAGTGAAAATGTTTTTCCTAATATCCAACTTAAGCCTCCTGAACTGCAACTTGAGACCATTACTCCCTTGTTCTGTCATCTGGTACCACTGAGAACAGTCTAGATCCATCCTCTTTGGAACCCCATTTGTAGTTGAAGGCAGTTGAAAGTAGCTATCAAATCCCCCCATAGTCTTCTCTTCTGTAGACTAAACAATCCCAGTTCCCTCAGCCTCTCCTCATAAGCCATGTGCTCCAGCCCCCTAATAATTTTTGTTGCCCTCCTCTGGACTCTTTCCAGTTTGTCCTCATCTTTCTTGTATTGTGGACCCCAAAACTGGACATAGTACTCCAGATGAGGCCTCACCAGTGTTGAATAAAAGAGAATGATCATGTCTCTCGATCTGCTGGCAATGCCCCTACTTATACAGCCCAAAATGCCGTTAGCCTTCTTGGCAACAAGGGCACACTGTTGACTCATGTCCAACTTCTCATTCACTGGAATCCCTAGGTCCTTTTCTGCAGAACTGTTGCCTAGCCATTCGGTCCCTAGTCAGTAGCAGTGCATGGGATTCTTCCGTCCTAAGTGCAGTATTCTGCACTTCTCCTTGTTGAACCTCATCAAATTTCTTTTGGCCCAGTCCTCTAATTTGTCTAGGTCCCTCTGTATCCTATCCCTACCCTCCAGTGTATCTACCACTCCTCCCAGTTTAGTGTCATCTGCAAACTTGCTGAGGGTGCAGTCCACGCCATCCTCCAGATCATTGATAAAGATATTGAACAAAACTGGCCCCAGGACCGACCCTTGGGGCACTCCCCTTGATACCGGCTGCCAACTAGACATGGAGCCATTGATCATTACCTGTTGAGCCCGTCGTTCCAGCCAGTTTTCACCATGACTGGTGGTAGGAAGGAACTGAGGAAGCGGGAGCCAGTGGTGCCCCTAAGATTGTGCCATGCAAACAGCACTCCAGAGGGCGCCAGAGCCACTCTCCGGTGGATTTAGTGGAAATCTTTCCATTGTCTTTAACTGGAGCTGAAGTAGGCCCAATATGAGGTTATGTAACCCTATTGAACTGCTTAGAACAGTTTAAAGGTTTTTGCAACTGGTTTGCACCTACCGTGTTTACATCTAGTCCAATTAAATATAAATATTTCTACGGTGAAGTTTGAGAGCTGCCAGAGAAGCCTGTTGGCTGATTAGAATTCTATTTGGATCTCTTGCTTCCTTCTTTGTTGTTAAATAAAATTTTCTGTGTTAAATAAAATTAAGCATTTTGTTAAGGATATCGAAGTAGCTGCATTGTAGTTCCTCAATACTCCACCACAACTTTGTGGCCAGAAAAAGGAGCTGTCTTAGTAATAGCCATCTGCAAAGCTTCCAGTGGGAGTCATATACATATTCACCAAACACTAGAAAATTGACATCAGTGGACATTGCATTTGTCTGCGATTCTTATGTGGGCATTGTAAAGAGTTCTCAACATCTTCTACAGTATTTATTGCTTTACAATTAGTGAAGAGGTCAAAGCAAACACTGTCAATTTGAATAAAAACCCCAAACCTATCCCTACATTTTTTTAAAAAGTCCCAGTTTTTTGATAGAGCACCCTCTGAATATCAAATCAAGAAATAAAAACAATAATCTTTCAATAATTTTAAAAGACTTTCTTCTACCCATATATGATTATAAGGGCCTATATAGCAAAAGAGAGAATAACTAATCCTGCAAAAAAGTTCTTCATGGTTGAATCTCTGTATCTGTGTGGAGCTCTGTTCACTTCAGTGGGTCCATTCATTAGCACAGGGTCCGTGCACACAAGATTGGGGCATAACTAACTGTACTGTGGAACGGTGAAACTGAATATATATAAAGGGCTGTTAAGCACACATACACCGGCAATTAGGTACATTTTTCTCCCACTAACTTGCCTTAGTTCTAGTGATCCTTAGCTGTTACTTTTAACTATAGTAGTACAAACTTTTTTTAGATAAATGTGATTTTGAAAGTGCAAGGAGTCTCTTTTTATAAGAGTTTCTTATTTGTATTAATAACTAGCGAAAATACCCGGCATTGCTCGGGTCAGTCGGAGGTGGGGAGGGAGCAGACAGCTGAGCGAGTGCAGGGTCCGTTGGATGGGGGCAGAGAGCAAACCTGACACCCCCACCTCACCTCCCCGACCAATCCCGACACCCCCACCTCACTTACCCCTCGACCAACCCCGACTCACATTTTCACTCCCCCACCGAAACCCAACACCCCCATGTCTCCCCCCACCAACCCCAACACCCCCTGACCAACACCCACACCTCACCCCCCGTAGACCAAACCTGACACACCCACCTCACTTCCCCCCCCAACCAAACCCGACACCCCTACCTACCACCACAAACAAACCCGACACCCACACCTCACTTACCAAAGCAGACTGCAAAGAGTTACAAATGGATCTCACAGAACTGGGTGACTGGGCAACACAATGGCAAATGCAATCAAATATTGATAAATGCAAAGTAATGCACATTGGAAAACATACTCCTAACTATACATACAAAATGATGGGGTCTAAATTAGCTGTTACCACTCAAGAAAGCGATCTTGGAGTCATTGTGGCTAGTTCTCTGAAAACATCTGCTCCGTGTGCAGCAGCAGTCAAAAAACCTAACAGAGTGTTAAAAACCTTTAGGAAAAGTCTACATAATAGAATAGAAAATATCATAATGTCAGTATATAAATCCATGGTACGCCCACACCTTGAATACTGAGTGCAGTTTTGGTTGTTCCATCTCAAAACAAATATATTAGAATTGGAAAAGGTACAGAGAAGGGCAACAAAAATGATTAGGATATGGAACAGCTTCCGTATGAGTAGAGATTGAAAAGACTGGGACTGTTAAACTTAAAAAAGAGAAGACTGAGGAGGGCTATGATAGAGGTCTATAAAATGAATGATGTGGAGAAAATGCATAGGGAAGTATTATTTACCCCTTCACATAACACAAGAACCATCAGTCACCCGATGAAATTAGTAGGCATCAAGTTTAAAACAAAAAAAAGAAGTACTTCTTTACACAGTGTATCTTAACCTGTGGGACTCATTGCTCAGGAATACTTGGGTTCAAAAAAGAATTAGATAAGTTCATAGAGGATATGTCAATAATTGGCTATTAACCAAGATGGTCAGGGTTACAAGTCTATGCTCTGGGTTTCCTTAAACTTCTGACTGCCAGAAGCTGGGACTAGATGACAGGGGTATGGATCACTAGATAAATTCCCCTATTCTGTTCATTCCCTCAGAAGTATCTGGCACTGATCAGTGTGAGAAGACAGGATACTGGGTTGGAAGGATCATTGGTCTGACCCAATATGCCCTTCGTATATGTTCATTGTTCAAGTGATAAAATAGGGGAGGCCTTGTCAATTTCTCCCTCACAGAGCAGTCATTCTGCCTGCTTTCTTTATGTTGGCGCCACTCCCCGCATGCTGCAATATTTCTGATAGGCTTGTTGAGGGGTAGTTTTATGAAGGCCTGTTACGCATTCTTGGTGGAGGTGTTTGGCTTTGATCAGTCACATTTATCTGTCCACATTTCAAGGATTTCCATGGTATTGACATTTCCATTTGAGGAATTTGAAGAATGTTCAATTATATACAGGCCATGAGACATATTTCCTTTTTTTTTCATATACTCTGCCAACTGTTCCCTGCCAAACTTTAAACTGGGCTGCTATACCTCTAGGATTTTTGTGTGACTGTTACACTGAGGTGTGTGTGTACGTGCATGTGCGTGTGCACACACACACACACACTTAAAGCTCATACCATAGCATTTATAGCACAGCATTAGATTTTATCTGGAGGATTATTGCTTGCCTGCTTTTAATTTATATAATGTTTTTGTTAATGGCAATACCTATTTAAAATGCCCAATAAAACACTGTAGCATTAATTTAAATAGAAATTCCAGTCATTTTAGATTTTCCCTATTATAACAGGTCAGGCTTTTAACAGATGTCTCAATAACTTTGCTATTAGCAGGAATATTTTATGAATTAAAATCAGGCCTCTTTGTCTCTGTCACTCATTGAAATGACCTAGATATTTGACAGATGGAGAGGACTTGCTCATGCCCTAATAGTGGTAGGGTAGGGCTTTTTTTTTTTTTTTTTTTTTCATTTGTGATTTTTGGAGAAGAGAAAGATTTAACATAAGTTAACACATTCTATTTTTTATTAATGCCATACTTCTGTTGCCCTTTACAGCAAAACCATTTTAGGCACAATTTTCCTTTTCTGGATAGGAAACATCTAGGACATTTCTCTTGGGCACCAAACTTCTGTCTTAATGTAAACCCTGAAGCAGGGGACAATTTTTGTGTGTGCATGTGTGTGTGTGTACAATCTGTGTGTGTGTGTGTGTGTGTGTGTGTGTGTGTGTGTGTGTGCGCGCGCGCTGAAAACTCTTGAGATCTAAAACCTGGGGTGTAGATTTTTCTGCTTGAGTATTTGCATTCTGCTTCTCAGGAGTGGAGATGGTTTCAGCATTGTGCTAAGGGTCTTTCTAAAACAAGTTCCTGACATGCTTTCATGTCAGCACATGTTACTGTCTTCTTGCAAGTGTCTAAAGGGACTCCGGGAGCTGAAAACCTCATTGGCTGTCCTGATGACAGCAAAGCCTGGAGCCCCGCTGTGAACATGCAAACCATGGAGAGAGATTTAGTTGTAGATTTGGGCTGCTTAGCTGCTGCAAAATCGCTCCCAGGTGTCCTGTGCACCAGCACAGGTAGAAATTACAGCTTATTATTTTTAATGTATGTTTGATTGGAATGTAACTAATTACACAACAAAGTAAAAAATAACCACCCACATAAGAATGGTATTTGAGAAAGCAATACATCCTACGGTCATAAATCAAGAGATAAAAAACACAGTGGATTTGAATAGTTACATCAGGGATACATTTAACCCATTGTTTTTCTTCATAAATTAAGGGCCTGATTCAGAGAATCACAAAGCACCTGCAATTACCATTGACTACAGTGAGAGCTGCAGGTACTCAGCATTTCCCCAGATTAGGCCATTTGAAACTACTGTATTAGTACTATTAGATCAGATTAATTAAGTTTGTTCAAAACATCATAAATATTTGGAACTGTTTAATGACAGGTACTGCTCTTAAGGTGATACTTCATTGCTGAAGATTCTGCCTGAGTACAGAGAGATGTAAATTGTTCCATCCATTGAGGAGACATGGGTCAGCCTGCAACCATGAATGCTTTCCTAGTGATTTCATTTGTAGTAGGTATTTTCATGGAATGAAGTGATAAATCAGGAAAGATGCTCTGTTAGTGAGCTTGTCTTTCCCATACCTGCCATTCCACTCCTGCTAAACTGTGCTAGTGTGTGTGTGTAGGGGTAATCTAATAAATAATAATACTTAGCACTTAGCCCTTTACAAATATTAACTATTTATTTATTATTATATGATTAAGTGCCCACTATACCTACTTCACATGATGTAATCCAAATGGAATCCTAAGCGCTTTTGGGGTACGTGGGTTTAGGATTCTTTTTAACTCTTCAGTGCGAAGAGTCAGGACTTCCTATTGTAAGATCTCCCAACAAGACAGGCACCTGGGCCTCATCATATATATGTTTTACACTTGCGTACCATGACATTATGGGAAGGGTCTGAAAAGATAGTCTGCCTATAATGAAAAGATAGTCTGGCTATAATGATTTTTTGAGGTAAAAGCATTAGATCATTGGGTTAATCATCTTGTTGGGTAGCACTGTTATCTCTTAAATGAGAATGAAGGCTTTTTTGATTTATTAGAGATTTTCCTACAAGTGGGATTAAACACATAATCCCATAGAAAGCCATTGGATATTTATTATTTATGTACCCAAGCGCAAAACCGAAACAAACCACATACCCTTTTTAAGCATTATCTTTTAACTCTTTTCCTCCTCTTAGTCATTTTTTGTGCGTTGAGAGAGAAACGTTCGCATATAAAGGCAACGGGCAAGGATGTGGTACATCCCGTACCCATTAACACTGTCAATTAGCACCACTTATCTTGAAATATGTCCAAGTTGGAACACACATGATGTACATCAGGGTTTGGGCCAGACAGAAACATGAAAAGCTTATGGTATTTGTGGAGGTGGCGAGACAATGGCCAATGAGGGGGAGAAAGAAAAGGCACAGAGCCCATCTAAAGAGATGCTTTTTTTTTTTTTTTGAAAATTTCATTATATGATGACTCTCTCACCATAAATACAATTCCCTGAGGATTTATTAATGCTTCAGTAGCATTACAGTGAAGATACCATGCGGTCCGCTTTAATAGCTTCCTGGCTTGAACCCCAATACATAATGTTCTTGTAATAGTTTATGGGTGACTGCAGTAAATTGGTAGCGAATGTTTTCCATTTTTTTTGGCTCTTCTTTTTAAATCTGCTGGTGGAACATTTTGTTCTTAGAAAATTGTAAAGGCAATTGATCTGCTTTGGAAGCGTGCTCACCAGTTTTGTGTCATGTAAATATTTTTAAAATGTATTTTTTCTGCACCATATTCTGAGCTGTTGACCAACAGTATGTAGCTGAGGTCAATGACATATTATGGGGACCTGAGCAATTGGTTAATACCAACTGGACTCCACCCACCCTGACTAACGTTCTGTAAGCACTGCCAAAAAGGCAGTTCTCCCCCCACCCCCACTTTCATTGTTCTATTCTGTTCAGACAAAAGTAGAAACATTGTTTTTATCCATGATGGAATAGCTTCCTCATGCAGGTTCATACTGAACCCACACAATTTGTTGAAATACTAACAAAGCTGGATTATTTTGCATTTAGTAATGGGAAAAGAGCTTATGAAGATTGGGTCACTTTTTTGATTCATAGCGAGAGCTGAATCTGAACTTAACTGCAATTATGGATTCAAATTCTATGGACTCTGTTATTCAGGAGCTCAAACTAAATGATCATAGTACCCTTCTAGCTTTAGATCTCTGAGTTCCCAGCTCAAATTTATCTTTATAATGATCCAAATCAAAATTTCCAACTCGAACATCCAACTCCTCACAACTAGGATAGGGGTTGAAAATTTGAACCTGGATCACAGTTTCATAGTGAACTCCTGTCTGTAATGGGCTATATCAAAATTGTGGGTCCAAATGCCGCTGAATTGTTCTCTCTAAAGAAAGTAGAAGTGGTTAAGTGTCAATGAACACTGTCCTTTATCGAGCAAATGGTGCTTCTGAGCATACAGTGTGATACAAACTAGATTTCATTTTTTCAAACAGTGAGCATCCAGGCCTATGTACAATAAAAAAAAAAAAAGATTTGAAGATTAGGTTCAAAATGAAAATGGGTAGAGTTCTCAGAGATAACATTAAACACATGTAAAATAAAGGACAGCTAAGTTCCACCCAATATCCTTTAGTCTTCTGTGAGTGCTGAAACATTTGGTTTATATATAGGTAATATTACCAAAAATACTGGAGTGGGGCAAAAGGGAATTTGAAAGAATGTGAGTTAAAATCTGAAGATCTACCAAGTGCAGGTGAAGAGTTGTTCAAGGAAGATTTAATTCAACAGAATGTAGAGTCTGCCCAGTTAATGTCCAAGTATCCAAAAAGACAGCAGGAGCGAGTTGTCATATAAAGCTGCAGAGAGTTGCAGAGGAACCAAAAGCACTGAAAAAAATGGCACTGAGACAATAAATGGAAGAGCTAAGCAGATGAGTGAGAAATGCTAAAGAAATTTAGAGAACACAAAATTAATGATTTTTGTACCAGGAGTACTTGTAGTTGGGTTAATAGTATCACTAGCACAATAAGATGAAGAACTCTTCCCCTGAGAATCATAACAGTTGGTAAAACGCATGCTATATAGACTTCTGGGAGGAAGAGAATTGAGGAAATAGATGTCTATGTACAGGGAGGGTGCGTGTGTATCTTCTTTAGGGTTGCCAGTCCTCCTGGATTGTCTGGGCGTCTCCCGGTGGCTACTGAAACTAATCCAGGAGAGTTTAATAGGCTGTTAAAAGTCCATTCAGTGGTGCTAAGGCAGGCTCCCTACCTGCCCTGGCTGTAGGAACTGCAGCCAATGGGAGCTGCCACTGGGGTGGTGCCTCTGAGCCTCGAAACCGGACATGCCGGTTGCTTCTGGGAACTGCCTGAAGTAAGTGCTACCCGTCTGGAGCCTGCACCCATCACCCCTTCCCACACCCCAACCCGCTGCCTTAGCCCTGAGCTGCCTCACCCAACTCTTGCCCAGAGCCTGCACCCCCTCCCGTTCCCCAACTCCCAGCCCCAGAGCCTGCACACTGAACCCACTCCTGCACCCCAACCCTCTACCTCAGGCTCATCCTGGAGCCCACTCCCACACTCTGAACCCCTCGGCCCAGCCCAGAGCCCACACCCCTTCCCACACTCCAACAATCTGCCCCAGCCCGGTGAAAGTGAGTGAGGGTGGGGGAGAGTGAGTTTTGAAGGGAAGGGGGATGGAGTGAGTGAGGGATGGGGCCTTGGAGAAGGGGCAGGGCAGGGGCAGGACCTTAGGGAAGGGGTAGGGAGCAGGGTAAGGATGTTTGGGTTTGTGCAATTAGACAGTTGGCAACCCTAATGATCCTGACTTCACTGGATCTCATGCTAGCTGCAGTCCGTTTTAAATAGATGTTGCTAGCAAGGTTCTAACCTGGTTTCAGATCAAAGTGAACTGGGATTTTTATTTTTTCCTCATTAAACTGAGTTAATACAATTGTGCTATAGATTAGTTGGGGGTAGAGATGGAAAGACTAGACTGTTACACATTGAGGATGCATACAGTTTTGTGTTTTTTTTTAATTATAAATAAAGACAGAGACCTTGTAGTTTGCTGCTAACAATCCACCAGGCTTCAGTTTTCACTCCACAAATACAGGTGCATTTAACTTCCTGTTAAGGATTCTGGGTCGTGCCATCCAACAGGTAATTTCCTGTTCTGAAAAGTACTGTAATTAGAACTACCACTCAAGGACACGCAGCACTCTTTGTGCCCATATTACTGCACTGCGGAAATCATACTAGAAACAACTTTAGTGAACCACAGCTATTGCTAGCAGTTTCCAATGTGGTAAGGAAGAAATGTGGCAGGGAAATGGTGAAACTGGAGAATTAAATATTTGTAATAATTTTAATCAGAGACACACTTGCACATGTTGGACAAGGCAGAAGATGAAGTGGTTGAACCACCCAGAATAGTCAAGCCCCTTTCACCCAAGAAATGCATTGCTTGGTGTGTCTCATTACTACTGGGAATTTTATTTTTAAAGAAAAGGTTCATAACTTGTACTTACAGAAACAATCACGTTTTGGACAGTCAATAAGAAAGGTTCTGTGAAGTTGATTGTTCTAAAAATGGTCCACAATGTTTTGTTAAATGCCATGAAAGCTGTGTCAGAGCTTGGCAAATGACAGCCTGATGGCAAACTCAAGGACACACAGTAAGAAGCATCGCAGTTAGCTACAGTCAGATTTAGAACAAATTAGCAGCCCATTCTAGTAGATGGCAAATTCTGCTCTTAAATTTTTGGAGAAAGAGGTCTAGGAACAGAGAACTAGAGGAGGAATATAATAGACCAAATGGAACAGTCCTATTTGAAAATAATGATGGAAAATCTGGAGATATCATATGTCTTTTCAGTTCGCTGTAATCCTTCACTATATAAAGTGCTCTCTTTATGCTGTTGTTATGTGTTTGATGGAGCACACAGTAAAGTTGCTATACTTCATTGCAATGTCTGTCTATATAAAGGACTGCCTCTGCTATGCTGGCTCTCAGATCAGCTGTTTATATATTTTTTAAAATGCTCCCATCTGTTAAATCAAACTTGTTAATATAGGTCTACAGGATTCAATAACATTAATGCTTTAAGTATCCAAATGAAATGTCAGAGTCCAATTGCATATACAGAGTTCAAATGTGGCAGTGTCCTGAATCCACCTCTACTACTAACAGGCTATTTAATAATCCGTATAAGTATGTATAGACATCTAAGTATCTGGCTTGTGAGAGGCAGATGTACAGATGCAGTTACAGCATCAAATCCAAGCAGAAGCTTTTCCACCACATTAAATTTTGGTCTGTTCTTTGCCTTTGCTGCTACAGCACAGTTAAGATTTAAGCCTTAAACAGAAATCTGATTTCCTGTGGCAAATCTATGAACCCCCTGATATTCCCATTGAAGTCAAAGGCAGCCCATATTTCTGGAAGCAGGATCAGGCCCTATGTGTACTGCAAAACAGCTTGCTACTCCTCTACACTACTTCCCAAACTTTGTAGCGTTTTATTATTGGCATAAAAGTAAGCCACTGATATTGTTGTCCTTTTCTAGGAGCTACTGCAATTTATTCTTATAATGTTCAACTGGCTGCAGTAAAGATATGTGCCTCTGTTTTGATCCTGGCAATGACAGAGGGTTAACTGTAGGTTTTGTACATTACCTTTCTTGTTTCTGATCTTTTGTATCCATGTTTTTTTAATTTACTTTGCATTATGAGAGGAAACCCTTGTCTTCTGTTGTGTTTTTTCCTGCCACTTAAATTTTGCATCAACACAAAAGGTTTGTACCTCTCTTGGTGCTCAGTGTTTGGCCATGTTCATTATGAAGTGTATCTGGAATATACAAATTGCAAATTATATATTAAATATCATTTATCTAAATAGATTTCTCTACTGATATCTGATTTTAAGGGTTGTTTCTCAGTGGGTAGAAGCCCAATACATGCACAAAAGTGTATTCAAATAAGATTCACGCATGTAATTTTGTATTGATTTTTATTCCTAATTTATAGTGCACCCATCTGAAGTGCTAGGTGCTCTACAGTAATTTAAAATATAACAGATGTGAATTAGATTACAAATAGACACAGGAAACACAAATGAAATGGCTACATAGGATCATACAGTAGGATAATAATCCCACAATAATTAAAATAACTACAGTTGAGAATAATAATCCATTTACTTGCCTTCATCCAACAACTAAACCCTTCCTCAACTCCCTACCATTGAAAGCCCAAGAGAAAAGATGGATTTTGCAGCATATCTGGAAAGTTAACAAATCTGGACTTTATCAGTGTGAGCAAGTTCAAGAGTTGAGAACCCTTTCCAGCAAGCATTCTGTCATCATCTCCTGCTCATTTAAATTGATGAGGCTCCAACTGACCTGGAAATGCTGTGGCATGTGTTTGGAGGGAGTCTCCTAAATAGCAAGATCCAAAAGATTTAAGGCTTTATACATCAAACCCGCAAATTGTTGAAATTAGGCGTACAAATGGTGTTGTCAGGGTCTTCATGATCATCTACATGCATAAATACTGGGATGTATGATTGTAGTCATGCTATTGCTCACAAAAAACGTGGGTGTGCAGTTGTGCATTCAAGAGGCTCTTTAAAAATACAGGAACTTGTACTGTCAAAAATTGGCCCCAAATGCCATTGGCTCCAGAAGAGCAATGTAGTGGTCTAAGCATAGATTGGAAATTAGGATGCCTAATTTCAGTTCCTCATTCTATCACTGTCTCCTTTCACCTCTGTCTGATTTTTCCCATTTGTAAAATAAGAATAATGCCAGCCTTAATAAAAGTGCTTTGAGATCCTGTGATGGAAGGCAATAGGGTTATGTTATTTATTCTTGTTATGTTATCATTAAGTGTCTTCTGTTGATAGTGCCTTATTTAACAGGTGTCCATACCTAAAAAACCCATTCTGTGTTAAAATTGAAACGTAATGTAAAAAGTCTCTCTCTCTCTCTCACCCCCCCCCCCCATTCCACCTTGTTTATTGATAGAATAATCTGATTCTATTATAACTGATAAGTAAACAGTCAAGCAATTATTTCTGGTACATAGTGTAATTCACATTTTAAAAATTGCCTAATATAGATTCCCCTTTTAAAAATAGAGCTATTTGGGTGTATCAGGGGCATGCTGTACTTCTAAAAAATCTGCCATTTGAAAGAGACTGTTTAACCTTTGCTCCAAGCTAAATAATAGATGTTAGTTTTAGATAAATACAACATAGTCTGTAGCTTTCTATCAAGTAATGTTTTACTTTATTTGAATGCCTTACTTCCTCATTCTGTCCAGTCCAAAAATAAAAACCAAAGGAAAAATACATTTTTTTTAAATTTAATGTTGTATATAAATGAATAATTAAATAAAGTTAATATTTAAATAAGTTGCCAATTATTAGCAAAAGTAGAAAGTTCAGAGTTTAAGATGTTCTCTTCCTCCCCTTAAACACCTAAAAATAAACAGTTAGCAAATAAGTGGAATTCCTGCATAAGGTTTAGGTCTTGCTTCTCTGCGCATACCTGATTTGAAAGTTCCCTGTGTTATGGGGCTGGATGCAGACATCACTTGGGCAAAACTATTAGAATGTGACCTGCTCAGATTCTGTTTCTCGTCATCGTTTGTAACTACCACAATGTGAGCTGGGTAACAGAATGATGGGAGAAGATGATTTTGAGGATCTATGGCAGATGCCAGCTAGGCAGAACTCCTTATCTTGATAGTATTTTTGGCACTATAGAATATTACCATTTACAAATTGGCAACTGAAGTGAGAATTATTAGGATATCAATGTATGAGAGTGTCCCTATGTTAGACTAGAGCACCTCATGCACTTAGTGGAAAATTCTGGTCCCATGATTTCAGACTGAGTTAATGAGCTGCGCACAAGGGAGAATGGGAGGGAATTTCTGGTCTACTGTATATAGGTTTTCAGGCCCATTGAGAGAAATGTACTTATTTTCAGGCCCTGATACATCATGTTTGCTGGGGATATTTATAAAGCTGTTTTTGAAGGAACCCCTGAGCTTTAGTCCCCAATACCATTGTCCTTCCTCCCTTCCCTTCAGCCCCGTAGGTTCATATACTGCGCGTATCACCTTAGTAACTGAGTGAGTGCCTTCCAGTAGTGCATTAAGCAATGTCAGGGCCGGCGACAGGGGGGTACAACGGGTAGAGCTGTACCGGGCCCCAGACTTCAGGGGGTCCCCTGAAGTCCGGGGACAGGTACACCGCTCTACTCGTAGTTGTCCCCCCTGGGCACCGCACCGCATTTCCCCGGCTGTGTCCGGCGCCGCGGCCGGCTGCCTCCCGAGACCTTCAGCCGCTGCTCGTCCCGCGCCCCAGGAGCCGCCCCGAGGCACCCCCGGCTGCAGCGCTTCCCCCACCCACCCGCATCAAGAGCCGGGCCAGCCCTTGGCAGGGGCGGCACCACAGGATGCCGGCGGCTTCAGAGGACTGGCCGGGCGCACTGCTCCCGAGGCACCCCCGGCTGCAGCGCTTCCCCCGCCCACCTGCAAGAGCCGGGCCAGCCCTTGGCGGGTGGGGGGGACCCACAAATGCTCAGAGTAGGGGGGGCCCCAAACGCTCAGAGTAGGGGGCCCCAAAATTTCTGTCGCCGGCCCTGAGCAATGTGACTAATATCTGTCACATGTTTGTTCTGTCATCATCCCCCTGGTGGGAGAAGGATGTGTTGTGGAGTGTCAGGTTTTGGTAGGGTTATCTATTTCGGTTTTTTAAATAGTTGTTACTCTGTATTTATGTTAACCAGGGCAAGGTCAAACTTAGAGCAGAAGGTAGTGAGGTTTGTGATGGTATTCAGTTCTTGGGGGAGTTCATTCCACAGTCTCGGACTGGCCGCAGGGAACATTCTGTCTCCTGCCCAGACAAGCTTCACCCTTATTTTAGAGAGTTCCATTGTGCCTAGGGTTGCCATCTTTCTAATTGCATGAAACCGAATACCCTAGCCTCACCTTTTCCCTGAGGCCCCACCCCCCACTCACTACATTCCTCCTCCTTCAGTGGCTCACTCAATTTCACTGGACAGGGGCAAGAGTTTGGGGTGTGGGAGGGGATGAGGGCTCCAGTCAGGGGTGTGAGCTGGGGTCTGGGGATGAGGGCTTTGGTGTGCAGGAGGGGGTTCCAGGCTGGGGGGTGGAGCCAAGGGATTCAGAATGTATGAGGCAGCTGTGGGTTGAGGTAGGGGGTTGCGGGAGGTACAGGCTTTGGGCTGGGACCGGGAATGAGGGTTTTGAGGTGCAGAAGGGGGATTCAGGTTTGGGGAGCTGAGTGCTGGGGCAGGAGGTTGGGGCTCAGACTTACCTTGGACGGCTCCTGCTCAGCGGCGCAGTGGTGGGGGCTAAGGCAGGCTGCCTATCTGTCCTGACACTGAGTTGCATGCATGCCAGAAGCAGCCAGCAGGTCTGGCGCTAGTAGGCAGGGTGCTGCGGCAGGAGCAAGAGGCTCCATGCACTCTGCTCTCGCCTGCAGGCACCAC
Organism: Sternotherus odoratus; assembly: GCA_032164245.1. Classification (NCBI taxonomy): domain Eukaryota; kingdom Metazoa; phylum Chordata; order Testudines; family Kinosternidae; genus Sternotherus; species Sternotherus odoratus. The sequence goes on from JAVMKO010000001.1 coordinate 130,291,933, forward strand.
CACCCCAGCTCCCATTGGCCGGTCACATGGTGCTTTCAGGGCAGGGGAGAGTGGCGGTGCTGACTGGAGCTACCAGGTCCCTTTTCGACCAGATGTTCCAGTCGAAAGCCAGACACCTGGTCACCCTAATTGTGCCAGAGGAGTGTAGTTAGACTCCTCCCACCATAAGCCAAGGAGCAGAGATGGAGGATGTCTTTAACTATTGCCCTACCTCTAATGCTTCTCCACTGTAACATGAACAACGCGATGAACCAGTGCTTGGAAACCTTGGACATATGACTTTGACCATAAACAGAGAGACATGATATAAGAGATAATCATGTGAGTCAGAGTGGTGTTTCTAGCAGCTGGCTCAACACTAATTGCTAGGATTATGATGAGTATATAAGCTTCAGCTTAATGCAGTACACTTCACTGCTGTGGTCTAAATCGGGACCTGAATTCTTTCTGCATGTACTTCACTGGTGCTTTTTGCCAGTAACTGAACGAATAAGACTGCACTTACACTCAATATTTGGCACTTAGGAATCATCATTTGTTCATGTCTGGAGAGAAAAATTAATCCATTTAGGACTGAAAAAGTGACTGACTGTGAGTGAAAGCTCCAGTATCCCATCATGTGACTTCATCAGTAACTTGTGTTTTTTGGGAAAATCTTTTTCATGATGTATGTGGCAATAGCACTAAGATGTGGTATGTAGTGTTATATACTTAGAATGGAATCTTCTGAAGTAGCTCATTCTTTTATTATACATGCTGGTATCTTTCATGCATGTTGTCCTGTTTTAGTAAGATGAAAGTATCTTTTTTTCTTTTATGTTTATCTTCTCTTTGGAGGGGCAGTTTGAAATGTTACTTTCACAATGAGTTCAGCACTCTCAATCTCTATTAAGCAATTTAATACTGTAATTTTCACCTCTTGCAAGTCTATGTGAGAGTCAAGCATTTTCTGAACTCTATAGATGCCTGATCTTTGTGTTTCCACAGACAATGATCCAAACATTTCCCATTATTCTGAAAAGACATTTCAGCCCCAGCCAGGTTTAGTTTTACTAGGACTCCCAGGAATTTTCTTGGTTGAAAAGTAAAATTTGAGGTCAGTGCCTGGTAGCTGATTTTTATTAATTTTCTTTAGGATTTGCTTTGAATTGTTTTTTGCATTTATCATTTTATACTGGGGTTGAACTTCACAGACTCAGCCATATTGAAGCCTCATTGTGCTAAGTGCTGTACAAACCTAGAGGGCCTTCGTCCAAAGTGCTTACCGCTTGAAAGACTATTTGGGGCTGAAGTTAAAGATATTTTGTCACAGTCTGCATTAGAGATTTATACATTTGGATCAGATGAAGTAGCACTGGATGTCTCATAGTTATCTGATGGAAGTTGGGACTCATGGTCTCACCACTGCTTGCTGTTACCTCAGTCAAGTCTCCTAATGTCTCTGTGCTTGTTTCATAATTTATAACAAGGGGATAGTACATAACTACTTCCATAAGCATCTTGTGAGGTTTCATTCAAACTTACAAGGTGCTTTGAGATCCTTGATAAACGTGTTTATATAAATGTGAATTATAATGTTTGGAACTGAAAACTGATTGGAACAGAGATTTATCACAGGGATTCCCATGAAGCGTGTTTGTATTAATTAATTAGAAAGATGGCCTTGTTAAGGAGCTAAACAGGGACTTAGGAGATCTAAGGGCATGTTTTCACTTAAAATGCTGTATCAGAGCAGCTGTGCCACTGTAGCACTTAAGTGAAGAAGAGAGAACTTCTTTCATTTGCGTAGTTAGCTACCACCTCTAAGGAAGGTCGATTATGTTGATGGGAGAAGTACTCCGGTCAACATAGTGCTATCTACCCCGGGGGCGTTAGGTCAGTATAACTATGTCGCTCAGGGGTGTGGCTTTTTCACACTCCTAAGCGACATAGACCTGGTGTGATTTCAAATTTCCACTCTGTCACAGACTTCCTGTTTGACCTTGGGCAAGCAACATAATCTCTTTGCCGCAGTTTCCCCTCTAGAAGTGTTAATGGAACTCCTTTTCCTTCACTATCTGTCTTTCCAGTCTATTTAGGCTGTACGTTCTTGAGGGACTGTCTCCCACTATATATTTATGCAGTGTCTATCACACTGGGGTCCTGAGCTCACTTATAATAATAAATAACAATATCCCTATCTTATAGAGCTGGAAAGACCTTGAAAGGTCATTGAGTCCAGTCCCCTGCCTACACTAGCAGAGGCAAGTACTGTCCCCTGACAGATTTTTTGCCCCAGATCCCTAAATGGCCCCCTCAAGGATTGAACTCACAACCCTGGGTTTAGCAGGCCAATGCTCAAACCACTGAGCTACCCTTCCCCCACTATTAATATTAGGGTTGGGAGGGACCTCTGGAGGTCATCTAGTCCAACCCCCTTCTCAAAGTAGGACCAATCCTTATTTTTGCCCCAGATCCCTAAATGGCCCTCTCAAGTATTGAACTCACAACCCTGGGTTTAGCAGGCCAATGCTCAAATCACTGAGCTTGGGGCTTCTACATGCTACTGCAATACAAGTAATTACTAATTCTAATAACGTATATTCTGAAAATATAGTACAACATGATACAGTTCAGAAACCTTATCTGCTCCCGGTTAGTCTAAGAGGATATATAATCTAGTCAATTCATTAAACGGTTTTTAATATAAATCAGTGAAAGTCATTTTATATATCTATGAAGTTGCAGGAAAATATTAACATTTTGGAGCACAAATATATAGAGAATTAAAGGAACAATAAAAAAAAACCTGGGGATCCCAAGTTAATGTTTTTGTGGCTGTTCCCTAAGAAAACAGACTTCTTTATGTAAGAAAATATTTACATAAACAAGTTGTTAATTAAAAATAATATGTTACAACATTCACCAGAATGGACTCAATTCATCCCTGGTGTAAATTCATTGACTTCGGTAGTGTTACCCTGCAAAGATGACTTTGACCCAATAAAATATCCATGGCTCTGCTAAGTGCTGACAAGGAATCCTAACCTGAAAAAATAAATCCTCTTGTTGGGTTGTTTCCTTCATAGCTTGAATCTCTATACACTTTGTGATATTGGTTCAAAAAATATGGGACATTCTTGCCATAGATAAATATACCAGCTTGCAACATAATAAAAATAAGCAATATTTCACTATCTGGGCACATTTCATCCACGTCTTTGAACTGAATTATGGTGTTAATAAACCATCATCCCAATGTCCTTAAAACTGGATGAAATCTTAAATGAATGTTAAAATTCTAAAATATCCCACTGACTTGATTGTCCTGGAATTGATGTTGATTAACATAATTGCTATTTTTATATGGGCATTAATTATTTTAATGGATTGCATTGGGTTTGTGCTCACTCTTGTTACTTGGTTTGTATATACTGAGTTTTACCCTTTCATGATTATCAAAAATAAGTAAATTGTATTGTTACAAGGAATTAATAAAAGAAAGAGGAAGAAAGAGAAGCAACCCAAATCATGCCAACATTTATTTCTATGCAGGGTGCCACTGAATATTCAAAATTCACAGTGCCAGGGACCTGCATTGACTATCGTATTTTCCAATACTTACTTTAATTGAAACCCATTGCAGTGGTTCAGTCACTGCAGAGTGGCAAACATTGAATTTTTAATGGTCCCCTCTGAATGTAAGTGGGAAAAGATGCATTTTCAGAGAGGTTTTGTAGATTTTTTTTTTCCTAGAGGAAATGTTCACAGAAATCCTTTATTGTAATTTTCATATATGCCATTTAAGTGTTATATATGTGTGCACATGTTGGCATTTTTTTAAAAAAATTAGAAAAGTACTTGGGGAAGAAAAAGAATGTGAACTTGTCGAACTCGCCTCCCCACCCCCTTTTTAATTAAAAAAATGCTTTGCATGTCACTTGACAAGCATTCACAGTAGTAAATGAGAAAGCTTTGGGACTGAGATTTGTCAGGGATTGTAATAAACAATTAGATTCCTTTTAAAAAATGGTACACAAATACCTTACCATGAAAAAAAGGCATTGCTGTTTCTGTGATCACCCAGTTTTACAGGAAGACAAGTCTGCTGTCTGCTAAAGCTTGAACCTCTGCCTCATCTGCACAACTCATTGTAAAAGGATTTATAAGTCTGTTGACAAGTTATGGCTTTTGAAATATAAAAATCCAAAGCATTGTAGGTGCTAGCAAGACCTTCTCTATGGATGGCATCAACTTTCTTAACTGGGATTCCTTGGGTTTCAGAACCAGGACTGAAGGCAACTCAACCAATGAATTTTACTGAAACTGTCCTTCCCTCACAGTGAATATTTACCTGCATCAAGAGAATCTCAGAAAAACGAGTATTTATAGAGGAAATGTGAGTGAGGCACTTGCTAGAGATTAAAGGCTATCATCCTTTTTTCCAGTCATTTAGTGTACCCTTTTCAAATCAAAAGTGGGTGATAGAAGGTGCCGTCTCTTTAACCCACAATGGCTCAGTCATTTCAGAAACAAAATAGATTCTAATGCAGATATTTGGCCAAATATATTCCTAGTGTAATTCCATAGATCAGAGGAATCACAGCATGGATGATTTTGTCCCACTAAGTTCACTCTTTAGTGTGACAGAACTACAGAATGTTCTTGTCCCTGTGGACCTCAGAGTTGCCTGCCAGTTTGTACCTAATCCAGACATTTTTTTAAAGTACAAGCAGAGTGGAAAATAAATTTTCTCATAATAAAGGAAACAGTATTTTGGGGTCATTTTTGAACAGCTTTACACCCGAAATGGCTGGGGATAGGTTGTTGGAATTTGGCATGGAAATAGTCCTCACTGAAGTACTTTTTGAATATTCTGGGGAAGTTTGGTTTTGATTTGGCTGAATTCTGACCCTTTTGAAATTACATGCTCCTCATGCACAGGATATTTTTTACTGTTTTTTTTATTTTTATTTTTTTATTCTTCAGGTAAGCTTTCCTGTTTACATTAAGGAAGGTTGCATTACACATGAGCCAGTGGCTACCTTAAGTGCCTTGTGAAAAGTGCACTGAAAGTGCTTATGGCTCAGTCAAGGGCCTCCATTCCTCTCAGTCTGGCAAGATGCAAAAAGGTTAGGGGAGATCTGATGTGTGCTTTGTTAGGTGCAGAGAATGAAGTTCCTTTGAATCTTATGTTCTCTGCAATGAGGAAATATACTTTGTCCCTTTCTCAGCTAGAGAGCATGAAAGGTTCGAAGGAGAGGGTTTGTGGTTGAAAGTTTAAAAAAGGAAAAAAAGGCACTGTTAAAATTGCTTATATAACCTTAACTCTGCCCACTTGGGCCTATGAACTATAACATGGTCTCTAACTAAATAATTATATAGCATTTCTCAAATATCTGCAATATATCCTATAATTATTTTCTGCAGTCTTAGATATATGTGTAGCAAATGGTATTACTCTGTATCACACAGAATTTAATTTATATGAGAAATATACAGTAAACTATTGATATGCAACATACTAAATATTAAACATATGGCATAAGGTGACAATAAATTTTTACTAGTATATTTAGGCCACCTAAAATAATAGCTAAGTTAGCTCTGTAATTAACTGGCTCATCCCCTGAATTTCACCTAAGGAGGGTTGGAATGAAAATATATAGAGCATGAGTATTGACAAAATTATTAAAATCAGAGAGAGAAGAAACCTCATCATATAACATGTGTGAGACAATAAAATTCTGCTGGATCATTATAACAAATAAATAAGTAGAAAATAATAAAAATATTACAAAATACCACATCTAAATGTGGTAAAATGTTTTTAAGAAGTGGCATGTGATCGTATTATTAAATATATATCATAAAGGAGAGACAGAGTTAAGGTACAGGGGAAAGTTCTGGCATGACTTGCCTTTTGCATGATTTGATGTGTAACTTCCGTTTGTATGCATATGTGTTTTGTTGGACTAAAAGGCAAGGAGGAGATGTCATGCCATTTCTTCCATTGAAAGGGTGGCTGGGAAAGGCCTCCTGTCAGTCAGAAGCACATTTGTTCAGTTATAGTGATTTATCTCTACTATGACCTGGGCTCATCTGTAAGGGCAACCAGATGCATGATGGCTAGAAAGAAGAAAAAATTGCTTTGAGATTTGAACACAGAAAAGCTCAAAGGACACACTCTATCCTCAGCAATCAATGCTTTGTCACATTTTCAGGAATTATGTTGTTACCCACCTAATTTCCCATATGCTCTCACAACGTATCAGTAGACTGTTTTCCATCAGATCAGGCAATGAGAGACTGGAAGACTTACCAAGTAGTCCTTCTGTGGCAGGCAGAATAATGAAGCAGGAAGAACTTCTTGGCAGACTGCTGGAAGTCTCCCAGGAAATTGTCTGATCAGATCGTGCGGGACATATGATGTTGACTTCTTTGCTAAAGGCACCACCAACATGAAGTTTCTTGCAGTAGGCTTAAGAAGGAGAATGAACCAAGATGAACCAAGCAAGATAAAGTAGATACAATTCTTTCATTGTTGTAGTAAAATCAGTAAGCATTGCCAATGGGAGAAAGAGCTACTTTCTTCTGAATAAAGAAAACAGGGTTATCCCTAAAGCTACTCTCTTTCTCTGCTTCATTTGTAGAACTTTTGTCACCTTCACTGGCTCCCCCTCCTGCCTTGTTTCTTGCTGCTGATTTAAAGAAACAGTCCATATAAACCACAGGAATCACGTTTTCACTGAGAGTTACTAGGCAGGAGGAGAAAGCTGATTCACTTGCAAACTCTGGAATACAAATTGACTTTTAGCCCCATGATTTAATACTCCACAGAAGTACTACTTGGAGGGTGGCAGCATGGGGTTAACGAGAGGCCTGTATTCCTTGTATAAAATGCTGTATAAAGAAACTGTTTTTTGTCCTTAAAGAAAGCACGTATTTCATGCTCTAAAAGTCTGAGGTTTGTAGTTGAAAAAGATTAAGTAAATAATTCAGGATGTGTTGTGTTTACCTGTTAATAATTAAGCAGCTTAGACTGTGTATTTCTTATAGATGTTGAGTTTTTATTTTATTTATTTATTTTATTTGGTTCATGTGGGCTGATTTTTTAGTTAAAGAAGCTTCTGCCAAGAGAGAGATAGAGAAAAGGGGATACACAGAGCCACACAATAAACCAATGTGTGTGGGAAAACATGCTTGCTGGAGATAATGGGGAGAGGTTAGTTCGAACAAGAACCCCTGCTCTCTCTTTTCACTAGAACAGCCCCTACTGCACATGGTTCTCTGAGAGAAATTTTCTTATGGTTCATAAAGATTTTAAGGAAGAAACACCAGCTTTGACTCAGGATATTCAATGAGAGTGACTAAGGATAAAGGAAGCTTTCTTTGTTATGAGGTAAAATTTTAATTAGGATTTTATTAACAGGGAGATTCTTTTTGAGTGGGGACAGGTTTAGCTCAAGCAAAGAAAATGACTGAGAAGATTTAATCTTATCCAATATTGGAGATGGGATACAAGTTTGTAGGAACAGAAGTATTCTGTGTCCTTTCTTGTTGCGTAAATTACATCTTGGTGAAAGGTGCTAGGTTGCCATCTCTGAAGTCTAAAATCCTCCTTGTCAACACAACAGGCTGGTGGCAAGATATGCTTCCCTTACCAACGTACTTGATACTGCCCCTTGAGGAGCCAGGCATTGCAGTGGAAGATAGTTTTGCACATGGCCCATTCAATGCTTGGCATCTTTGCTGTCATTAGAAATTATCAGGCCAAATAGTGCTGATTTGTTATTTGAAGGTGAATACTTAACTAATGAGAAATAGACTAAGATCAGCATTCCAATAATTTTATGCACAGCATCTTATTACATTGAATCATTTTTGACATAGACTAAATTTTAAACTGTTATTTAGAGAGAGAAACTCGTACACTCTGCTACTAAACCTGGGAGCCATTTGGTACTCTTCTTCTTCATCCTGATGAAAGAAAGAGGTTTGTTTTATGTTATTTGTTCCTCCTGTCGGGCAGCAGTCCACCCCACCATTAATCCCTGATGTGCCAAAAGAAAGTCAATCAATTGAATCTTTCAGATTGTTAATTTGGTCTTGGCATAGGAAGACATCACTTGGTAATTTTCACTCACCTTTCCCAAAGCTGAGAGAAAACACTCTGTTGTGAGAAAACCCATTTGGAGTAATTGGCCTTAAAAGAGAAAGCTGCTGAATTGTGAGAGTGATCTTTGAACTGTACATTAAAAACCAAAGATTTAAAAAAATGGTTATGTGAGAATTAACAGTTTGATTTTGTTGACAGTTGAAGTCTTGATATGATATCATAGTAAGATATGATTTATTTGCCTATCTGCATTGGTACTTTCCTCTAAAGCAGGGGTCGGCAACTTTTCAGAAGTGGTGTTCCGAGTCTTCATTTATTCACTGTTAATTTAAGGTTTTGCAAGCCGGTAATACATTTTAATGTTTTTAGAAGGTCTCTTTCTATCAGTCTATAATAAATAACTAAACTATTGTTGTATGTAAAGTAAATAAGGTTTTTAAAATGTTTTAAAAGCTTCATTTAAAATTAAATAAAAATGCAGAGCCCCTCAAGCTGGTGGCCAGGACCTGGGCAGTGTGAGTGCCACTGAAAATCAGCTTGTGTGCCTCCTTTGGCAAGAGTACCATAGGTTGCCTACTCCTGCTGTACAGAAATGTATATTGCAACTGGTGCTTCTTTCCAGGGCTTCCTTCCTACCTTGCTAAGGTAACATAAACACATTTCAGGTCTCATGTTCCAGACTCTGTTTTCCCTTTTAAATTTAATTAAAGATTCTGTATGTAAAGGTAATGGCTAGGTAGTGTGGTGGACACTGCAAGTATTCTCGTATTCTCTTCCGCCATCATGGGGCCTGTGTTTTAACAGGTTTGGGGGTTTTTTTTGGTCCTCTGGCCAGACAATTGACATAAGGCTTTCCCCAAGAAGAATATGGACAAATAGGCTTTTTCAGTTGGAATTTAGACTGGCACAGGGAACTGAATGGCCGGTTTCCAAAGAAATTTTTTGTACACTGAGAACAGACTTGTAATGCTGAATATTGTTCCTTTAAACTTCATATGTAAGCATATCAAACTTCCTCTCTTGCAGCTGAGCCAATTCAAATTCAATAGTTAGTTGTCTTGTGCTCAGCAGGTCAAGTCTACGTTTAGCAATCTGCTTGTTGAAATTCTCTAGACACTACCATTGAACATGGTAGATTCGCATAGCCATTTCGTAGTCTATTTTAAATTTTATTCAGTTAGAAAACCTTAATTCCTGAAATGAGTTAGATGGATCTCAGTCTATTTCTCAGTGGAAAAGTGTCCGTAGCAAAATCATTACCATGGTTGGTAGTAATTGTCCTATAGTTTGTAGCCCCATAAAATAGACTGCATCAGTCCACAGACTAACCACTGGAAGTGGTCTCTCCAGTGAAAGGTCGAGGCACAGTGGAGAGCCTATTTTAGGAAATATGTACTATATCTCTTCTCAAGCTAGAGGATTTCAACTCCCAAGCTACATGAGTACTAAATTTACACAAACATCTTTTTGAAAAGAAAGGTCTTAACTCTGATATGTACTCCATTTTGGTGAAGTCTTGCTTTTAACTAATATTCATGTTGCGTTGACTGAAGTATTGGAAGACCCAAATGATTTGCTTGTGGTCACAGTGGGGTGAATCATTGGCTGAAATCCTTTTGGTTCTTGTGTTCTTCCCATGATCTGTAGTGATTCCCCCGAATACACTGAATAAAATGATTTGCATGTGTGATGACTGTTTGCTAGGTGAAGAATTGTGCTGAAGTGATACAAATATGAGTGGAAATTGTTTACTCTACTGAATACAGAATCTTAAAGGGAGAGAAGAATCCCCAATTATCATGCTCTAGGGTTTTCCCGCATTTCAGTCATGCTGAAATCTCAGTAAACTCTAGGGCAAACATAAATAACACAGATGTTCTTGAACTGAAAGGTTAAGCTTATCTCAGTCTCTCTTGGTCAGATTGCAGTTCATTGAATAAACTTTTTATCAGTACTGTAAGTAAAGGTCACAAGCATTTATCATTTATGGTTGATGTCTGTAGCAGGGTGCTGGCCAGAAACTGCTGAGCCAGCCCCTGCCCCTTCCAAAAATAGCAGGGGAAAAAAGCCTCTGCTAGTACCTTCCCTAGCAGGGAGGTAATTAGCCAGCAGGGTGTGGCCCTAGACTGAATAGGGCCTTAATGGGAACCACCTGGCAGCCTCCCAGGCAAGGTATAAAGCCTGGCAGGGAGGAAATCGGGGGAGGGGGGGACAGGAAATAGAGTTGGTGAAGGTGGCTGTGCCTAGCTAGCTGTTCCCCCAGGGAAGCCAAGCCCAGAGACTTGTTTGTATGCTTGTAAATAGATGGTGGGTTTTGCACTGAAGGGAAATAAAGGACACGGTTGCTAGCACCAAAGGGCTCCTGCCTGGTTTTTGAAGAGGACGAGCAAGAGGCCCGCTTACACGTGGGGGCTCGTCCGGGATCTGAAGCCAGCGACGGTTGTTGGCGGCCCGGAGATGGAGGGGACCCTACAGTGGCTAGTGGATTAACAGAAACAGACCCAGCAGGCCCTGCAGGCCATGCAGCAGACCCACCAGGCCATGCAGCAGACGCAGCAGGCCGAAAGACAGACGTTCCTAGCCTGGCAGGTGGAGCAGCAAAAGACGCTACAGGACTTCATCCAAGAGCAGACCAACACCCAGGGGAAACTCCTGCAGCGGCTGGTGAGTCCAGGGGCAGGGGAGGGCATCCGGCCACCGGGCTGGGGACTCTGCAAGATGAGCCCGGCGGATGACCCGGACGCCTTCCTGGGAACGTTTGAGCGGGTGGCCACGGCGGCAGGATGGGAGAGGACCACCTGGGCCCTCCGGCTTGCCCCGTACTTGGTGGGCGAAGCACAGGCGGCCTATATGGCATTGGGGGCGGAGCAGGCCGTGAACTATGAGACTGTGAGGGCGGCCATCTTAGACCGGGTTGGCCTCTCCGTGGAGAGGTACCGCCAGGAGCTCTGGGTGGCCCGCTGGACACCCAGTGGTTGCGGGACTGGGCTACGCGATGGCTGAGGCCGGAGGCCCGGACGGGGGAGGAGATAATGGACTCGTTGATACTGGAGCAGTTCCTCCAAAGACTCCCCAAGACATGCGCACCTGGGTGCGGCGGCACCAGCCAGGGACCATGGAGGAGACCGTCCGGGTGATGGAGGAATATGTAGAGGCCGAGGGACCCTGGGGGGAAGACCGGCCACGGAAGGACCGTGACCTGGGGCGGAGGCTAACGGACTCTTTCCCGGGCCGAGGGAAGGAGAAAAAGGGGGAGCCCCGGGGAACACCCGAGAGGGCCGCCCGACTCACGTGCTGGCAATGCAGGAAGCCAGGGCACATAAAACAAGACTGTCCGGCCATGGAGTGTGGGTGGGTGGACTTGTGCGGGTGGACCAAGCAGCGAGGGCAGGGATTGAAAAAGGGGTTACCCACCCTGCCTGTGAAAGTGGGGAGGAAGTCCCACAAGGAGGTCATGGATACGGCCTCCAATTATACCTTAATGCGGAGGGTGTTGGTCCGGCCCCAATGGCTGGTTGCGGGGGCGCGGATGGCCCTTGGTTGTATCCATGGGGACGAGAGGTCCTGTCCGGTGGCCCAGGTACCCCTGGAGGTCAACGGCCGCTTCCGCTGGAAGCGGGTGGGGGTACCTGAAAGGTTACCCTGGCCGGTACTGATAGGTAGGGACTGGGGCGCTGTGGGAGGCCCGAGACCCTGGGGTGCCCCGAGATGGGGGGTGGAAGCCCGTAGGGGGGGGTCCCCCAGGCAGAAGGGCGGACCTAGTCCCCCGGTAAACACAATTACTCCTAGACAGAAAAGCCCAGAAGGGGTGGAGCCCAGAGAGGTGGGGCTGGTGAACGTGAGCCCCAAAGGACCAGAACTGGGGGCCGGCGGCCTACCGGGGATCCAACCCCCAGAAAAACAGACAGTCCGGTTTGAGGGTAGGCTGGAGGCCTACCCCTGGGCGGAGGGACGGGAAGCCCCAGGGCCCCCAAGACATGGGGGAGAAACTGAGGCACAGGGGAACCCGTCAAAGGGGGAGGTGAAAGCCGACCCCCGGCCCAACGTACCAGGAGCCCTGAGCCCCCTAGGGGGGACCAGGGAGCTGGGAGCACCAGCAGGCAGATGGGGGGGCAGAACGAGCCCAGAGCCCCCAGCAGCGATGCTAGGGGAGGCAGGGGTCTTGCCCCCCTGAGACTGGTGTGACGACTTGCGGGCTGAGGCAGCGATGGGGGGGTCCACCACTCCCCGCGCAGTGTTTCTTTTGCGGGAGAGGGGTGGCGGAACCCGCCTCTGGGAAAAGCGGGGGGTGGGGGAGACACCTGAGAACTTCCTCTCCGGAGGGTGACCGAAGGGGAGGGGGAAAAGGACCCAAGCCAGCCCAGCGGTGCTGGGCTTAAGGGGGGAGGCGTGTAGTAGGGTGCTGGCCAGAAACTGCTGAGCCAGCCCCTGCCCCTTCCAAACATAGCAGGGAGGTAATTAGCCAGCAGGGTGTGGTCCTGGACTGAATAGGGCCTTAATGGGAACCACCTGGCAGCCTCCCAGGCAAGGTATAAAGCCTGGCAGGGAGGAAGTCTGGGGGAGGAAGAACAGGAAATAGAGTTGGTGAAGGTGGCTGTGCGTAGCTAGCTGCTAAAGCTAGCTGTTCCCCTAGGGCAGCCAAGCCCAGAGACTTGTTTGTATGCTTGTAAATAGGTGGTGGGTTTTGCACTGAAGGGAAATAAAGGACATGGTTGCTAGCACCAAAGGGCTCCTGCCTGGTTTTTGAAGAGGACAAGCAAGAGGCCCGCTTACAATGTCAATTATGCCACTCAACTTATTTTGGTATTACAGTAGTATGAAAAGGAAGAAATGAAATATAACAACCATATATATAGTCTGTGACTGCATGTGGGTGAAAAATTCAGTTTAACACTGTATGTTACTGTTATCTATATACAGACTATATCAATATGTAACTTGCTTAGATTATTTGATCTCTGTTTTGTTATAGAGCATTAACTGTTTAGGCATGTGGTTGGGTCCTCGTGTGCCTCCTGTATTTGGGTATATCTCACTCCAATATGTTATTTTTTTTAGAAATCAGTGAGTTCAGTTTGATTTTTTTCTTGTAAATACATTCATTTCTAGCAAATACAAAGGCTATGTGTTTTCCTGCTTGGTGACTATAAGATGGGGATCATTAATGCCTTGCAACCTGCAGGTAGCAAGTCAAACATGAGACAATTTTCAGTAGATTTTGCAATACTAACTTTTGATTACTATATGGGACTTGATTTTGAAAGAAGACTCAACCTGATCCCTTAAATAGCACTCATCTTTCTGCATCCCCATTTCACATTTTGTGGGTGCCATTAGATCCTGAGGTATCCAAATGGTAAGATTTGTACCAGCAATTAACAGTGGGCATAGAAATATGGGAAAAAATAATTGTGGGTAAAAAAATTGCAGAAGTTAGGACTGGCACTGAAAATCTAGCCAATGGCTCATGACTTTGAACTCTTTGCACTTTCAGTAGGAATTTGTGTTTCAGCATCTTAAATACTTGGTGTTCATCACAAACCTAAAGTTTTATTAATGTAAACGTAGGTTGTCAATGAAAATATCCATTACAAAAACTAAATAGCAAGAATGTTTACCATTAATATAATATAATATTAATCAGTTAAGATCTAGTGTAAGTAAAGTGACAAAGTCCCGTGGCACCTTACAGACTACTAAAGTATTGAAGCATAAGCTTTCATGGGCTAATACCCACTTTGGGGTATTAGCCCATGAAAGCTTATGCTTCAATACTTTAGTAGTCTTACGGTGCCACGGGACTCTTAGTCTGGAATTGCAGAAGTGACAAACACGGCTACGTCTCTGATGTAAGTAAAGACTGTAATACTCCATCTGTTTGAGAAAATTCATACAACACAGTCTAATACCAGCCTTAATTCTGTCCACAAACATAACACATCACTTTTGTGGTTATATGAAGTTTCAGCTGCAAATGGAACAGGGAAGAAAAGTTGAGATCCAGATCTAGATCCAAATCTTTGCCAAGTTTGAGCAGTTAGGATCCAGCCAGAGTTAAGGATGTAGTTGGAATGTCCAATATGAATGTTCACACATTTTGTGTGTGCAGTTGCATGGTTAATATTATGTATAAGCTGGCCATGAATGTAATGATTGTATCAGTTCTGTGTTCCCATGCCTTCCTACTATGATGAAAAACTCTAGTGCTGTAATCAGGTTGTTAGTAAGGTGGATGTGTTGGATCTGCCATCCCTTTCCCCTGATTTCTGCCTGGGGTTACTCAGCTTTGCAAAGGGCAGCTTTACAAAGCATTACAAAGGGCAGTTAGGGACCTAACCCCCTTTGCAAGTCATTGGGAGTTGTGTGTGTAATTCTCATTTGTGCCTTTGAAAAGCTACCCCTAGTTTTTGGCACCATGCTTTGAAAATTTTGGCCATTTTGATAGCATCAATGTTGTTAGCACTACCTATCTAGATATCTTAATGTTTCAAGGTTAAAACAAAGTCATTTTTTATTTTTTATATATATATATATAATAAAAGCATTAGACTCCAGTTCTTCAATTTTGAAAATGTGTGATGTTTTTTAAGTCCTGAATTATTAAAAGTATTTCTTGTAGCTTTTCCCAAAAATGCTTCTGAAAGGCAAGAATAAGTGGTATAATTTTGGTTAAAACAAGCATTTGTTTTGTCCCTAATGATGATAAAACCCCACTTTAACAGAAAAAATGAAGGGATTTGTAGCTTTGGAGTCTCTGTGAATGCCTCCATAATATGGTATTCACATGCAACTTTTCTCCTATGAAATATGTGTGTGGTGTGATTGTTTTTGTTACTAGTGCTTCTTATTTACATGTTCTTCACTGGCATGCTGAATGTGAATGTGTAGGACTTTGTTGTCTTATTCCAGCAGATGGATATATGTTGATATATACACAGTAAGCCACCTACTTCTCCAAATGAACACTGAGTCATTTGAACATTATGAAAACTCAAGGTGTTGTCTGAGTAAATCCCTAAATATAAGCATTTCTTTTCTTTACAGCAGCATAAAAGAGAAGTGTTAGGAGCTGCTCTTAACCCTTTTGGAGTCGGAAGAGAAAAGGTAACATTAAGCAACATTTTCTGGATATTTAAAGATACATACTTATCTACTTGAAAATCCTATTTACCTAGCACACTCAGGCTCACGTTTTTAGAGAGTTCAAAAATAAGAACTTTGAAGAACAGGAGGGATACTGGGGCAGGAGAAAGAGAATAAAAACATTACAAAAACTTTTTGGAAACTTCTGCAAATTTTGGCAGAAATTATGCAAAAAGAGATTACAAATTGGAAACCAGCATAAACATTAATATATATAATTTACACAATACAAGTTCCCAAATAATAGAAACTCAATGGGATTTTCAGAAGTATTAAAGATTGATAATGGTGTAATAATAATATATATGTATATATTTGTTTTATTAATTCAGTGAGACAAATGCTGCATCTCCTTTTTCAGTCAAGAATCCTTCAGTGAGAGGTTTGCCTAACTGAGGAGTGAATAAGGTCTAAACAACTAATTAAAATATTCAGTCATTTTACTACTGTGTTTAACAAATCACTGGCAATATTAAAAATTGAGAATTTTCCTACTTATTAAAATGTGAACTTTGTATATACAGTGTAGTTTTGCATTTTCTATCATTCATCTTGAAGTACATTAGTAGAGGTGAAGTATTTTCCAAGAACTTTCATTTGAATATTTAAAGGACTGACTTTGATTGTGTTCCTGTCCCTTTTAACAAATATTTGAGTGAGAAAATTTACAAGCAGCATATTTTAAGTAAATATTAGAGAATAGTCACAGAAAGCAACTTTTGAATTATCATTCATAAATATTTGCACTTGAAACAAGATACTGAGAGCTACGCATCCTGTCCAAAAAGTCCAGTCAAAACATTGTGTCTTTCGAATGTAAGTGTTCATACTGATCTGCTCACAAATGAGTTAGACTAAAAATTATTCAAATAATTGTCAATAACAAATTTAAGGGATAATGCATAGATAATTCAGGAATAGTTTAAAAAGTATAATTGGTTAACTATACTATTAACTGTGACATACTGGTTAGCTTTCCTAGACTTGAAGAAGAGCTCTGTGAAGCTTGAAAGCTTCTCACTTCCACCAACAGAAGTTGGTCCAATAAAATATATTACCTCACCTACCTTATCTCTCTTAAATTATCAGTCATTTGACCTGCTAAATTAGCATTTGCAGCATATATTTCCACTGTTTTAGAAGTAAGGGCCACACTGTGCCCTGGTACTGCATTGTTGCACAGGATCATAAATAGGGGGAAGACTCACTTCCTCCTCTCCCTTCTCCCCCCATCCCTGATTAGAGTTGCCAAACATTCATTTTTCGACCGGAATACCCAGTCAAAAAGGGACCCTGGCAGCTCTGGTCAGCACTACTCCCAGAAGCGACTAGCATGTCCCTGTGGCCCCTGGTGCAGGTGAGATCAGGGGAGCTCCACTCCCTGCCCAACCCTGAGTGCCGCCTCTGCAGCTAATGGGAGCTGCGAGAGTGGTGCCTGTGGGCGCAGGCAGCATACACTGTGCAGAGCTGCCTGGCCACTCCTCCGCCTATGGGCTGGACACGGTGACTGCTTCCGGGAGCAGAAGGGAGCCAGAGCAGGCAGGGAGCCTGCCTTAGCCCCACTAAACCAGTGACTGGGAGCCTCCTGAGGTAAGCGCTGCCCGGCTGGAGCCCATACCCTGAATCCCCTGCTCCAGATCTGAACCACCTCTCACACCTTAACTTCTTCCCAGACCCTGCACCCCCACTTGCACACCTGGTCGGAACCCCCTCCTGAATGCAAATTCCCTCCTGAGTCTACACTCCACACACCCTCCTGCACCCCAACCTCATGCTCTAGTCTTGAGCCCTCCCCTGCACCCAAACTCTTTTCTGGAGCCTGCACCAAGCACCCCCTCCTGCACTCCAACCCTCTGCCCCAGCTCAGAGTCCCTTCACCCTAAACTTCCTTACCTAGACTTCCCTACCCAGCCCTCCATACAGTTTCGCAACCCCAATGTGGCCCTCAGGCCAAAATGTTTTCCCACCCCTGTTCTAATCCTATATATTTAATTGTTGATAACACCATTTGTTGCAGAAATAGGTCCTGCAAAATCTTACACGTGTGCTTCTCTTTAGGCACAATGCGTTGTCCTATTGAACTCAGTAAGACTAATGGCAGTGCTTAAAGTTAAGCAAATATTAAAGTGTTTGCAGGATTGGAGACATAGTTTTTAATTTCCTTTTTTACTGAAAGTGTGGGAAAATATTTGTTAAAATGTGTGAAGTTTATGGGATCTTCCCCAATCATCTGGCAGTTTTAGAGAGGCAAAATTCGAATTTCTATTTATCCACAAAAATCCACAGTTTTGGTAGGTCCTTAACTGTAAGGCATGAAGAAGAATGGACTGTTATCATTTTTCTTTTTACAAGCACAGTTAAACCTTTCAGCTAGAAAAGGATGGGTCATATAATTTATTACGGAGAAGTAAACTGCAGATTACATTGCAGGAGGAAGGGAGACTGGAGAGCCAACAGACGTGTGTGTGTATAGTATGGAGTGTGTACATAAGTGTGGTATGGAGTGCGTGAGCTCTTACTTATAATTCCTTCACAATTGGGCACACCTCAGACATTTTATTTCGTAATAAGATATGCAGATTGTTCAGGTACCAGCAGCAGTTCTTTCACCTGAATGTCAAAATTGACAAGATTTTTAAATCAAACCTCAGCAACAACTTGTATTTTAAAGCAAGCAGCCCAAAGATCTGGGCACCAACTGTGGCCAACATAGTGCAGAATTGTTTTCCCACCCCTTTAATTCTCCCCGCTTTCATCTCTCTAATTACAAGGAGCATGGTTGTAGTGCAGATGAGCTATAAATCTATATGGAAGTATGATCAAAGAGAAGGAATACTTGTTGAAAACTGAGAGATTTCTGGCATTTGAAGCTGCCCAGGGAAGATGTCTTTGGTTTTCCAGACGCATCTAATCAATTTTCCCCTTGATTTTTAAGACCCCTGTATGCTGCAGGAGTGGGTGGTGCGAACTCCTAATTCACATTTCTCTATTTTTATTTTTTGGAGATATATGGAATGCATGTTTTAATCTGCTACACAACTGATTACAGAAACCTTAATGAATGCTACCTATGATTGGATGACAAGTTATTACCTGAGATCCAGAACAGAACATTTCAAAGTTGAAGGGATGTTTGGATCCAGGGCTTTTGTTTTGGTTTTATATACAAAGGTATGAGTCGGGGGAGAGGGGGGGGAGAGGGTACAAATTGGAATCCAAACCTTTGGGGTGTTCTGTTCTGGTGTCCTGTGTCAAATCTAAACACGTGATAACATTTCAAGGTAAGAAAATACTGCACAAATCTCCAAGCTCACTACCTCTTCCTTTCTGCTCCCTCCCTCTGCAAATATCTGCAGATAACAATGTCCAAGCCCAACACTCTTATGTCTCCTAGGGGATGATCTTATGGCATGTGCATCCATTAACCAATTGGCTAGATGGGCCAAAGACAACAGTTAGTGAGGAGCAGCACAACATTGGGTGTGTGCATGTGTGAGAGAGACAGAAAGAGAGGTTTGATTGTTCAGATGACTTTTATAAAGGCTTCTATTTCCATTCTGATTATCAGCCTCAGTTGTGTATTTCATTGTGGCCCTCTGAACTGTCCCACATAACTTGGTCACTGTGTCCAATACATCCATATGTACAATAGACATGGAATTTCACATTGATGCACCTGAGTCCCTCCTGTTCTCTGCCTGTGGCATACAATAGTTCAGTCTCCTGATGGCTGTAATCCTTTAGTCTGACTGTGGTTGTTGGGCTTGCTGTGGGGGTGGCAGCCTGTGATATGCAGGAAATCAGACAGACTAGGTGATCTGGTGGTCCTTATGCTCTATGGCAATGAAAGATGACAATTTGCTGCTGTCATTACCATTCCCCTATGAGTGGGTTTTTATTTCCTATATTAGGTAGAGTGGGCAGGAGCAATATTTTAGGCTTCTCCGAAGGCAAGAGAAAGGGATTATTTACTGCTCTGTTTGTGATCAGAATGAGATGACCTGGCCATGTAGGACAAATCCCATCATATAGTGCTCAAGAGATACCATGCGCATAGCACCTTCCAGATTCTCCAACAATGCTCCTTTTGAAAAATGGCTTCTAATATCCTATTTTTTTCCCTTGAGCAAATTTGAGACAGAGCATATACAACAGAACATTTTGTTATAACAACTAGTTCTAGAAACTATTTCTGTCTTGTGGATTCTTCACTCCTCCTTATCCTAATACTGCCTCGTTAAAATCATTATAGTAAATGAAGAATAATCCACACACAGAGCAAAGCCTTTCAGATGGAGAGAGTTTGTTGAAGGAAGAATTTGCTTTTTTGGATAAATAGTTTCTTTCAAGGTCTTGTTAAATAAACAGCCAAAGCTTATGCTGGAAAATAAAGCTGTAACTTAGGTTTGTCTATGTAACTCTGCATAACTGCTCAAAGTTAAATCACTGACAAAGCTAGAATAGGGTAGATTGACTCCACCTTCCTAACACTGGAGATCAGACATTAGAGCTGGGTGTTTGTGCCCTGAGATAACCCTGGGACAAATACAGCTGTTTTTGTCGTGGGATTCCCCTTAATGTACTGCTTTATAATTCTTAAAAAGCTCTCGGTGAAGAGGTTGCCCTAAAGGTTATGAATTCCCTGATTTGGCTTTCTTTTCTTGTCTTCCTTTTGTTCCATAGTTGGCTATGAGCTGCAGGTAAAAAAACAAAATGAAGAAGAGTGGCTGTAATATGTCTGGTTTTGGCTGACCAGGGTTAGAGGCATCCACAGACTATCCCCTCAGTTAAATAGACACGCTTTGACCATCTGTTCAAGCCCTGGCACCGTAGACACACCTATCAACATTGATACTTGCCAGCTACCGTTAGTCATTCACTTGTAGCAGTGTAGGGGGTAATTCTAGATAGGTAGTATCAATAACGTTGCTATGTATAGTTGGTAAATAGTGAAACTGGTATTTGTCACATCCTGTAAATGCCAGGTATGCCAATCTAAAGAGAATGTTGTCATCCCTGCAGATTTGTTTCTCATATGCAAGATGGAGAAATCAGCTTTTTACTTTTGCTGGCACTGGGTTTTGCTGTTCTTCCTACCTTGGTTGGTTGGAATCATCCAGCCAAGATTGGCAGGACTGCCTGATGGGGAGAGGCCACCAACATAGCTGCGGTGGCTGCTGCTTTCTACCTGCCATGAATAATAGCCCAGTGCGTTAGTTAATCATTACATTGTAACTTTTTCCTGTTCCCTCATAACTGATCACTGCCTAGGGAACATGGGGAACCGCAGTCGGGCCGCCAACACAAAGTTCAGCATTGTGTGTGTATATTTCTGTTTACACATATGCATATACGCGGCATTCTTCAGCATATGTTCCGGTAAAGCTAATAGAGCTGGGCCAGTCTCTGTCAGCCTGTCTTTTGGGGAAAAACATTTTACCCTCCTACTTGCCACTTCTCAAACCACATGCAAAAATGTTTGGTTTCATTATGCAAAACTCTGCTATGATGTTGCTCCTCATCCAACTTCAGTGGAAGAATGGAATCACAGGATGCTAAGGTTTTGGCTGACGTAGAGAATATCTTCGGATGAGTTACCGCTGAGCTGTGTTGGATTTTGAGGACTGTGAGTTGGCACTTGTACAGTGAACAGAACAACACTCCTGTTCTAATCTACAAACCACTGGGATTCAGGAAAACTGTGCACTATGTCTAGGATGTCAGTGGAAACTTGGGGTCTGTTGGGAATTAGATAGTTAACCACAGTGAACCTTGCTCACATGCATGTGGTTGAACTAATTGCCAAGTTAGAAGTCAGGAAGGACTTTTCCCCCACAGCACTTTGTTTTTTCATCTTTTTCTGGTCCAGAGACTGTCTCTTAGTGTCAGGTGGGTGTGGCCTACATGACCCTTTGCATTTATGCAGGGTGAAGAGACTTTGGTGCACCTGATTCCTTTCAATCGTCTCCTTCTGTCATTCTATACTGCAACAGCAAGGATGATAAGTCAGAAGTCATTCAGTAATAAGTAGTCATTTGGTTACTATGATGGCTATGCCCAGGTATAAGAATAGTTTAAAATGTTGCCTTTAGCTGCTGTGGTGTCTGCATGTAGAAAACTAGCTTTAATCAGTGAACAACTTGCTTAGCTCAGGCATGTGTCTTTTTTTGCTGTTTACTAAACTAGTTTTATTGATGTAGCATCCATAGAACCACCAGGCATTCAGATACTGCAGTCATGGCTACCAGTGTAAGAACTTGGTTGGACAGAGAGAACTGCTGCAAAAGGCAGGGGCAAACGTCTCTTGCAGGAGGTCTGGGATCTTTGCTTTCAGCATGTTGCTGCAGCCCACAAAATTCAACAGCCGTATCTTGGATGAGTTATGGGTTACCCCCCCCCCCCCCCCTTTATAAACAGACAGTTATTTTCTTCTTGGAATTGATTCAAGGACTTATATGGCAAAGTTATAATGCTATCCAGTGTACCCTCCCGGTGCCCAGTTAATTTGTAAGGCTTTCAGTCAAGTCTGATTCAAGTTATGTAGTCACCACAGTAGTGCTACCAACAACAGGGTTAAAAAAGAAAGAAGCAAATAAAATGGCAGATGGCAGAGTTGGAGACATCAAGAATCTAACGTGTGTGGGCTGGGCCACTGAAATGGCAGCAGCATGTTACAGGGTTATGTGGAAGATGTTTTCTCAGAGCTGCATTTGGGCTTTCAGATCTAGAATGGGTAAAATCTATATTATCTTTTCCCTTCCAAGTGCTTGGAGTCTTATCTGTGTAATTCTCATTAGTGTTAATGTGCCTTCAGTGCACATGTCCCTTTGTTTGAAGAGGAGAAGAGGTCCTTTAAAAGTGGAAGAGAAGGCTCTGGAAAGTGGTCAGAAACTCTTAGGGGAAAACAGGCAGCTGAAAACTAGATTAACTTTTGCTGGCAAGAGACCAACAACGGTAAACTTGGTAGTCAGTCCAGAGGATGGGTTTAAAAAAAAAATCCGGAAGTAATGACCCAAGGACACCAACAGGGAGAGAACTTATATCCTTGAGCACCAAAAGTACTTTTCTCTGCATTAAAGTATCTTTGCAGAGCTAGATATGGGCACTTCAAAATGATCTCATAATGGCACTAGCTGTGTTCTTTGAGAGTTGGAAATGCTCAGCTTCTTTAAGCTTTATGTCCCAGGGATTCAAAGCCACACTCTGACAGCCTTCCCTTGTAAGTGCCTCTCACCAACAGTATAAAGAGAGAAATTCTTGCAGTTTAGTTACTTTGTGATAAAATATGGCACCTCAGTCCCAAACTCTTTGCTAATATACAAACACTCAATCGGCATATTAGGGTTGGATTTCGCCTTGTTTGTGTACATAGCTTAGTGTTCCAGTACATGACATAAGCCTCCTTGGAATTGCACAAACCAGAAACTGTTAAGTTTCCCAGATGAGCTCCTCAATGAAGACTAGATGCATCTAGTCCTGATCATGATGGTGATCAAAGGAGGTCATTGAATCTTGGACTGAAGTGTCGAATTAAGCAGATTATTATTATTATTATTATTATTATTTTATTGTAATTGCTAGAAGACCTAGTTATGAACCAAGATCTCAATGTGCTAGGTGCTGTACAAACACAGAACAAAATGATGTTTTCTGCCCCGAAGAGTTCACAATTTAAATATAAGACAAGAGACCATGGATGGATGGATACAGACAAGAGACAGACTGAGGTAGTAGCATAACAAAACAACTGAACAGTATTGGTTAACATGATAGGTAGTGGTCTCATCACACCAGCAGGTAGAGTCTCCTGGATATATGTTGGGAGGATTAGTCTTTTTGGGACTCTTGAATCTACAAAAAATAGGATCGTCACCGGAGCACACTGTGGAAGTCTGGGACATGCCCCTTGTTTGGATGCTATGTGGTTCCTCTTTATGTATTCTTTGTCCCAGGGTATATTGTTACAGAGGGCTAATCTCTGAGAATAGAAATAAGAACATAAGAATGGCCATACTGGGTCAGACCAGAGGTCTATTTAGCCTTGTATCCTATCTTCCAACAGTGGCCAATACCAGGTGCCCCAGAGGGAATGAACAGGTAATCATCATGTGATCCATTTTCTGTCACTCATTCCCAGCTTCTGGCAACAGAAGCTAGGGACACACCATTCCTGGCTAATAGCTATTGATGCCCCTATTCGCCCATGAATTTATCTAGATCTATGGAAGCAACATTGCAAGGGGAAAACTAATTAGCTTTGTTGCTTCTCAGAACCTCAGTTCTCTGAGACAGAGAAAAGTCCTACATATGTTTCTAATGTTAGTGACCAACTGCATATGTGACATGGCTTTCACTAGGATGATTTGCTTTCCATGGTTCTGAGCTTCACACATGGACTTGTGAGGAGAAACTATATAAAGAGAATTCCAGGTGCTGACAAGTAACGTAGTTTCTCTACATCTTTGCTATAGTACAGGGGGTCAGTATTCAGTTGCCTGGGTTTTGTTTATGGTTTGGAGCCCGTAACTGAAAGGCAGCAGCAGGTGAGGAGTAATTTGCGCTTTCCCTTAACTAGCATTAGACAGTTGTGCTGACCGTTTTCATTCTCCAGTCAGATTGTTCATTATGCTGTCTTGGAATTGTGAGCTATTCATGATTCCAGACCTGCATAGTCATTCTGTAGCATTGCAAGTCATTACATTAAGCTGGCTGCTGGATTTTTATCTCAGCCAGTAAAATGGCCGTCTCTACATCTGTTGTCTACTTCAGTGTACATCCTATATATATATATATATAGATATATAGATATATATATATAGATATATATATATATATATATATAGATATATATATATATATATATATATCTATATATATATATATATATATAGATTGATTCTGTGTTTACCTGGATATCAGCACTCGTGGTCAAGAAAAATCACTTATTGTCACTGCACAGACCGGTGTTTTCGCATTGTCACTATGTGTACGTCTACACTGCAGCCAGGAGTGTGCTTCCCAGCACAGGCAGACAGCTAGCTAGCATTGCTGCCTATGCTACCTCCAGCTACACTACTATATTAAGCATGCAAGCTCAAGCAGAGCTAGCACATGTCTGTCTGTCTGCACTGGGAAGCATGTTTCCAGCTGAAGTATAAACGTACCCTGTGAATGCTACTAATATGATCAGCAGTGTGACATCAGAGCTATACAGTGGAGTCCTGGTATAACGCGCCCCGCAGTAACACAAATTCGGTTATAGAGCGATCATACTGTTGCTCCCTGGATATGTCCACGGCAGGCGCTTCTCTCTCCTGCTGGGCAGCGTGGAGAGAAGCCATGGCCCATGCCTGATGGGGACAGCATCACCTGCAGCCCCGGAGTTCTCTGTCTCCAGCAGGCGCGGGCCACAGCTTCTCTCCACGCTGCCCAGCAGCAGAGAGAAACCCCGCTATAAGGCGACCCCGCTTTTAATGTGATGGGACTTTTTGGATCCCAACTGTCGCATTGTAGCGGGGCTCCACTGTACTTTGTCCTGCATGTTCAAGTTTTGCTCTTTTCAAATACTGAATTCAGAGGTGGGACTGAGTTGCAAAATCTGGGTCCCAGTAGGAGGCCATATTTCAAACCTCCCACAAATTACAGGGGTGTTTGTGTTTTGGATTCCAGTTTGACCTATTTGAGAACTACCTGGGAGGCCCTAATTGTGAAATTTGGGTTTGGATTTTGACTCCCCACCAAAAAGTTCAGGATACTGATGTAGGCCACCTTTAGTGGAATTGCAAGATTTCACATACCGATCAGATAATACATTTAGCAATGGCAATACATTTACAGTAGCTACAAATAACAGGTATTTAAATAGTACAGTGATTATATCTGAGATTTGAATGAGCTGTTTCCTTGTTTTTTTAAAAACACAGAGCTTTCTAAAGAGGGATTTTTCTGCTCATTAATTTTTGTTAGCGGGAAAAGTAAGGAAATAACCTATGGACCGAATGCAGAATTCTCACCAGGCAGAAAAAATTCCTGAGCTAAGCATGAGCAAATTTCACACTTATTTGACATGAACTGCATGCACAGCTCACTCTCTGGAATGCTCTGGAAAAATCAAAGGATGAGCTTCCCTGACATCAGAACAATTTTTGTTATCATCCTGGCCCCATCTCTCATGGCAAAGAAGACCACTTTGTTTTCAGATATTTCCTTTGTAAAGCCAATATCCATAAGGGACATCCGAGCACCCCAATGAGTCAAAGGGCTTACATTTTCATAGGTTATTGGAAATATGTAAATAAGCAACTTCACAGAAACTTCCCCAAAGGGATAACTGATGAAGCCATTAGGAAAGATAAAATGTGAAGTTGAAGAGTGTAAAGCAATAACCCCCAAATCCATAGTTTCCTCTTAAGAGAACACAGGCTCAAACCACAGCATTGTGATGCAGACCCTAGTTATTAACATCCAAAGCCTGAGTGTGTTTGGATCTAGGATTTTGCTAGAGACCATTTCTAAGATGAAAAGATCTTGAGGCATCTTGGTGCAGTTATAACCTGTTTATAAAGCTCTTTTAGTTACACACAATGCCTCCCAAAGCTGGATGAATAGTAGAGTAAGTCTTACCGTAACTTTTTTTTTTTTTTTTTACTTCCTTTAGAGCTGTTAAATGTTAGCACAGTTTTATTGAACTAGAATTTAGATGAACTGAAAGGAGGTAATAACTTATACAGGAGATGTTCCTAGGAATCAGCTATACAGACTGGGAGGAAAAGCTTTTTGGGGGTAATTTTTTTTTCAATGTGTTGCATACATTAAAGAGCTGGGTAATGAAACTCGCTCGTCACAGAAAGCTGATATGTTTTAAGCCTGCACTGGTTCCAGAGCATCTGTGTTGAAATAGGTACCTCACTTGCTTGGCTCTCCTGAAGTAGTTTTATGGACTAAAGCACCGTACATATAGTGCACAGTGGCAGTATTCGCATTTCAGAATGACATTGGAAAGCAAACTTATCTAGGAGCTACAGACTTAGTTGTAGTTAGTAAGGAAAGACAGTAACTCTCATTAAGCATAATTAAGCCTAATATAGACTGTAAACTGTTACTTACCTTAAACTTCTCTGCAGACAGTGTGGGAAAGGGATTAACCTAGCAGATATGGACACTAATTACTATCTCCTTCATATTAAAGTTACCACCAGGAAGGTCTGTATCATAAATAAAACATAGGGGATGAAAGACTGAGAAATATGTAAATTCATGGCAGAAAAAAGACCAAATTAAAAAAGAAAGTTGAGTGATGCTAGTGGAAGCACAATGGCACTCTGGCTAATTAGCAGTGCAAGTATGATAAATCCTTGACTTCTGACTGATAGAGCCTGCAGAGTCCAGTCTCTCATGCATAGCTGCCTCTGCCTGATTTAAATGAACACCACTTTTGGGGTTGTTGCTGGAGCACAACCTGAAGAGTGCACGAGTGTTTTCTTTCTTTTCTCAGAACTTATCACCACGTTTTTCTCCTGGGAATGAATTGTGACTATTGTAGACGTACTAGCTGATCTCTTGTCCTGAAAAAAGGTTGATTTTTCATGTAACTGTCAAACCTAAAGATTCCAAAGATGGTCTTGTGTTATGGTTTAATAAGAATCTTCTTGAATACAGTCAAGAAATGGTATGTTGAGACAATGATAAAAATATAACAAATCTTCAGATGATGAGTTTGCATTTACCTATGAAAATATATTGTCAAAGGAAGGATGTTCTTGTGTCCAAAGGACAAGAAAAGGAGCTAGGAATTCATGGGGTGTTATTTCTGAATCTTTCACTTGTGTTTTGTGTATTACTTTGGTTAAGTCATTTCTCCTCTGTGTGCCTTAGTTTCCCCATCTGTGGAATGGAGATTATAAAAACTTTATAATTCTCTGCCATTCACAACCCTTATTAATAAGGTCTTCACTTGGGACTACTCACTTTATTAAGAATTATTCAGATAATTATGTCCTGCAGGATTAAGCCTTATTAGATTTTACTGTGTCACTATTGTTACTACTTAATCCAGCTGAGTACTTTGTACCTGAAAACATATATGCACATTGATGTCAGTTCATGGAAACACTTAGTTTTCCATATACACTGCTACCTCGATATAATGCTGTCCTCGGGAGCCATAAAATCGTACTGTGGTATGGGTGAAACCACCTATTGAAGCCAGACATGATGTGCGGATCGACTGGAGCGCATAGCCATGCTCCCTGGAGTGCTCCTTTTCCGTGTTGTATCAGAATTCACTTTATATCGGACCGCGTTATATCAAGATAGCAGTGTATCTCTGTCTAGACCACCTTGAGGTTCACTCATGTCAGCAGAAACACTATTCTGAGCTAACTCTTCAGGGAATAATTGGGCGTATAAACCCATTATTCATATCCCAACTGGTTAGTTGACAGAGCCAGGTCAGGAATGGAAGTATGAGTGTTTTGTTGTTTTAACAGCTGTTGACATTATGATATAATTATCACAATGGTGTTTTATTAATCCAGACATATTTGTTCAAAATTAGTGTTAACTTCTACTATATATTACCTTTTAGTTGTTCATTAACTTTATTATCTGTGCATATCAAAGGAGAGGTGGTAAATGAACAAAGAAGACCTGTTATGGGACAAGTTTTATTTGACATTTTGGGAAGCTCTTATTATAGGGTTTCCTCCAAAGGAGGGTGAGGGAGAAGGTTATTATTAGTTACACTTCTGCAGGCATAGTGCATTTTTTAAAACAGAAACAGATCCCACAACAATTTCTATTTCCCCATAGGAAGATCTATCTAGGAAAACACTGAAGTGGAGTCCAAATATGAGCAGTAATGTGTGGTCTCCGGATTCTTGAATGAGTCAATGAGACATGATTCTGTCCAATTAGTATACAGTAGACTCTCGATTATCCAGGATTGGGTTAACCAGAATGTGGATTAACCAGGATGTCAACAAAAATATGCGTAACTCGCAGGGCCAGCTCTGGCTTTGTTGCCGCCCCAAGAGCAAACAAAAAACCCCCACTAGGATGCAGGGCAGCCAGTGAACCAACACCCTCTCCCCCTGGCACAGGGTGGCTGGTGAACCAACCCCCCACCCCTCTTATTTCCTGTGGATGGTGATTATCCAGGATTTTATTAACCAGGATTAATTTTTTTCCTATCATGCTGGATAATCGAGAATCTATTGTACTACTGTTCTGGTAAATCTTGTACTGCCTGTGCAGTGCTCTGTGCACCTGACTATAATATTTACAAATGTTGGCCTCAGTCTTCAAGTCCTTTGTAATAACTCCCACTAAGGTCAGTGGGAGTTTAGACAGAGTACGTGTTGAGGAAGCACCTGAGATTGTGCACGAGAGACGTGTATTATGTTTAGGATTTGCAGGGCCACATTCTGTAATGACAAAGAGTAATAGTGATTCTCAGGCTCTACTGAGCATGCATGGACTGTAGGGAGAACATTCTCTAAGAGTCCATTGTGGAGGGAACCATTCTTGAGTCACAGCACACTCACTCACTGCCGGCGGCATCTCCTCCTGGCTGTTCTGGGGAATAGCTCTCTTCCATATCCAACACCTCCCTTTGCAGTCTCTCAACCCATGATGTTCTCCCTCACTTTGTGGCCCCTCCCTCACTCCAGAGACTGAAGCTTTCTCTTTGTAAATTGGCCCTCCAGCCAGGTCACTATGTGGTTTCCCCTTCTGGGCTATCTCACTGGATGTGTTGTTCACTCTGTCAATGGCTGGTAGGGGAACCTGGGCCTGCCCACTTCTCCGGATTCCAGCCCAGGGACTGTACAACACAGCCAAGAGCTGCTCAGTCCCCAGCCTTGCTGCTCTTTCTCTGGGCTATTTCCTACTCGCCTCCCACAGGCATTCTTCTCCACCCTTCTCTCTTCTGGATATGCTCTTCCCTCAGGGCCATTGGCCCAAGATCCTTTCCTCTCTCAGGCACAGAGGGTGGCTGCAGACATCCTAACTGCAGCCATTTCTGTTGCCCGCTTTCTGGCTTTATACTAACCCATTCTCTGCTCAGCTGAACTCCATCTTCCAAACAGGGATTGCTTCTCCCCCTTAAACTCCTCATGGGTGGCTTATCTCACAAACTGGCCCCTTTGGGGCTGGTGTGAGCTAAACAGCCCATCACAGGCCTTAAAACAGATCCCCTAATAATGTCCATTGTAGGTCATGGGCTTACCATTTTCCATAAAGGTTGGCAGTCTCTCTCAGACAGAAATACAAACAGTCCTCGACTTTGACGTTCAACTTATGACGAACGTCACTAACAACATTTCTGAATTGACACCTTGATTCGACTTCAGACAATTGGTTTCGACTTTACGATGCTCAGTCCAACAATGGAGTGGATTGTGGTTCCAAATTACGACACTTCAACTTACGATGCAATTTTCAGGAACCAATTGTGTCATAAGTCCGAGGACTGCCTGTATCTTTCATTTGTCGGATCCACTGTCCAGTTTTCAGCTCAGGTTTCCAAAAGAGGGATATTGTTTCAAGCACTATGAACTGCACTGTTTCAATTAGCAGAGTTTTCTTCCACCCAGCATCCTTAACGTAGCACTTTTAGGTCCACTGGCAACAACTGGCCTGCTAAACCCAGCGTGTGAGTTCAGTCCTTGAGGGGCCATTTAGGGATATGGGGCAAAAATAGGGACTGGTCCTGCTTTGAGCAGCGGGTTGGTCTAGATGATCTCCTGAGGTCCTTTCCAACTCTGAGGTTCTATGATTCTGAAACTGAACTTTTATTTCCTTTATAATGTGAATTGCCTGGTCTATGAAGTATGATTTTTAGTTCATTCCCAAATTGCTGAAGATGTGTACCTCTCACAGAGCTTCTCCATTGTGACCCAGTAGACCTCACTGCCTGGCCAGTTCAGATGGTTCCATAGTCACAAACCAAGGTGTGCATTTATTTCCCTCTTACATAACAATAACGTGCAACACCAGCTTATAGCAAGGACAGGCTTCCTTGCAGTCCTCATTCACCCTCCTAGCTTCCTTTTGAGCTCCGCTTGAGCTCTGCTTGTTTCCTTTCCTTTTATTCTCCCCAATTACCTAGTTAACAAAGTGATTGTCAGCACCTGTGTGACAATCTCCTACCAGAAAGTATATAATTGCCCTCAGCTGGGCTTGCAGCTTTCTCCAGGCTGCAGCAATGTCAGTGATCAGGGTACTGCTGATATCACTCTGTCACAGTATCCAACTCTAAATCACCCATCCAACAAGCAAGTGGATAACTGATATTAAATCTCCAGTGATATATTTATAAAATTGACCAGACGCCTACTAACATCTAACAGCCCAGGGTAGATATGAAAAGATGAGTGATACCATTAGCAAGGTTTGGGGGCAACATGCTATTGCTGCTAGTTTTAGGGAAGCTGAAGGGTGCTGGGATGTCTATCAAAGTGCTCAGGAGCTTCATCTTTCACAGCAGCCCCTGGCTGACGATATTTGAGCTTTATCCCCCTTTTTACCTGATGGAAGAAAGAAGGAGCTTACTTTCTCTTCTCCCCTTCCAACGCTTCCTGGCTGCTATGACCTGGACAGGTCTGTGTTACTTGGCTCCTCACTCAGCCTTGAGGTCCTCCTTTGTAAATAAGTCTTGAGGTCCTCTTTGTCAATAATGCCAGTGTTTGCGTCTGCTTTCCTAAGCAGCAACAGTGACACTGTGGACCTGGCATTCTCAATATTGCCCACAGGGCTTTGATTAGCAGCAATGAAGATTACCCAGAATCTTGTTAAATTCATGCTATTGCTGCTTTGCAAAGCATTGAGCAATAGCAGAGGCAGTGGAACTAGTGGCCTATAGACTAAGGAAAGGGATACTGTATTGAGTCACACTTGGTTCCTGTTTGAAATGTGTTCTTGACATCTGTACGGGCTAGAGACTTTTTTAAAGGAAAGCTTAACTTCTTCAAGTACAATGACATAAGAATGGGTTTGTCAAGTATTTATAGATATATCATAATTCTGTGTAACATGTATAATAACAATTTCCATCATAAGTGTACTTCCGGAAGCAAATAACTTTAGCTTCTTTTAGAACTTACGCTTTGCGCCTACATGTTAAATGCACTGACCAAACATTTAAGTAACCTAACAATTCCCTGTGAACTAGATGTTATCCCCATTTTACAGGTGGTGAAACTGAGTCACAAAGAGGTGTGCCCAAAGCCATATAGCAAATCAGCAAAAGAGCTGAGATTAGAGCTCAGGGCTTTCCTGACTCCCAGTGGTTCATTCCCCCAGACCACATCACCACTCAAGATCTGTCTCTTAATTGCTTGTGAGAGCATTCACGATAAACTAATTTTGAAATAAAGTAACAAGCCTGAGCAGGTCTAAAAACGTGAAGAATGGTTTGCACCTTCGGAGCAAAATCAGCAGAACTCCATTTCTGCAATGCTTCATTTCCAATTTGCATCTTAAAGATATGTGACCTCCTCCCTCTCCCAGCTTGTTGCTTCCATTGTCATATATTTTATCTTGAATTGATTAGATTTTATTTGTACAAACCGAACGAGTCGTATGCATTAAGGATGGCTAAACACATTCATGCATTGTTCTAAAATTTGGGTAAAGATAATCCATTAAAACAAAAATAAGTAATGCTTATTTTTTAATTAGGAAGTGTACTTAAAAAATAAGAACAAATCTAATTTGATCAATGAGATTTTTTGGTTGTCTGTTAAATTTCCTGACTAAATAACCTCACAAGATACAATGTTTCTGCCAGTTGTACCCAGCCCTTCCCCCTCTGGATGAGTCAGTCACACATTTCTGGATCTAAATTTCCTTTTCCCTCAGTCTTTGTTAATAATATGAAAAGAACTGGCTTTTGAAACCAAGTTGGCTTTTGAAAAATGATTATAACTCCATTAGAATGAAGAAATATCTGCTATATGGATGAGATGTGAAATCAAAGATATGTGGCACTTCCACAAGAGTTAAGGACATAAACCAGGGATAGGCAACCTATGGCATGCATGCCAAAGGTGGCTTGTTAGCTCATTTTCAGTGGCACTCACACTGCCCGGGTCCTGGCCACCGGTCCGGGGGCTCTGCATTTTAATTTAATTTTAAATGGAGCTTCTTAAAAAAATTTTTTATTTTATTTACTTTACATATATAACAAAACTATTGTTGTTTTATAGACTTATAGAAAGAGACCTTCTAAAAACGTTAATGTATTACTGGCACACAAAACCTTAAATGAGAGTGAATAAATGAAGACTTGGCACACCATTTCTGAAAGGCTGCCGACCCCTGGCATAAACCATCACCGATCTGGTTAAATATCAGTTGGGTTAGTTATGTTCCACACCCCTAAATTCCTCTTTCACTTTCAGTTGGATATGTAAAAGGTTCTCAAATGTTTTTTATAATATGGATCACTTTTGCCATTTGTAGTCCACCTTTTTCCAGTCCAAAATTGTTCTTTATGAAACATTTTCTCATATGCTGTCCCAATGAATTTTAAATGTCCCAAGTAATGTGGTTTCCAACACTTCCCTCGGGATACAATATCAGAAGCTAACAAATTGGATACACTCCACCATCACTTTGGCTTCCTCTTGATAAATAAACACCCAGCTTCATGGTAACTTCATCAACCATATAGCTACTTTGCATCAGAAATTTTGCTGAACAGTCATATAGGCTTCCATATATTCTTCCCTAAATCACTGCAAGTGGGAAGGTCTCTCCTCTAGAAGATAATACAGTGTGTTTGCTGTGTAGCTCTATAGGTTGTAGTTCTGAAATCTTATTCTGTGTGGTCTTTTCTTTCTATTTTGTACCTCCCCTGAGATTTCTTCCATCTGTTGATTGATACCACATAGTGATGGCTGTCCAGCTTGAAGGAGGTTTTAAGTGAATTAAGGAGGAGTGATTTCATAGACTGAAGACTTCTTCATCTCAGTAAATACATTCATGAATGTGGAGCTTTTGGGGATGGTGTAGTTTAGAGAAGTTTTGTGGAGTTATTTCCATAATTTTTGTTTTCTAGGGATATCCCAAGAGCAGCTGTCCTGGTTGATAGATGTCAGATCACTGGGAAAAATAACTTGTACCAGGAAAAATTCACTTTATAATAGCCATTCAGTAAATTCGCAACCTTTTTTTGTTGTTGTGATCTTTTCTCTTTATTATTACAGTCAGCATTAAATATAAAACAGCATGGTGACTTCACGGATGTGTGGATCACTAATCCTATCATAGGTCTGAAAAAGCAAGTTTGTGTCTCGTTCTTATTTTCTTCTCCAGAATGATCAGTCTTTGTGGAATGTTCTTCTCAGCATAAAGAAGTCATCTTAGCATGGGGCCTCTACAGCATTTCCATCCTCTGGTAAAGAGAGAGAGAAAACAAAATGTACTTGTGCAAGTTTCTTCATGAGGTTGATGGATTTCCACTCCATACGGCTAAATGCAGTGCCTTGCATGGTGTCAAGAATCAGAGAGGTAGCCATGTTAGTCTGGATCTGCAGAAGTGACAGTCCTGTGGCACCTTAAAGACTAACAAAAGTATTGAAGCATAAGCTTTCATGGGGTAATACCCACTTCGTCGGATGCATGCATGAGTATTACCCCATGAAAGCTTATGCTTCAATACTTTTGTTAGTCTTTAAGGTGCCACAGGCACCTTAAAGTCTTTGTCGCTTCTGCAGGTCCAGACTAACACGGTTACCGCTCTGATTAGAGAGATAAAACAGTTTGCCAAGTATTTCAACTTCTAGAAAATGCCCCTCCTCCTCTCCAGCAGTCATTGCCTGTGGCAAAAGCTCATGTACTGGGACACCACCATAGCAGGGCAGGTAAAATTATAGGCCTCTATTTTTCAGGTAAAATTTGAAAGGCTGAAGTTGTTTGTTTTCTTCCAAATTAACTTCTCAGTCTCCCAGGTTTCTGTATTTGTTCCTTTTTCTTCCCTTTCTCCTTTAATTTGCTACTCCTTCCAATATTTATGTATATATGTTAAGTGCAGAACTTATCATAAATACTGTGGCTATAACCAGTGTCCTGATTTTATATGTTAGGCTCTCATTCAGGAAAGATCTTCAGCATGTGTCTAACTTCAAGCATGTGAGCACTCCCATTGACTTTGATTTGTGCCGTTAAAATCACCTGCTTAAGTACCTTCTTGAATCAGGGCCTTAGAAAGACGCCATTGTGTTTCCATTGCTGGCAAAAGAAGAAAAACAGCTCTCCCTCACCAGTGAGCTGATGTAGTGAGAAATGTAGAGCTGGATACATGGAATGCCAGCCAAGTAGCATTGTAAGAAGTTATAAAATACCATTTCAGCCAGATTGCACAGATGCACTTACAGAAGCTACCATCAAACTAGAGAGTTCTTCACTCCATTTATCTATTTGAAGGTCCTAGTTTCATGACAAATAAAAGACTATTAAATATTGAGCAAAGAAATTTCACCTGGGGT
This sequence comes from Sternotherus odoratus, assembly GCA_032164245.1. Classification (NCBI taxonomy): domain Eukaryota; kingdom Metazoa; phylum Chordata; order Testudines; family Kinosternidae; genus Sternotherus; species Sternotherus odoratus. The sequence goes on from JAVMKO010000001.1 coordinate 130,326,664, forward strand.
CAGAATATTTTAATAAATAAAGATTTAAAGAAACCAGTATAGCTCCATGGAATGTTGTCATTCCTATCCATACCTCTATATTTTCCTGTTTACTCTTGTTATTTCCCCCACATGTCATCTGTTCTAAGACATCCTTTTCATAGGGCTGGTCTTCACTACCCGCCGGAGCAGCGGGTAGCGATCGATCTGTTAGTGATCGATTTCTCGCGTCTGGTGAAGACGCGAGAAATCGATCACTCGCGGTGCCCCCGTCAACTCCGGAACTCCAGGTTGCTGGGAGGCGCAAGCTGGAGTCGACGGAGGAGCGTGCCGCCGACTGCCGCCACCGTGAGGACGGCAGGATAGATTCATAGATCTGAAGGCCAGGAGGGACCATTGTGATACTCTTTCCTAGTCTGGCTTCCTGTGTAACACAGGCCATAGAACTTTATAAAATAATTACTAGAACATATCTTGTAGAAAAACAACCAATCTGAATTTAAAAATGGTCAGTAATGGAAAATCCATCACAACCCTTGGTAAATTGTTCCAATGGGTAATTATTCTCACCATTCAAAATTTCATGCCTTATTTCCAGTTTGAATTTGTCTAGCTTCAACTTTCAGCTGTTGGATCCTCATTATATCTTTCTCTGCTTGACTGAAGAAGTCCATTATTAAATATTTTTCCCCATGTAGGTGTATATATAGACTGTAATCAAGATATCCCCATAACCTTTTCTTTGCTAAACTAAATAGATTGTTTTTCTCTCATTGTTGTTGTTCCTCTTTCATTTCCCCCTTGGTGACCCTGTTCGTTTATGGCCAAATCCTAAAGTTTTTACTCAGGTAAAACTCATTTAAAAATCAATGGAGCCAGTTTTTAACTCCCTGTGTTTCGGATTTCAGTTCTTATCAGGTAGTTTTACCCACAGCAAACTATATGCATTTTGGGCCATACATTTTAAGCAACATAAAGACATTGGTTGTTCATTTACTTCTAGAATGAGTCTGTTTCCTTTTGATTCTCCATTTGGAAGCTTATTAGGAATGTACATGACGTTATAACATGCAAATTCTAATGAATAGGTGGAAAATAGGTATTTTCTGTGTATAATGTTAAGAAGTTTTGTTTTACTTATTTAAAACAAACATTTCAATGATAGACATTTCAATATACTTTTTTATCATTCAGCGAGTTCTCAAAGTGAGAGTCCTGAGGGTACGAGGTGTTTAAAACAAAATAACCTACATCTTGAAGAGATAATTAGGTGCGGGAGAGAAGATGGGAAATGTAGGAAGTTCAAATTGATGAGAGCCAAGATAACCTACATACCCCAAAGAACACCAACATTCTTTCCCCAACTCTCACAGGGTTGGCCTAGATAAATTGGCAAATGGATGCCCCCACTAGTCTGCAGTAACCCACTTGTGAATTAATTAACATTTTACTGCACTTACTATTTTGTTGATCTAAAATATTATATCAATAAGCAGTGTATTTTGCTAATAGCATTTATCTTCTGATTTTATTTTCTGCATGGAAATTGCATATATATTTTTGACTTGAACAGCCTATGCCTGTGCATGGAAGTCTGTTTTCAGTGAAGAGCAGCATGAATGAGTGTGCAATTGTCAATAATGGCCCCTGCACCCCTGATTCCTGTCCTCAGTGAGCTGAAAACTTTCTGCCTACACATTAGATGCCAGCAAATCACTTCATTGAGGAGTATCTGCCTTCAAGATGGGACTTGCAATACGGATGGCATCATAAATCACATGCATTTAATTCCAGTGGCTGTTGGGATTCTACCAAAATGTAATGCATGACATTTCAGAGAATGAGGTCCAGTGGAAAGAGCAGGGAGCTGAAAATAAAAGAACTTTGGGTACTGGTCCTAGTTCTATCACTGTCTGTGTCTGCTTTGGAATAGTCACCTCTCCTTACAATATCCAAGTTTCCCCATCTGTGAAAGTGGGAATAATATTACTTACCCATCTTCATTAAGTGATGTATGGCTCTAAAAGCGCAACATACAGTTGGTGCTAGGTATTTTTATATCTTGACACTTCAGTACTAAGGCTCTCAACTGGAACCTCAGAGACTGGTTAGTATGCAGTTGTGTCACACACTTCATCTTTGGTAGAAACCTTTGGTAGAGTGGCGGCCATTAAAAACATAACATTTACCAGTATACTGTGATTGTGATACAGTGGCTTAAGAAAATAGCACAGTTACTGAATGTACTTTGGTTAATGGTTGTTGTCTTTTTAAGCCAGATAGGATGGACCTGAGGAGTGAAATCTGTTGTGGTGATCACTGTAGTGAGGCAGAGGGGCCTCCTTCCTCGGTGAGCGAGGATCCATGACCCCCACCTTGGGGGATGGAGCCTAAGTTGCCCTGTCCCTTTCTTCAGAAGCACAGGGGTGTGGACGGAACTAGAAAAGGCCGGCCCTGCAGCCCAGTTGGGGCCGAAGGACACTCCACCTGCTCTGGAGTGTTCCGGAGTGGATCTCATGCCTGGGTGTGCCCAAGCCCCGGATGCTGATGACTGGGTGGGAGTGCACACTGCCGTGTACCCAGAGGAGCCAGACAAGGCCTGGAGATCAGAGGTACCCACCCCTGGGGAGGCAGGAAGTAGCCCAGGGGCAGCCACAGTGCCACTGGCTATGAGACCTGGAGCGATCGACTTGGCGTGTTGTGGCTGGATCCCCGCCGACACAGAGGCAGCCAATCTGGCCCCACCAGGGCCCTGGGCTGGGATGCAGTGGTGTAGGGTGGGCCCACCTCCACCTGCCAACCCACCCCGGGGTAGCTACTCTCCTACCTTGTGCAAGGAGGCTCTCGTTCTAAAGAGGAGCTTCCCTTACCGGTCCACCCTTAAAGACTGTTTGCTTGCTGGCTGTCTGAGCCCCGCCCAGGCTAAAGACAGCCCTTAATTGGCCTCCCACCCCAGGACAAGCGAGGGTCCACTACAATCACTCATTGCTATCTATGCTAGTAATGTATTTGAATAAAGATTTAAGGCTATATTCAGCCCACAAAATGGGCTTTCAACTCTCATTGACACTATTGGAGACATTGTGTATTGATAGAGGACATTAGTGGCCCTTGAAGTGATGCTGTGAGACTCAGGGAACATGTTGAAAGTAGTAACCATTACTGCTGTATTTTTTTCACACTGCAGCACAAAGGCAGGGTCAGATCCTCAGATGACATAAAGTGGCATAGCTTCATTAAATTAAACAGAGTTTATGTTAGATTATACCAGCTGAAGATCTGGCCCAGGGTCAACAGGAAAAGGGACATACAGGCATGTCGCATCTTACGCGAGGGTTTGGTTTTGCGGCTTCCGCATAAAGCGGAAACTGCGTATAGCCAAAACCCCATTGACTTCAATGGCGGGTGAAATCGCCCACCCTAAAGAAAATTTTTATATTTTTAGTTTTCCCTTACCTTTTCCCCCCCCGGAAATTGCGCAAGTTAAATGCGCGTAAAACATGACATGCCTGTACTGCTACAAAATTAAATATGGAAGCAAATGTACTAAGAAGTGGAGTAATGACTTAAGGAATAAAAGTTCTGCCATTATGGCTGTGATTCAGCAAGATGATTACATATGCATAATTTTAAGTAGATGACTTCAGTGGGAATACTTATTTCCATTCTCAAAGTTACTCTTATGCCATTAAGTACCTTGCTGAATTGAAGCCTATTTTAATGATGATTTTGATGGAGAATCTAGGATATCACTTCAAAATAAACATTGCAACTTTATCCTTTTATATTTTTTAACAGACATATTCATTCAAATGCCACCTATAAGCCTTATTTATGAATGAATAATGATTGATATGCTGGGAAATTTTGCTTTTTGTTCTTAAAACATAACTCCCAGTAAGTTAGGTCTAATTTGTATGAAAATTTGAATATACATAAATCTTGATAAGAACTGGGTATCTAACTTTGTTTTGTACATTGTTTCCTTTGTATTAAAATATGTAGCTAATTTTTAACCTGGAGAGGAGCTCTCCTGTAGCTTAGTTAACACCTGTAAATTCCTATCAGTTGTAATCAAAATTAAGTAATTTAGTGGGAAAAGTGTCTGCCTTACAATGATTTTTCCATCAGCATGATTATTTTAGCATTTACTACGTAGCAAATGCTATCACTAGATTTGTGAAATAGCTCCAGCAGTCTGATCCCATGTTTGCTCATGACTTCCATAAAAATTAATCTTTTGGGGCTGAAATTTTCCATGCTTGGTGACATCTGAGATGTAAATTGGTTGGGGAAAATTTCTTGGGCTGTTCTTGTTATACAAGGCTGCAAAATAATATCCTTTTTCTGTAAGAAAATGCATGTACTATTTTTATTATACAGATAACTCATAAATGTCTGGCCTTTGAACTGTGGTGTGTATGTAATGCCCATTTTGGAGTATGTCCATGTATATCTAGAAAGTGTATATTTAATTGGGGTAAGTACTCAAAGAACAATTCAAAAGCTACTCAGATGACTAATAGGGTACAATGGATGCAAACTGTGTCTGCTTTAAACTTCTAATAAAGCATCAAAATGTGATCATTTGTGCTCTGAAATATACATATAAATAAATTAATCTTTAAACCATCTCCAGATATAAAATAGAAGCTCAGGTTTTTAAGAAGTACATTGACTGACAGTCAGTCTTGGATGCATTGACTGACAGTCAGTCTTTATCACTATAAGCTTCCCTGTATCTCACAAGAATTTATATACTGTAGTGACTCTTCTTTGTTCTCCGTATCAAATGCCATAATTTTCAAATAATTGTGAGAAGAGGGGGGGGGGAAGCAGAACACAATGTTCTGCTATTGTTTTAGTTCCCTAATTATCGCACGCGTCATAAAATTAAATGATACCTTAGCTGAAGAATCATTGCCTGTGAGAAAATAATGTAGGGCCCAATCCAACTTCCACTGAAGTCAATGGGAAGATTTCAATTTATTTAAATATGAATTGGATCAAGCTCAAAGTTATCACAAAAACCGTAAGATCCTATATTAACATTGTGCTGTGTCATCATATCCTCCTATCATAGCTATAAGTATCAGTGTCTTCATTGTAGAGATGGGGAAACTGAGGAATGGAGCATATAAGTAACTTGGTCAGGGTTATGCAATAATTTAGTCACTGAGTGAAGAATAGCATTCATGTCTACCAATTCGAAGTTAATTGTCTATTTTCTGGTCCACTGCTTTTCTACATAAAAGTCAGTAAAGTACATCTATGACTCAGTTTGAAGAAAATGGTTTGGACTGTAATTATAAAAGTCTCTTAATTTCATTGGGGTTATATGCAAAAAATGGAGGACAGAATTTTGCCTCTAAAATATTGTGCTCAAAGGTGCTTCTAGGTGTTCTCCTTGTCAGAGCAGAAAATATTTCTGCACCCCATGCAGCGTATTTTTTTTTAAAAAAGTCCAGGTGGCCAAGCAACATGGCACCCCAAGAAGTTGGCACCCAAGGTGGCCACTATGGTTGCTCACTCTTGAGGCTGGCACTGATTGGGTGGAGATTGCCCACAAAGGTGTCTTAATTTTTCAAGTAATATTTTCTGTGTATTGTACCAGAACAGAAGGTTAGTAGGAGATAAATGCCTTGGGTTATAAATAATTATGTGTGAGTAAAAAGCAATACAATGAATTTGAAGGAATAGCGTGGTGTTGCTATAGAATGAAAGTGTATTAATCCAAAACGGAAGAGTGATGGCTTGCATAGTACCATAGATTCTCTTCAAGAGTAGTCTCCATGTTTTCTTAGATCTGGATAGAGTACCTTATAGGTTTTTGAATATCTAGGATATATTTTGATGATTTTTTTAATGGAATAATATCTTCTATAACCATAACTTGACTAAGAAGGGACAGTCTATAAGAGATCTAAAGATGGGTTATAGCCCTGCTGGGGCTGAATATATAATTGATGGTTTTTTTAAATGTACGGTAGCTTTTACTGTGGAGTGTCATGTCAATTGCACCTTCTGTGATCTGGCACCAAACCCACTACTTTATTTTGAGAACCTACTGGGAAAAACAATAGTTTACCCTTGACTGCCGTCAGAGCCATGTGGAGGCTCTCTCCCCTCTGAATTACAGCTGACTGTCTCATTTTAGGGAGGAAGTCGTGCCTCCAGAGTTGTAGCCAAACTGCTGGTATTCGGCTGATACCATGCTGCCTATGCATACTTATTGAGTGTTCAGAGAGAGCCCCTGGAATTGTTGATGCCATTAAATGCTATCACACAGTGGGTGACATTCTGTCTGTTTTCCTTGAACAACTTAAGAAGTGTCTCTGTCTGCCATTCAGTCAATGGCAACCTTGGATACAAAGAATGAATAATCACTTCCCACTGACCTGCATTAGCACATAACTGGAACTGCTCTTCCAGGTCTCTTGCCTCTGATAGCATTAAAGTAGACATTCTCCAGAGAAAATGGAGACAAATTTTAATACAGGAAGAGACTATCTCCTAGGGCTGGAGACTAAGATCTCCTTCTGGTGACTAGTAGCACTGTGTATGTATATTGTCAGAGTTTCTTTAACAGTTTTAATCTCTGCCAGCTGGACTGAACCAAATATTCCACAGTGGCAGAATTCGTTCAGATTTGCCCTGCTCAGCGCAGTGGGAGACATCTTTGTTGTCATCATCTCTTTGCAGGAGAATAGAAGTACTGGAGGGTCCTGGTCACCTTCCAAATGAGGGATTGCAAATCCTTCTGTGAAACTCTTCTAGAGGATTCTTGAATCTCAGGATTTCAGTGAGGTGCCCTATGGACTTCCCCATCTTCAGAGCGAAGGGCTCTGGGAGTTTGCCCTTTAAAAAAAAGCTGAATAAAGATTAGGGAGAATCAAAGTACTCAGAGAAATCTTGAGTTGCAGAATCCCAAGGGGAAGTGTAACCTGTTAATCTATAATATTGCTTCTTTGAAATAACCAGATCACAAAAGTTGAAGTGGTCTCTAGTAAAAACTGATTTTGGGGACCTTATTACTATGTATATGCCCTGAAAGAGGATAAATTGTTATGCAGATGCCTTCCTTTCCTAGAGGAATGGACAATTCTCTTGCGAGGAGAGTAGCCTGGAAGCAGAAGGCAAAGAATGAGCCTGCATTGGAAGCTCATAGTGATTTTTTTGCAGTGTCATCTACATTTTTTCTTTAGCTTTTTGGTTTCCACAGGAGTTGGCTTTCATTTGTCTGATGGAAGATGGACTATGGACACTGTTTGATGTACAAACGTTTTGGTTAATCAGGCCATGCCACTCTTATCTCATACGCTGAAGTTTATCTACAATTGCAGCCATGGCTCAATGCCTGTCATACTGCGTAACCAATGTAGTATCAGTGCAGTCTGAGAAGATTTAGACAACTATTCCATAAGGCCTCTCTCTTGCTACTGGAGAAGAGGATAGTGGGAGTTGTTCATGATGCCCCTTCCACCCCACTTCTTCTACCAGACAGGATACTTGGATTTCTTGCGTAAATCCCATAATTGATTGCTCTTCAGGAGGATACTTTCCATTATAGAATCTGTCTGGCAGTTCAAGATGTTGCATCCTCTACTTTTAGGTGTTTTTGTTTAAGAGCTTTGATGGTAAGCAAGGCGTTATGTTGACAAACAACAAATGTAAACTAAAGTGGTACATGAAAGTGAGGGACACAGAGAGGAGGCTGCACATGAAGATGTTTGGGTCCTACTATATTGCCAACATTGACTGTGAGGTTGCTAGCCATGGACCAGACCAATTTGTACCCACTGGAGGAATACAACTGTGGTTGGATTGACTGAATGAAAGGTTGAGAAACTTTTGAATAACTTACCCTATTTCCATCATTATGTGACTAGAACGATCACCATCATTAGAGCATTAAACCATCTATAGAAGAGGTGCTCTTCTAGGGGACAAGAGAGTTGCAGTGTTCAGTTGCCAAACTGATCTATGACCGTGTCACACACAATAATAAACTTAGATGCCACCATAAACAAACTAGAAAATTACATAAATGGTTAGTTTAGGAACAGTTGCTTTGCCTAGGAGGATATAGTTTAGTTGCAGTATTTGGTTTTTAATGAGGCCCTGTTTTTACATAGAGATGAATGTTTCCTTAGATCAAATAAAAACTTTACACATTTTAGCTCAAACTGTGCTCTGCTAAGCCTTCCACATTTATACCCATCTTCCTGGCAGTCATCCCAAAATATGTTTGGGTTGAGGCATTACACATTACATTTGGTAAGGCTTTAGCATTCCCTCTTGCTCACATCAATCCTTATTTCTGTTTGCTCTTGTAATTTACAGTTAATGAAAATTCTAAGTTTACCTTTGTTTTTGTTGGCTTCTGTACAAGAGAACCCTTCAGCCCTTGCAGCCTTCCATCCAACTGGAAAGCAGAATTGGAGAAAGCAAAATCTAACAGAATAGTTCAATTTTAGACAGCAGCCTTGATGTTAATGTTCGTATGATAACAATCTTAGAGAAGCATTGAGAGTCTTGCTCCAGGCTTGACTTTACTTACTGGGGTGAGCAGACTTACAAAGCAGACTTACAAAGCATCCCAAATGGACAGTAGTCCCCAGTTAATCATAATGTAACAGAGTCAATCCTGAAGTCCCCTAATCAGTTTCTCCTTGATTCTTGCTCAGACAAGACTCCTGCTCAAATCAACAGGAATTTGCCTAAGTAATGACATCAGAATGTGGCTCAGAATACATACACTCAGATGACCTTAATGTGGATGAAATAAACCATTCTGGAGCTGTTACAACCGCTCCTGACAAAATCTACTTTTCAAAAACATTTACCTCATTGATTTTCAATCCTGAAATAAATTTTTCAGTCTGCTGCATGCCACCCATGCACAGGAACTATATATTTAAAAGATTACTATGTTAAACAGGTGTTTGCACATATACAATATGTATAGTGTGTGTATATAATTATGTGTGTTTATATATAAATTATACAACTATGCTTACCGTACACTTACAGTTTAACATTATACACATATATATATAATATAAAAACAAAATTCCTATGCATACTCATTTTAAAAAAATATTGCTTAAAATATACATTTTTATTTTACAGTCTCATTTATTTTGGTGGTCATACAAGTTCCAGAGAGAATTTTTTAAAATTTGAAAAGACCTCATTCTCGAATAAAAATGTAGACAAATTTAGAAGAATTATTCAGTCCAACAGAAATTGTAACAGTCATAGCTTTTTGAAAAAAAAACACACAAGTCTTTGCAGACCTGAAGAAGAACTTTGTGTGAGCTCGAAAGCTTGTCTCTGTCACCACCGGAAGTTGGTCCAGTCAAAGAAATTATCTCACCCACCTTGTCTCTTTAATATCTTGGGACCAACATAGCTACAACACTGTATACAAAGTCTTCACAATGGCAAGCCTGATTGACCCTTTGTTTAACATCATCTGCACACCACTTTAGTCCAGACTATTGTTCTCATGACTATAAAAGTGTATCTTATCAACATGGGCTGTGATCCCATTTTAAAACTTAATTTTCATCTGTTTAGTTCATCTTGTGTAGCCATTACTGATGCTGTGCAGTCTGATGCACTGTAGGACAAGGCATGGGAGAAAAGCACTGTTTGCACCTGTTTAAAATCTCCAGTGCTTTGTGTGGTTCCTGGGCAACAGGCAGGAATCCTGTGAAAAGCTAGGCTGCACTTGCTCAATTGTTGCTGGCAGCTGTGACTTTGAGAGAGCACATAGCAGCTCCTTAGCAGGTTGCTTGTGTTATGTGACAGGCAGTGATCATGGCAAACTCTTGGCTGATCTTTCTTCATTTGTGCCTGTGACCAAGGCTGGGTTGCATACTTAGCCAAGAAAAGAATTAGAAAGCTCTAAGGTGAGTTTGTCATTGGTGAGGGGCAGGGTAGTGAGGCAGGGATTAATTGTGAATCAGTGCTTTTTTGACTGGCAAAGGAGGAGAGAAGCACAGACATTCCTCACCACAGGGTATTTTTCTCTACATTTCATGTTCTTTTCAGGATCTTTTTGCAGTGATGCCATGTGGACCCATGGGCTCGTAGCCTGGGAACAGTTTTTTGTTTTGGTTTGGTGGGTGGGTGGGTGTGCGTTTTAGGTTGGAAATCTCATATAATTATTTTTTCTTATTTTTTATTGTTGGTTCTGATCTCTTCAGGTTGGCAGTTCTGTCATTTGTCTACTGGGGCTAACAATCATATCAGTCTTTGCTGCATGCTTGGTCTGGGTCTACCCTCAGCATCATCTTAGCAACTGATTCAGTCACACAGCACTCCCTTTTTGGCAAATTCAGACCTTTTCATCTTTATATCAGCCCTACATTATCTAGTATAAACATCCCTTTTCTGCCCTATTCAAAGGAAGTCAATATTTTATCCATAGATTTGAACAAATTGTCCAAATCTCAAAATATTATGAACTATTGACATCCCCATCCTCACAATGGCAAGCTTGGCATTTCTTTGAGATTGCTTTAAACTGTATTTATGCTCATACTGGTTCATCCCAGAAGGATTGAATACACTATAGCCTGTTTCCTACTTATGCTTGTATCATAGAATATCAGGGTTGGAAGGGACCTCAAGAGATCATCTAATCCAATCCCCTGCTCAAAACAGGACCAATTCCCAATTGAATTATCCAACAGATTTTTGCCCCATATCCCTAAATGGCCCCTTCAAGGATTGAACTCACAACCCTGGGTTTAGCAGGCCAATGCTCAAACCACTGAGCTATCCCGCCCTTGTCCCCTGACATCATCAGTGTCTTCTTTTCTGAAACTTCCAGAAAATCTCCTTTCATCACACAGTGGAACTGATGACAGTACAAGGTGCTATAACTACTTTATTAGCCAAGGTCAAGAAAAAACAGAAGAGTATCTGACTACTAGATGGTCATTGTGTTGGCATGGACCTTTACTTGATATCGCTGTTGAACTTCTCAGTTAAATATAATAGAAATGTGGCTATTAAGCAATAAGAGTGAGTGTGATGTAATTGACAGAGCACAAGGAGCCAAGGAATCTTGTGTTCTCATCCCAATACCACCGTGACTGCAGTCTGAGCCATGGCACTCAACTCTCAAATGGGCATCCTTAAAATGAAGATAATGATTGTTGGCTCCCATACAGGCTTAATTCTTGAATGTCAGAAATGTTGCAATCCTTGGGTGGGAAGTAGCATAGAAAAGAAAAATATTATTAACTCCTTTTAATTGTGTCCTTAAGTCCTGGGTTGTTTGCATAAATTCAATGAGTGTGTCTACTTTCATATCTTTTTATCATCGTAAAAACTAAAGACACATTTCTTCTTCGGCATAGAGTGCCTTCAGAGTTTATTAGCCACTACTTTTGTGGTTGGTCAGTGAGGGAAGGTAAGTCAGTGTGGAGTGCCTGATAATATTCTGAGATCTGTGGTTTTGGGTCTTTTATCTGCCCATGCAGAGTGAAATTCTGGCCCCATTGGAATCAGTGGCAAAACTCCCCATTGACCTCAGTGGGGCCAGGATTTTACCTGCACTATTTAATTTTGGAACAGTAAACATGTAATATCAGTTACCAAGACAACATATTTGATACCCTTTAGTTCTGTAATTGCCTTTGACCTTGTTTAGCACTCAGGTTGGTGCCTTTCATGACTGCTACATGCTTATCATCCTACTGTTTATAATGGAAGCATAGGAAGTTAGCAAATTCATTTTCATCCTATACCACTGATTTTAAAGTCACAAAAGGCAGATATTTGGAAGACCTTGGGCGAGGACTCACCACCGCAGCGTCTCCTGCTGGGCGTCTCGGAAATTAGCTCTTTTCCAGCTTGGAGCACCCTCTGCTGGCCAGTGGCTCGCCTGCCTCAGGCCCCCGTGTCCTTCCCAGACTCCAGTACTCTTTACCTTGCGTGCTGCCCCAGCAGTATCCCCACATTGACAAGGGGGGTTGGACCAGCTGCTTCTGCCTATCCTCAGGCTGCGCATCTGCAACCCCGGTACCTGCACGCAAAACCTTAAATTAGAGTGAATAAATGAAGATTCGGCACACCACTTCTGAAAGGCTGCCGACCCCTGGCCTAAGCCATCTCCAGGGCTGCTTTTATTCCTTTTCTGCCAGAGTGGGGCAGCTGCCCTATTACAGACCTCTTCTGTTAATTATGGGCATGTTGTAAGCTAGTCATAGCTGTGCTGCACTGTACATAGAAGTCACGAGTTGTGTGTTTACTAAACACATGATGATGTGTTGCATTTTCATATATTGATTCCTTTTACATAGAGATGATGCAATACAACAACTTTCTGACTTCCATTGTAAAACCTACACGTCTGGTAGGTGGAATGCAAAGTTTCTTCAGAGGCCAGTGTTCATTCTTCTCCATAATTCAGCTGGTGGGATTAACAGCGAGTGAAACCTTTTGTGGTGCTGTTGGACCACGGGTGATGGTCAAAGCCCAGGAAATGGCCACTGGAGCACTGGAATGTACCCTACAGCATTAGACAGCTGTCTTTGACTGGCACATGGCAGATGAAAGTGAAAAGCAAATTTAAACAAAATCATGAGCGGAGGAGAAAAAGTTCTGGAAAACAGTCAAATAAAAACATGGAGCATGATTTTCTCTTGAAACTCATGAAATTAATTCATGTGCATATACAGATTGCTTGGGTCTTTTTCGACAAGGGTGAACCTTTCTTAAGAAGTGTATTTGCCTCCACGCCCAGTATTTAATGAGGCAAGTAATAGTTATTTTTTTCATTGCTGGAAATTCTTAACTGCTACAAAGCAAACAATACCAGGGAACTAATGTTACTTAACTCTTCATTGTCTGTAGTTGTGTGGCATCTATAATGTCTCCTTAAATGTCCATTATGCATTCTTACACCCTGAGACAAAGCAATGAAATTGCCTTAAATCACCCCAACACCCAAACACCAACTGAACATGCATGATGTTAAGGAGTTTGGAGCACTGGAACTGATCTCATACATGACTTTTTTAATACAAGGCTGAAGTGAGCTGTGTTTAACAGCCAGGTTGTGTTACTGTTGTCACTGCAGGTGCTCAGATGGAGTCTGTACACAGCTTTTATTGACATAATCTGGGACCGTATAGATCATTGTTGCAACTGAGGTCCTGTAGTGGCACCAAATCTTTTATAAAGGGTGTTGCAGGGTACCTTAAAAGTCCCGTAGAAATGAGGCTCACACACAGTGGCTAGATGAAAAGTAGTGAGTTTATTGAAGGTCCCGGCCCTTTGGCGCTGGGGGCCCCTCTCAGCGCGGCCACAGAATGGAGGACCTGGCACATCGGAGCAATGCCCAGGGAAGAAGCCTGACACACATGGGCACATGGACACAGAAATACTCATGCTCATTTGCATCTCATGCATAGCTCATGAATAACTAATGACATGTTATTCAGTCCTGCATCAGTTTCCCTGTCTGGTTTCACACAAGCCGAGTTTCACACAGACCAAGTAAATAGCTCACACAACTGCAAAGCTCTTCTCAGACACACACGAGATAACAGGAACACAAGGCCATTCCCAGGCTGATAACCTTAATTATGCGTTACCCTGGAGGCAACTCAGAAGCGTAACTGCGCCCCCTAACGATTGCCGTCACAGTAATCTTCCGCGTACTACAAAGGGGGTCATATAAGGTATCTAAGATCAGGTTATCATTTGCTGGTCATGATTATGCTCTCTATATGCATGTCATTTTGTATTTAAAGTTCTTCTTCGAGTGCTTGCTCATGTCCATTCCCACTGTGTGTGCGCACCGCGCATGCACGGTCCCCGGAAGATTTTTCCCCAGCGGTACCCGTAGGGTCGGCAGGGGTGACCCCTGGAGTGGCGCCCTTATGGCCATGCATATATGCCCCTGCCGACCCTCCACCCGCTCAGTTCCTTCTTTCCGTTCGTGACGGTCGCTGGAACAACGACGCTTCGGCTCGTTATCGCGGTATCCTTACATCTAGCTTGTTCTCTAGTTTCGATAGTATTAGGTAGTTTTTGTAGTTAATAGTTACTGTTATATCCTTAGTTAGTTAGAGTTAAAATTAGATAAGAGAAACTGAAATCCGGCACTGTGGTATGCCTGGAGCGCCGGGTTTCAAAACCTGTGAAGGCTGTGCTAAGCCTATGCCCGTGAGTGACCCTCACGCCAAGTGCCTTAAGTGTCTGGGTGAGGGCCACTTAGCTGAACGCTGCGCAATTTGCAAGGCCTTTAAGCCCAGAACAAAGAAAGAGAGAGACTCGCGCCTGAAGATTATTCTCATGGAGTCAGCTCTTCAGCCTGAGGCGCCATCCACCTCCGTGCGCAGCGCACCGGCCTCGGTGCGGGACCAGTCGGCACCGAAGGCGGACAAGGGCAAGCACCGGCACCGATCCTCCCAGAAAGGGAGCTCCCGAAGGCACCGCTCCCAGTCACCGGTGCCTTCGAAGAAACCAAGAGGTCGTTCCCCGGTACGAAAAACCCAGGGTGAACCCTCCACTAAAAGGCAGACTTCGGGTCGCAAGGGCGAGCCCCGTCAAGTGCCTGCGCAGCCGACGGAACCCGAGTCGCATTCGCCCCTCGGTACCGTCTCACCGCCTCCACAGTTTATGGAGCAGCCGGATAGAGCCTCAACCCCGGACACCTTTGAGGCGGCCAGGGACTTAATCGCCCTAACGGCAGAGCCGACCCCGGCACCGGCGCAAGCTCAGACTCAGTTTGTGGCACCGGTAGCAGCAGTGCGACCTCCGGCACCGACTTTCCAAGATCCGGTACCGCTGATTCCAGCCTACCCGAACTCGGCACCGGCACGGGCGGCACGGGCTCCCCCGGTACCGATCATACCGGTACCGGCCACCTCCGACTCCGCGGCACCCAGGCGCTTCGAGCAGCACCCAGGGAAGCCGACCATGTTTGAGAGGCACACCGCGGCACCGGCGGGGTCTGCCCCCCCATGGTCGGGATCGGACTACTCCTCTGAGTCCGACACGCGCTCCTCTAGGTCGGGACGTAGTCATCGCACCTCCCGCTCCCACCACCATTCCCGGCACCGCAGGTCCTCACATCATAGGACCCTTCCACAATGGCTTCCTCAGGACCAAGCCCCGGGGCCATGGCCTTTTTGGACGCCCTTTGCGATACATCAGCAGGGACCACCATCGGTGTCATCTTCCCTGCCTTCGGTGCCAAGGGGACCAGTCTCTGCCACGATCTCGGTGCCGCCCCCAGAGGTGCCCCAGGAGGTTCCTGTACCTGGCCCTTCGGGCCTGTACAACCCCCCGTCGGAACCAGCACAGGTACCACAGCCAGGGCCTTCCGGTGACCACCCACTTGGAGAACCGGCTCAGGACCCCCAGTTCGCTCCTTCCTCGTCCTCATCACTTGACGAGGCAGTTGCTGGCTCCTCATCCCCCAATTTACCACCAATGGATGTCAGGGGGCATCAGGAACTTCTCAGGAGGGTAGCGCAAAATCTCCATCTTCCAGCTGAGGAAGTGGAAGAGGAGACTGACCCGACTGTGGACATTTTGACAACGGGGGGCCCTACCAAAATAGCCCTCCCGTTCATAAAGACTATCCACAAGATCTCCAACGTGATATGGCAGACACCTTCATCTGTCCCGCCCACCGCTAGAGGGGTGGAGAGACGCTATTTTGCCCCCCAGCAAGGGTACGAGCACTTATTCACCCACCCTCAACCAGGGATGCTGGTGGCAGACGCTGTCAATCACCGTGAGCGTCAGGGGCAGACGGGATCCACCCCGAAGTCCCATGAGGCCAAGAAATTGGACTTGTTCGGACGCAAGGTCTATTCCTCGGGAGCCCTCCAGCTACGCATTGCGAACCAGCAGGCAGCCTTGGGGAGGTACGCCTACAACTCCTGGTCGGCGATGGCGAAATTCCAGCCCCAGCTTCCCATGGACTCTCAATCGGAGTTTAAGGCCATCCTCGAGGAGGGTAGGGTTGTGTCAAGGGCAGCCCTACAGGCCGCTCTCGACTCGGCCGATTCTGCTTCACGCACTATGGCTACTGCCATCGCTATGCGAAGGGGGGCATGGCTGCAAGTATCCGGTATTCCACCCCCGGTACAATCCACTATACAGGATCTGCCCTTTGACAAGCAGGCCCTGTTTTCTGAGGAGACTGATAAAAAGTTACATTCCATGAAGGACTCACGAACCATGTTACGTTCACTGGGCCTCCACACTCCTCAGCCCCTCCGTAGGCCATTCAGGCCTCCCCCGCCCTCTCAGCCGAGGCCTTATCAGTTTCCACCTAGAAGGGACCCCTCCAGGAGAGGTGGTAGGGGCAATGGCAGGGGACACCCTCGCTCTCTGCCTAGGAACGGTCAGCAAAATTCGGGCCCCAGAAACCAGCAAGGGCCCCGTCAAAATTTTTGAAGTTGCGCTCGAGGGCCGCAGACCACTTTCCTTAGATCCTGCAACTCCCTTTGTGAACCGCTTATCCCACTTTTACCAGGAGTGGGCCCGACTTACTTCGGACAAATGGGTCCTCAGCCTGGTAAGGGTGGGATATTCTATCCAATTCTCCTCCCTTCCGCCCCACCATCCTCCCTCCCCGTCCCTCTTCAGGGACCCATCTCACGAGCAACTCCTAGTTCAGGAGGTCAATACCCTCTTGTCTTTGGGTGCCATAGAGGAGGTTCCTCAAGAATTTCGGGGCAAGGGTTACTACTCCCGCTATTTCCTTATCCCGAAGGCCAAAGGTGGTCTTCGTCCCATCCTAGACTTGCGGGGCCTCAACTCCTACATAAAGAAGTTGAAATTTCGCATGCTCTCCCTCGCGACCATCATTCCCTCCATGGATCGCGGAGACTGGTTTGCTGCCCTCGACCTAAAGGATGCGTACTTCCATATTTCAATTATTCCCAGTCACAGGAGGTTCCTGAGATTCACCTTAGGGGATTGCCACTACCAGTTCTCAGTCCTTCCGTTCGGCCTGTCCACTGCCCCAAGGGTCTTCACAAAGTGTATGTCCGTCGTAGCCGCATTCCTGAGGAGGAAGCATGTACACGTATACCCTTATTTGGACGATTGGCTCATCAGGGCAGAGACGGAACAGCTAGTGACCCAACACGTAGCTCTTACCAGGGCGACCTTCCTCAGGTTGGGCCTCCTGCTAAACGAACCAAAATCGACCCTAGTGCCCACTCAGAGAATAGAGTTCATAGGGGCGATATTGGACTCTCGACAGGCAAGGGCATTCCTACCTCCTACGCGGGCCAAAGCCATAACAGACTTGATTCTCTCGGCCCTTCGATTCCCCACCACTACAGTAAGAAACTGCATGGTACTCCTGGGGCATATGGCGGCTTGCACATATGTAGTGCCGTACGCCAGACTGAGACTTCGCCCTCTCCAGACCTGGTTGGCGACCGTATACAGGCAAGGCAGAGACCCTCTGAGTTTGATCGTCACTCTCCCAAACCACACACTCAGATCTCTCCACTGGTGGCTTCACCCCGACTCCCTCGTAGTAGGAGTCCCCTTCCGGAAGCCTCAACCATCGGTAACCTTGGGGACAGATGCTTCCGCCCTCGGCTGGGGTGCACATCTCGGGGACGCCAGGACTCAAGGCCTCTGGTCTCGGAGCGAGCTATCCCTTCACATCAATGTCAGGGAGATCAGAGCGGTTCGTCTGGCCTGCCAAGCGTTTCGGGAACACATACAAGGCAAGTGTGTGTTAGTGCTGACAGACAGCACAGCAGCAATGTTTTACATAAACAAGCAGGGGGGTGCTCGGTCCTCTCACCTGTGCAGGGAAGCCCTAGCCCTCTGGGAATTTTGTATTTGGCACAATATTCACCTCCAGGCCACTTATCTCCCAGGGGTCCAGAATGTACTGGCAGACACTCTGAGTCGTTCCTTTCGGGGCCACGAGTGGTCCCTCAGGGCCGACATTGCTCACTCAATCTTCCTAGTGTGGGGCTTTCCCCGTATGGATCTATTTGCCACGAGAGCCAACAGGAAGTGCCAAAGGTTCTGTTCCCTACTGAATCTCAGCCCGGGATCAGAGGCAGACGCCTTTCAGATCCCTTGGAGGGAGGGTCTACTCTATGCGTTCCCTCCTTTCCCCCTTATCCACAGAGTCCTGCTCAAGGTCCGTCTAGACAGATCCTCCATGATCCTCATAGCACCGGCGTGGGCCCGCCAGCACTGGTACACCCTCCTGATGTCCCTTTCCATCGGGGCACCCATCACTCTCCCACTCCTCCCGACCCTGATCTCCCAGGACCACGGCCGACTGCTACACCCCAACCTGCAGTCTCTCCACCTCACGGCGTGGAATATCCGTGGTTGAACCCGTCAGAGCTTCAGTGCTCTACTCAAGTCAGGGACGTTTTACTGGAAAGCAGGAAACCTTCCACCCGGGCCACCTACTCGGCCAAGTGGAAGCGTTTCTCCTTGTGGACCCAGGATAAGGGAATGCCCGCTGCTTTAGCCCCAATATCCCTCATCTTGGACTACCTCCTTAACCTTAAGCAGCAAGGGTTGGCACTCTCCACGGTACGAGTGCACCTAGCTGCTATATCGGCTTTTCACCCGGGCTTTGGTGGACTCTCTGTATTTAGTAATCCTCTAGTCGCTAGGTTTATAAAGGGTTTGGAGAGGTTGTACCCGCAGGTGAGGCACCCAGTTCCACCGTGGGACCTGAACCTGGTTCTCACGGCATTGATGAAGCCCCCCTTTGAGCCCGTGTCATCCTGCCCCCTCTCCTATTTGTCATGGAAAACGGCCTTCTTGGTAGCCATTACCTCTGCTAGGCGGGTGTCCGAGCTCAGAGCTCTCACCTCGGAACCCCCGTATATGGTCTTTCATAAGGATAAGGTTCAGTTACGGCCTCACCCAGCCTTCCTTCCTAAGGTGGTCTCGGCTTTCCATATAAACCAAGACATATTCCTCCCAGTCTTTTTTCCAAGACCCCATACATCTAACAGAGAAAGAATGCTCCACTCCCTGGATGTGAGAAGGGCTTTAGCATTTTATTTACAACGAACAAAACCCTTTCGTAAATCACCACAGCTTTTTATCTCAATAGCGGAGCGGATGAAGGGGTTGCCAGTCTCTTCCCAGCGCCTTTCGGCCTGGATAACATCGTGCATCAAGCTATGCTATAACCTCTCGAATGTCGCTCCTCCTCAGTTGACAGCCCATTCGACCAGAGCTCAGGCCGCATCCACAGCGTTCCTGTCGCACGTTCCCATCGCTGACATCTGTAGAGCAGCAATGTGGTCTTCAGTGCATACCTTTTCCTCGCATTATGCGATTGTGCAGCAGTCAATGGAGGACGCTGCTGTTGGACAGGCAGTCCTGACAGCTGGCATCAGCAGTACTCTTCACCCTCCTCCATGATAACTGCTCGTAAGTCACAGTGGGAATGGACATGAGCAAGCACTCGAAGAAGAAAAAACAGTTACTCACCTGTTGTAACAGTTGTTCTTCGAGATGTGTTGTTCATGTCCATTCCAAATCCCACCCGCCTCCCCTCAGGTCGGAGTACCGGCAAGAAGGAACTGAGCGGGTGGAGGGTCGGCAGGGGCATATATGCATGGCCATAAGGGCGCCACTCCAGGGGTCACCCCTGCCGACCCTACGGGTACCGCTGGGGAAAAATCTTCCGGGGACCGTGCATGCGCGGTGCGCACACACAGTGGGAATGGACATGAGCAACACATCTCGAAGAACAACTGTTACAACAGGTGAGTAACTGTTTTTTATGAATAGTGGTTCTATACTGTCTGTATCTCAAATTTATGCTATGCTTCTGGGTAACATCCCAGACAAGTTGGTGTTAGCTCTACCTAGCCTGCTTGATGGCCCATTAAGGACCATCAGCTGTGCAACTGACCCATTGAGAAAAGGCAGACACACCTTGTGACTCAGCAAGGTATGCATGGACTTTTCCATGTGACTCCAAACTCCATTTTTAATTTTCCACAGTAAGAACAAAGAGGTGTTCTTACACCTGCAAAAGACTATAAAAGGCTGATGCCTCATTTCCATCTTGTCTTCAGTCCTGCTTCTTACCTCTGGAGGGACTTTGCTACAAACTGAAGCTCTGAACAAAGGACTGAAGCACCCATCCCAGCAGTGGATGTCCTCCAGAGACTTGGTTTGAACCTGCAGTTTATTTAATCAATGCTACAAGCCTGAACAAAGAACTTTGCCATTACTGTATGTAATTGATTTCATTTAACTGATTCTAGCTCTCATTTATATCTTTTTTCCTTTTATGAATAAACCTTTAGATTTTAGATTCTAAAGGATTGGCAACAGCTTAATTTGTGGGTAAAATCGAATTTGTATATTGACCTGGGTCTGGGGCTTGGTCCTTTGGGAGAACCTTTTTTCTTTTAGTGGGGTACTGGTTTTCATAACCAGACATGAGTGGCTGCTGGTGGTGATACTGGAAAACTGGAAGTGTCTAAGGGAATTGCTTGTGTGACTTGTAGTTAGCCAGTGGGGTAAAACCCAAGTCTTCTCAATTTGGCTGGTTTGCTTTAGAGGTGGGAAAACCCCCATCGTTGGGCTGTAATTGCCCTGCTTGAAGCAATTTGTCCTGAATTAGCACTCTCAGTTGAGTCCCACCAGAACCAGCACCGTTATGAAGGCTCTGTAAGGAGACCAGCCCCTTGGGAACACTGAAGTGCATATGAAGGACTGACACATTCCTATGTATTTAAGAAGTTCAATAAACATTATTTGCAGTGGGTGGATGTTAGTACATAGCTTTGTCACAAATCTACAGGATCAGTGCTACACCCTTAGCTTTGGAACAGTCTCTAGGAGGAACCCCTAGAGTGCCAGACTCCAAAGAGGTTGCCTCTTCCTCCAGGGTAGGCCATGCAGCCTCACTGCCTCCAAAGACTGAACCTCTGCTTCAGCACTCCTGGCTTCAGCACTCCATGAGCTCCGGTCAACGAGTCCAACAGCTATAGACTCCTTGTACACTCTTCAGGGATTAATGCAAGTCACTAAGTATTTACAGTGACACTTAAGCAGTGTTGTCAAAACAGTAGGGTTTGTAAATCAACTGGAACACAGTATAGCAAGTCCTTAGGCTAACATAGAGAAATGAAGGTTAAAGCATTGTCCATACTGATTAGCCCAGAGCCCCAGCCAAGCTGTAAATGAACCTCGTGTCCAGGCTCTTTGTCTCTCTGTCTCTGATCTCCTTGATCAGTTCCCTGGTGAGAGTCCAGGATCCTCGCTTCCTCCCGAAGCCAGCACTCTGTCCTCCCACCTTCACTCCTTTGTTTTCAGGCTGGGGTCTCAGATTCCCTGCTGAGAGGCAGGGAAATCCATCTACCTCGGTTGTTGGTTGCTAGGCGCCAATATCCTGTTGATTGGTTTTTGCATTGTCTTCTTGGATTTTTCATTGATATGGGGTCAGCTTCGGCCAGTCCTTTTTAATGACCCACTCATGCTCAGACAGTGAGGTGACAGACACACTTATGTCTCCCTGCCTACCCTGAGAGAAATAGTAGTCCCTTTCCCCACACTGGGTAGCCATGCAAAATATAGAAGAAACTGAGATATACATGTGAATTTTCTGTAATATTTTATTAATCCTACTTTATCACAAGCTATTTTTAGTGAGTAGTACACTCCGGTGTGTTAACATTCTCATATGCCCCCTCATTCACAAACTGCTTCTTATTAGCATAAGTTAGGGAAAGGTGGGTTATGACTAGGCTGTTTGTAATAGAGGATGTGTGTTTTGTCCTATGTTGTCTTTAATAAAGATGGATAGACTTTGATTAAAATAATGCTGCTTCTCCAAAAATCCCATTCCTAATGAATTTTGGCTCCTCAATCTGCATGCCCGTTTGCAAACACGTGAGGAACTCTCAAAGGTTTAAGCTGTTGGATGTCCTGCACTCTGCTGAGCTGTCCTGGCTGCTTAGTCTTGTCTCAGATAGTTGCTTTTGAACTTCCCAACAGAGCACTGTGATGGGCCGCAGTGCGCTACGTGCATTGTAGATACATCTAGCAACAAAGGGTTTGGAGGATGCATGGCATACAGCACTTGCCAAGGAGGCAGTTAAAAAGGGCTATCAAGTATCACACCTTTGTTTTATTAACAGCTTCTGTAATTTGTCAAGTTCAAGGTGAAGACTATAGTGAGAGAGTAAGATCAACAGCAAGGGATTCAAAACCCTCTTTAAGAGAGGTTTGTTAATGCATATGATTTATTGCTACAAAACTAGAAAACACGCAAGGAAATGCTTGGAGTAGAGGGTGGCAGAATATTATACCTTTCCACAAAAGCGCGTATCAGTTTATGTGTATTTACTCTGCTCATTGATCCTCCTCCTCCATTCCTGAACTAGCTTTATATCTGCATCTGTCAATGAAGATTTGCTCTGGCTTCCTTGAATCTGATGACAATTCTCAGCGTGGAAGGCTCTGGACATCTTTTTTGAGAGTCGTTGTTGGCCCAATTTATACAGATAGGATACTGAGCCAAATCTTAATCCCAAATTTCTCTTCACTTATCAACATGCAGTACTTTTGTCTTCTGGTGGTGGTGGTGATTATGATAGTTATTTTTGCCAGTGATCTTGTGTTTTTTTCAGACCCTGACCAATGGATCTTGAAGGAGCATAGGATGGGAGAGACTAAGTCTTTCTTGTACAATCCAAAATGTGTTATTTTTGTAGGCATTTATATTATCATCCTGCAATTCTTTATCACCTTCTACCCAAGCATCTCACTATACTTTTCAACTGGTAAACCTCATAACCCCTTTTGGGACTACGTATGTGTGTGGTAAGGAGTATAATCCTTGTTTTACTGAGTGAGGAAGGTAACGCTGCCAAGCCACACAAGGAGACTGTAACAGAGCCAGGAATAGAACCCAGGTCCACAAGACCATCCTTCCTGCCTTTACAGTGAACTGCCTGCTGCATTGTTGTGGGTAACTCATGCTGACATTAAGAGCAATGTGAATTGTATACATCAGTTTCTCTGTCTTATAAATGAAGAGATGTTTTTTCCCCCTTCCTTTGAAGTTTTCAAGCAGAACTTGCCGGTGACCCACTTTTGCTAACAGTTCTCTTAACTAACCCCTGTACTCACTCAGACATTTTTTTTCTTTTCCACCCACTGTCTGTCTAGCTTGGTTTAAAATTTTTATATATGTACTTTTAAAAAATTGATTAGTTGGAGAGCTGCCCGTTCTTCTGCGCTGTATAATAAGGATTTAAAAACTGCACTCTGAATTCTGTATAGTATAATTAAAAATGACCCAGATTTGGACCTGAGAACACCAGGACTTAGCCAAACTTGCCACAAGCTGAGTTCTGATGGCAGATGGGAACTAATGAGGACACACTGCACTCCAGAATTTCCCAGCTGCTTGGCCCCTTTTTGTACAAACAAGGTTTGGAGTGAAGTCCTGATCCCAAGAGCATGTTCAGCAAATATGCTGCACCCAGTGTTTTGGGAAACAAGGCTACACTGTCAGACTGTTTCAGAGTATTTTTATGGTCTGAGCTCCAAAGGGCTTTCTGAGTATACTTTAGCATTAGTGCAAACATGCTACCTCCAAGCTTCCATTCCCTCTTATCCCTGGGGTTGAAAATGATCACCTGCTTCCAGATCTATTTGAATTTTTCTTTTCCTCCCCAAGGGAGACTTGCACTTCATTTTAATAGGGCACTAAAATCAGAATGGACTTAGTCTCCCTTCAAGCTATGGGTCTCGTCAACCAGTTCAATGTCCCGGGACTATTCAGGCAGATGTAATTGAATCAGTTTGAAGCAGCTGTAGCTGGCATGTGGTCTCTCAGATTGCTAGCACCTGCTTGTTTTTCTGTAACTCGCTAGAGCGAACGTAGTGCCAAAACCAGCATTGGTCTTGGAGCGGATAAAGTACTCCAGATCCTGCATCCCATTCCCCTTCCAACCTAGCCACCTCAGTACTGGTGCCTGAATTCAAGTTTTTGGTAGTGAACAGGAACAGGTTTATGCTTCTCTTCCTGCACTAGTGTTGCTTCCCTCTTAAATCAGTGCAGGCTCTCCTCTTCATAAGCGATAAGAGATGGCTTACTAGTGATCAGGTGCTCTGGGTCCCTCTGCCCTCCTTAGAAAATTGGGCAGCTATGCCTTGCTGTATCAAATTAAAACACATGAACCAAATTTATTTGCTGCTCTAACAGTCTTGCTGGCACAACGAGGGGTTTGTTAATGTCTAATAAATGGCCAAGCAGTTCTGGGATGTTCTGTACAATATTTCTGTTCTCTGGGGGCGAGTCTGGTAGACTTTCCTTATTGTACTGCTGCCACAATCTTAACTTTAATATGCTAAGGTTTGAAAAGGGAGTGCGAGTCACTTGGTTTCCCTTCCTGTATTGTGTGATCTATCATAATTTTACATTCAGATTAAACACACTGGTGCACTTGGTCAAATATGGTATCAACATAGCATGGTATGGGTTTTGGATGTGAGATTACAAGATGGCATATTGAAACATTAATTTCTGAATATATCCCTCCAGTGGATTCCCTTCACTTTCTGTATCAAGTTTATGCATCAAGTCCTGGTCCTGTTTTAAAAGTCTTTGCACAGCATTGCTGTAGTCCACATCTGCCTCGTCTCCTGCTATTTCTCCCAGCCTTCTTTCACACTCTCCACACCTCACACCTACCCACTCTTTTCTTCTTCTATGCTGTTCCTTTCTCTTCAAATCACTTATCTAATCTATCCATGTCTTTTTAAGGTGCCTATAATTGTAGTATGTAGGTGCTGTGGAAACACTTCATTTCCTGATTTTAGTGTAATTGTATTCTCCTCCTCCATCCATGTCTGTTTATATTAGGCTTCTCCATAGTAAAAATCACCATAATATCCTATTGCATTGACTTGTGTTTTGTAATGATAGGTCATACAACTATGAATGTGACCACTTATTGCCCTGAAAAAGAGAGCCAGGTCTTCTGTTGGTGTAAATTGGCCTGGTGCCTTCAAAGTCAATGAAACTATGCGGATTTATGCCAGCTGAAGATCTAGGCCAGAAATTCTTTCACAGGGCTTTAAAGATTTTCCTCTTCCCTTCTTTTTTTAACATAAACCATTAGAAACTGTGGTTTGGCTGATCAAATCCCTTCTCCTCATCAGGCAGAGGGGGAACTGAACTGCTTTCCCATATCTCACGTGTGTGCTCTGACCACTCAGTTAAAACAGGTAGGGTGACCTGATATCCTGATTTTATAGGGACAGGTGGCCTAAAACACCTGACTCCAGGAGAGGGGTTCTTTATGGTGGATCACTAGCAGAAATAGGTGTCTCACTCCCTGAGAGGGACAGGGTTTAGGACACACCCCTCTCTTTGGCATCTCCCATTGGTTAGCTTAGGTAGCTTCCTGCCTAGCATGCTGGCTTTTGCAGATTCTGTGCCAAGGTTCCTGTCTTTGCCCATTCATTGTATAAGGAGCGTAGGTGCCTAACTAAGGCTTGGTGGATCTTTATGTTCCAGTGATTTTTCTAGGCACCTAAAATTCCTAAGTCCCTTAGTGGATCGGGGCCTGATTTTCAGAGGTATTGAGCACCCTTAGCTCTCATTGACTTTAGTAGGAATTGTGCATGCAAACTCCCTCTGACAATCAGTTGCTTAAGGGAGACAGTGATAAGTGTCATATGAATGTATAAACAGAGAGCAATAGCACATTAGAAAGCAGTCTTTTGTAAGCTACCGTAGTAGTTAATTGAGAAATAACCAAGGTTGCAGTCATTTGCCTTCCGATTACCCAAGTATCACTAGTAGGCCAATCAAAATCAAAAAAGAACCTGCAGATTGTATAGTTCTCTAGGAAATAACAGTAGTTTTGGGTCAGTAACTATAGCACATATAAAGTCACATATGCACTGCAGAGTGTAGTGTTCAGTTATTAATTTTTAAAATCTATATATATAAAAGTCAAATGGTGTATGTATGTATGTATGTATGTATGTATGTATGTAAGCTTACTCCTTCCGCACCGTTTGAGCTAGAGACTTGAAATTTGGTACAGTTAGGGGTCTTGGGGTCCTGATGGTCATAAGGGTCGAAAAATTTTCAAATCTCACCTCTGACGCCCCCTAGGGATGAAAGTCTTTAAAGGCCAATCACATCAGCTGGGCAGCTAGGTTGTTATGATGTCATAATACCCCCTCCAACAGACACCGCACTCGCTCAGCTCCCTGCCCCTCCCTCCTCCAATGGAACCCCGGAAATCCCTCAGATCTCTGCCCCTCCCCCCTCCCAACGGAACCCCGGAATCCATCAGCTCTGTGCCCCCTCCCCACCTGCGAAGGTCCCCGGAATCCCTTGGCTCTGTGCCCCCTCCCCACCTGCGACGGATCCGAGTTGGGTTTGGTCGGATGGTAAGTGAGGTGGGGGTGTCGGATTTGGTCGGGGGGTGAGGTAGGGGTGTCGGGTTTGGTTGGGGGGGTTAGGTGGGGGGGTTCGGGTTTGGTCGGGGGGGTAAGTGAGCCGGGGGGTGTTGGGGTTGGTCAGGGGGTGTCAGCTGTCTATCCCCTCCCCACCTCTGACTGACCCGAGCAACGCCGGGCACTTTTGCTAGTATCTATATATATAAAAGTCCAATGGTGTATGTATGTATGTATGTATGTATGTATGTATGTATGTATGTATGTAAGCTTACTCCTTCCACACCGTTTGAGCTAGAGACTTGAAATTTGGTACAGTTAGAGGTCTTGGGGTCCAGATGGTCAGAAGGGTCGAACATTTTTAAAATCTCACCTCTGACGCCCCCCAGGGGTGAAAGTCTTTAAAGGCCAATCACATCAGCTGGGCAGCTATGTGGTTATGATGTCATAATACCCCCTCCAACAGACACCGCACTCGCTCAGCTCCCTGCCCCTCCCTCCTCCAACGGAACCCCGGGAATCCCTCACTTCTCTGCCCCTCCCCCCTCCCCACGGAACCCCGGAATCCATCAGCTCTGTGCCCCCTCCCCACCTGCGAAGGTCCCCGGAATCCCTCAGCTCTGTGCCCCCTCCCCACCTGCGACGGATCCGAGTTGGGTTTGGTCGGACGGTAAGTGAGGTGGGGGTGTCGGGTTTGGTCGGGGGGTGAGGGGGGGGTGTTGGGTTTGGTTGGGGGGGTCAGGTGAGGGTGTCGGGTTTGGTTGGGGGGTAAGTGAGCCGGGGGTGTCGGGTTAGGTCTGGGGTGGTGGGAAGGTGTCTGGGTGGGTGAGGGGTGAGGTGTGGGGGTTGGGGTTGGTCAGGGGGTGTTGGGTTTGGTGGGGGGGGTCAGGTGGGGGTGTCGGGTTTGGTCGGGGGGTAAGTGAGCCGGGGGGTGTTGGGGTTGGTCTGGGGGGGTAGGAAGGTGTCGGGGTGAGTGAGGGGTGAGGTGTGGGGGTTGGGGTTTGTCAGGGGGTGTTGCGGTTGGTGGGGGGGTGAAGTGGGGGTGTTGGGTTTGGTTGGGGGGGTGAAAATGTGAGTCGGGGTTGGTCGAGGGGTAAGTGAGGTGTGGGTGTCGGGTTTGTTTGTGGTGGTAGGTAGGGGTGTTGGGTTTGGTTGGGGAGGGAAAGTGAGGTGGGTGTGTCAGGTTTGGTCTACGGGGGGTGAGGTGTGCGTGTTGGTCAGGGGGTGTTGGGGTTGGTAGGGGGGAGACATGTGGGTGGGTTTGGGTGTGGTGGGTGAAAATGTGAGTCGGGGTTGGTCGAGGGGTAAGTGAGGTGGGGGTGTCGGGTTTGGTCGGGGGGGGTGATGTGGGGGTGTCAGGTTTGCTCTCTGCCCCCATCCAACGGACCCCGCACTCGCTCAGCTGTCTGCCCCCTCCCCACCTCCGACTGACCCGAGCAACGCCGGGCACTTTTGCTAGTATATATATAAAAGTCAAATGGTGTGTGCGTGTGTGCGTGTATGTATGTATGTATGTATGTATGTAAGCTTACTCCTTCCACACTGTTTGAGCTAGAGACTTGAAATTTGGTACAGTTAGAGGTCTTGGGGTCCTAATGACGGTAAGAGTAAAAAAAAATTCACATCTCACCTCTGATGCCTCCCAGGGGTGAAATTCTTTAAAGGCCAATCACATCAGCTGGGCAGCTGCTGTTCTCTGTGACATAGTTATGATGTCATAATACCCCCTCCAACAGACACCGCACTCGCTCAGCTCTCTGCCCCCTCCCCCCTCCAACGGAACCCCGGAATCCCTCAGCTCTCTGCCCCCTGCCCACCTCCGATGGACCCCGCACTCGCTCAGCTCTCTGCCCCCTGCCCACCTCCGACGGACCCAAGTTGGGTTTGGTCGTAGGGTAAGTTAGGTAGGGGTGTCGGGTTTGGTCGGGGGGTGAGGTGGGGGTGTCGGGTTTGGTCGGGGGGTAAGTGAGCCGGGGGTGTCGGATTTGGTCTGGGGGGGTGGGAAGGTGTCTGGGGGGGTGAGGGGTGAGGGGTGGGGGTTGGGGTTGGTCAGGGGGTGTTGGGTTTGGTGGGGGGGTAAGGTGGGGGTGTT
This sequence comes from Sternotherus odoratus, assembly GCA_032164245.1. Lineage (NCBI taxonomy): Eukaryota > Metazoa > Chordata > Testudines > Kinosternidae > Sternotherus > Sternotherus odoratus. The sequence goes on from JAVMKO010000001.1 coordinate 130,355,165, forward strand.
GGGTTTCGTTGGGGGGGGGTGAGGAGGGGGTCGGGGTTGGTCGAGGGGTAAGTGAGGTGTGGGTGTCGGGTTTGTTTGTGGTGGTAGGTAGGGGTGTTGGGTTTGGTTGGGGGGGGAAAGTGAGGTGGGTGTGTCAGGTTTGGTCTATGGGGGGGTGAGGTGTGGGTGTTGGTCAGGGGGTGTTGGGGTTGGTAGGGGGGAGACTTGGGGGTGGGTGGGTTTGGGTGCGGGGGGTGAAAATGTGAGTCGGGGTTGGTCGAGGGGTAGGTGAGGTGGGGGTGTCGGGTTTGGTCGGGGGGGTGATGTGGGGGTGTCAGGTTTGCTCTCTGCCCCCATCCAACGGACCCCGCACTCGCTCAGCTGTCTGCCCCCTCCCCACCTCCGACTGACCCGAGCAACGCCGGGTATTTTCGCTAGTATATATATAATTTTAAAGTATCTGTTTTAGGAGTCATATACCATAGGCCACAGAGCTGGCAGGGGCCACGGCGGGACCTCTTTTTATCTGGGCCAAACCTGACTGGCAGTGCTACTCACTCAGATTGGAAAGGATGGGTGTAGGGACTCATGGGCCAGGGGCGTTAGGCTGCTGGGAGGGGACACCTGAAAGGAGAATAGGAGGGTTAGATGGGGACAGAAGGGGGGGGGGGGGCTCTATGGCCCTTCAGCTCCCAGTGTAAATCCTTTTCTTTGATTCTGTTAACCATCTAAGTGTATGTAAATTACGTCAACATTTTGCCCCTGGAGTAATATATTTTCAGTAGGCAGATCTAATCCATCACCATTACCTGGTGAGCGTGACTGAGTGTAATAAATAAGCAGACACTGAAGTGGAACCACTCAGGATTGGGCACGGGAAATTGAGCCTTCCAGTTGTGGGTAGGTCACTGTTTAGGTCCAACCTAAGAGGTTAGTAGAAATGGAAAATCATCACTATTAGGTGAGATTTTGGTGAGCTTACCTGGAAATGAGTTGCTGAGTCTGTTTCCACTCAACATAAATAACCACCAGACCTGGTACTTATTGACATCCTTGTTTGCAGTCTCAGTGGAGGCCATGGGGATCAATGGAACACAGAGAAAAGATTCCTCTTTCACCCATGCATACGATTCCTACAGAACAGCCTTAAATCAAATTGGGAAGCATATTTGGGAAGCTTGCATTCCCACTGTCTATGCCATACCTGATGTATGAATGGAGAACTTTATTCTCTGGGCTTGTCAATCCATCACTGAAAATACACACACACACACACACACACACTTAAACAAACAATGAACAATTTAATACTACAGAGATTATAAAAGACACTGTGCTATATGTATAACCAATAAATTAAACCCTCTGTGTGCCAATCAAACAGGGATGATTTCCTGCACTGATACAAAGCATAAGAAGGGAAACAGTTTTTAGTCTCACAAGAACATTTCAGAGAAAGAATCTCAGTCCAACTCCATCAGTTCTGCACACTGTCAGTTGGCTCCATTGCTTCCTAGAAAACTCCACCAGCCCTGTTAGAATGTGCTACTCTCCTAGGCAGTTCCTTAGGTACAGGACATCACACCCAGGATTCCAAGCTTGGCCTGTAAACCAGACAGATGGGATAGGACTTCAGTGGCCAGAAACCTTCACACATTGCATGAACATTTACTGATTCTGTATTCTCCACTTAATCGGGATACTCTTAATCAAGAAATCTGTTAAATTAGGTTTTGTCCCAGGGAAACGATTTAGCCTAATGACAGTGAATGGTAATGGATGCTGCTTAATCGGGACAGGGTTGCCAATATTTCTACTTAATGGGGACACATTTGGCTGGTGCTAGTGGGTTAAGCGGTGTTTAACCAGGTGTTTAAGGGATGTGAAATTCTAAGTTCTAATCTTTTAATATAGCAGTTGCCAAATAAAGGTTAAGAGAAGACGAAATAAAGATTAAATGCAGCATAAATCATTTTTTACACTTGTATTCTTATTCAGTACAGCATTTTCCTTCATTTCAAGTCTTTTTGGACAATTTTGTTTTTTCAAATGGTTGCTTCTCTTAATTGAGACAACATATTAATCAAGACAATAGGCCATCCACTAGAGTGTCCCAATTAAAAGGATTATCCTGTGATTTGAACAAAATATCACTTGGTATGGTAGCTAGTGCCAATATCCAGCTCATGCAGGCCTAAAATGCAACTAAATATGGAAATTTGGTCTTTCGTTTTCAGTGGGCATATTTTAAACTTATGCTGTCAGCAAATCGTACAGTTTTATTTCTGTGTAATACTCAGGGTTAAGGGTAGTGTAACAGATCGCCTCCTCGCCCCACGTCACAAACAGGCAGGAGACTCTTCTGTGGCTCCACACAGTGCTCTTTATTCACAGTGCAAGCCCCACCACCAATATACAACTTTACAGTTCAGCTGGGCCCCAGCCCTCAATCTGGCTGGTCCCTGGAAGCAGTCAGCTCTGCCAGGCCTCTAGCCTCAGCTCTGCTTCCCAGCTCTGTACCTCTCTGTACCTTTCTCTGTCTCTCTCTCTCACTCCTCCACACCACCACACTGGGCTTCCTTCCTGGCAGGCTTTTATCCCCTGAAGAGGCTGCCAGGTGCAACTCATCAGGCTGAGCCCTCTGCAGCCCAGGTGGCTGATTAGCCTTCTCTGCAAGGGGAGGTTTGCAGAGGCTTCTGCTCCCTCTTAAAGGGCCAGTACGGCTGGCTCAGGCACTCCTGGCCAGCACCCTGCCACAGTAGTTACCACTGAGATGTTAAAGAAACATGTTTTGAGGAATGTATAGACTTGTAGCCTTCTCTGCTCACTAATATTCGCCAGATAGACCTTGTGTGGAATAGCAAAAATGGTGTCTGGATGTTTTAACAACGTGTTTTAAAATCTCAGTGTAAACAGGGAAAAATTTACTTTAATACAGGTTAGCTGGTTGAGGTGAGCCTTGGTGGGGAGAATAGGGTTCTGCCTCAACAACCTAACTCAGCACAGTGGCCACACTTTAAAATTTTCTTCCATGTTGAAAGATTCTACCTGTTTGAGAAATATTCCCCATACTTAAAAGGAAACTGTCAATACTTCTTTAAATGGACAAAGCTAGAAGCGCTACCACTGTAGCTACAAAAAGCAGACCAAAATGATGGAAATTTACTGGATGTGAGTAGAGAGTTTTAAAAGCATGTAAGAATATAAGTACGGCCAGACTGGGTCAGACCAATGATCCATCCAGTCCAGTATCCTGTCTTCTGACAGTGATTGGTGCCAGATCCTTCAGAGTAATAACAGAATAGGACAATTTATCAAGTGATCCATCCCGTCATCCAGTCCCAGCTTCTGGAATTCAGAGGTTTAGGAACATCCAGAGCTTGGGGTGATGTCCTGACCATCTTGGTTAAGAGTTGTTGATGAACCTATCCTCCATGAATTTATCTAATTCGTTTTTGAACACTGTTATGCTTTTGGCCTTCACAACATTCCTTAGCAAAGAGTTCTACAGATTGACTGTGTGTGGTGCAAAGAAGTACTTCTTTATGTTTGTTTTAAATCTAGTGCCTATTAATTTTGAAAGTTGACTTAACTCTCTTTCTACTTAATTTATGTACACATTATATAAGAACCAAAAGCACTTTGCACTTGATTCTCCTCTTGCTTACACCAGTTTCACACTTAGGGCTGGTCTCCACTACGGGGGAGGGGGATCGACTGCAGATACGCAACTTCAGCTACGTGAATCACGTAGCTGAAGTTTGTGTATCTGCAGCCGACTTACTGTCCGTCCTCATGGCGGCGGCGGTCGGTGGCGCGCTCCCCCGTCGACTCCAGCTTGCGCCTCCTGGCAAGCTGGAGTTCCGGAGTTGACGGGGCCGCCGCGCACGATCGATTTCTCGCGTCTTCATAAAACGCGAGAAATCGATCGCCAGAAGATCGATTGCTACCCACCGATTCGGCGGGTAGTGAAGACATACCCTTAGATAGTGCAGTTGACTTCAGTGGAATTACTCTGGATTTATAATAGTAAAGGAGAATCAGACCTTTGTGTATACAGAAAAATATATCAAAATAATTCTAATTAACCAAACATGATTTTAACCTTTATTTACCATGCAAAAATCATTGTTAAAGTGAAGTTAAAGTTTCAGGCCCATATAATTGGTTTTAAGGAATATTACCTGTCACAAATGTTAGAGCATAAAACAAAAAGACCCCTTCAATTGTTCATAACCCAAGAAATACAGAGTTTGTGTTGCACTTCCTAAACAAGGTATCCACACTTACTTTGAATCATAGAAATCATAGAAATGTAGGAATGGAAGGGACCTTAATAAATCATCTACTCCAGTCCTTTGAAGGGAGATTATTTAGGAAATTATGGTGAAACAACTTCTGTGGTGCTGTAAAGTATCTAGAGTCCTCTGGTCTTTTTTTAGAACTGATTTAGTTGTGAAAGTAGTATAGCAATGACTTTAGACATGTTGGTTGTTGATCTGTTGAAAATGAATGAAGATGAGGGGTCCATATTGATTCTTTTAGCTCTGTCACCTGCCTTCTGTGCCACTGATGGCGATTCATCTGTGGCCACTGTGTTGGTGGTGGAGCTCATGAGAGACTGTTATTTTTTTTCTGAGAGATCCCAGGGGACAGTGTTGGACAATTGCTTATCTTCTCAGAGGGCACTCTTGTGGAAGGTTTGTGGGTTTTTATATTGTTTTACATGTATATGGGGCACATAGACGGATTAGTGAGGAGGTTGGGATTGCATTGTTTTCGGGATGCAGTTGATATCCAGTGTTGTTTTCTCATCCCTTTCATTTTTACCAGCGTTGTGGGGTGACTTGCTCAGTATTCAACAGAGATGGTGGTATGTAGGAGGGTTAGCTAGCTAACACTCGTTCCAAGCAAGAGGTAATGTGTATAGGGTTGGGGAAACAACCAAAGCAAGTACTCAGTATTATAACTGTATAATATCTGACATTTTCCTGCTGTTTGTTTCTAAGTGCATTTCCCGAGGGTTTTGCTGGGTTTTCAAGTGATTCTGGGTGTTCGGGTAATAGTCGCTGATAATCATGATTTTTATCATTTGCTCTTGGCAAGAGAGTTGCATCCTTTCATTTAGGGGTAAGGCGGATTAGGTTTGGTTGAGATATATCTATATTTAAAACAGAGCTGATTGGAAAATACACTGCTACCTCGATATAACACTGTCCTCGGGAGCCAAAAAATCGTACCGTGGTATAGGTGAAACTGTGTTATATAGAAGCCAGACACAACGTGCTGATCCACTGGAGCACGCAGTCATGCCCCCCAGAACGCTCCTTTACCTTGTTATATCAGAATTAGCCTTATATTGGACCGTGTTATATCGAGGTAGCCATGTATATTACAAATAGAGAATTCCCCGCATTTGAATTCTTTTAAAAATCAGATTTTTCAAAATTTTGAAAAATTGCAACAAGCATGAATTTAAAGTTTATATTTGTAAATATTTTGTAATGTGCCTAGAGCTCCAGTGAGGCACAGCAAGGGATAGTCAGAACAAAAAGAATTTCAGTATGCTCTCTGAGCTCCTGATATGGGCCTTCAGTCCTGAAACCTGCCTTGTTGTTAGTACCTGCACAATCACCTGTGCAGGGTCTGGCCAGGGAGTGATCCCCTTTCATCATGTTAATCACGTAAAGCTTCTGTACTCTGACACATATGGCTAGGAGAAACTGAACAGCCCAAATGATCAATGAGGATTTCAAATCTTGGGTCTGATTTGGAAATAGTTGCTACTGGGCATAGTATTCTTTAGCATGAATATTCCCATCCCATTGACTTGAATGGATCTGCTCAAACTAGAAAGTGCTACACCTGGTAGCACATTTCTGTAGGATCAGGCCCCTGTGGTCATTCACTTGCCCCAAAATCACTAGAGAATATTTTCCTAGTCAGTGACCACATGCCATGCTCTTTTTAAAATGTAAAATTCTAGGATTTCACCATTGAGCAAAGAGAAGAGGTCAAAGGCAGGAGAGGCCAGAATGATTTAGGAAATAAAGCCAACAGGTATGACATAATGCAGTAACAAATTGCAGGACGGGTTGCACACCTGGGCTTTTCAAGGGGCTGAACACGTCTGAGGAGACATTGGGGAAATCAGTACACACATTGCCATGTGCTTTTCCCCCTCCTTTAATAAGGTTTTTTTTTTAGTGTTGTTTACATATGGATTGGAATTGACTCAATCAGTGTAACTGGAATATCCACTGTGAAGATTTGGAGGGAAGGCCTTTCATGGTGTATACTTTGGTTGGGTGGAGTATGGACAGAAGTCTCAAACTTCTTTCTCTAAAGATTTTTTCCCTTATATGAGGTCTCAAAATTCTTTCCTCCTCTTCTTCTAGGGAACTAGAGGGCTTGACTTCTCCTTTACCTCCGACATTTACTCTGACCACAGTCCCTCCCTGTTCTCACAAGTGGAGCTCAACCCTGCTTCCCTTCCTGTTGATTCCCAGTCAGCTACATGGTAAGTTTCCATTATCTCTATACTTGTTGTAGGGTGAAGTCCTGGCAGCCTTTCTATAAAATCCATTAGTGCTGGGCATTGCGGGCAGAGTATTGATGCCCATCAAGGATCATTTGGTCATATCCCAGTCTAACTCTAAGGAAAAGTGGTATTAAATTAGCATTGAAGCTGAGCTTCAATGTAGATTGTTATAAGAATAAAATATGAACTAAAATATGTGACAGAAATAAATCCATCAGATTCTGTAAAAAAAACAGTGGAAAGCAAAGAAATCTTGGACCCTTAAATCCCATTAACCAGGCCAGAGAGAAAATGTGTTAAAAGGGAGCTTCACTGTATCTTTTTTCATTGTTTGATGAAATAATCTTTTTCACCCTTTAAGTGGTGTTTAAAAATCCTGTATTTCTGAAACAAAGAGAATACACAGCCACTGAGCTAGCTGGTTTTTATACCTTCCTTTTCTGAGTATTGTCCTTCAGTATAATACAGAGCCATTTCTTTGTTCTCACAAGCTAGCAGTTAAATTGTATGTAAATGTATGCAAATTAGATGCTGTCTAATAAAGAGAGTCATTAGATGGAAGAAATATTTAGTTTTGGGGGTAGAAAAGAAAGCAGGTGTATTTTGCAGTAGAAAATGTAAGATAGCAAGAAAAGAAACCCTCAAACTTTGGGTGAAGATTTCTAAAAAAAACTATTAAAATATTTTGTAAGAGGTCTGCTCTACGCTTGGTCTTTCCATTTGTGACTGTGTGTGTATTTGTGAGTGTGTGTGTGAGAGAGAGAGACAGACAGAGAGATTACACATAGGTACAAATTTACACATTTTATATGTGTATATGTTAAAACACACAATACCCGTACATGTGACAGTGATATGAATACTTAACAGAAACAGCATTATATATAATATATTTGTGAAATATTTATATCACCTCCATGTAGGATAGATATATATGTGGGTACAGATTAAAATATACATATTTGTGTGTGTGTATGTATACATATGTATATATAATGGGTACATAGAGAGCTGGGTGAATAATGGATATTTCAGATGAGTGGCAGTTCCAAAAAAATAATAATAATTGGTTCAGGTCCAGTGCTGTGATTTGAACCTGCATCTCCCACATCCCAGATGAGTGACCAAAACACAGAGCTGAAGTTTATAAAGACAGGGAATCAATGCCACTGCCTTCTTTTCTGGCCATTTTGTGAATGGCCAAAATATTAATCTCAAAGTCATGAATAGTTTTAGTTAGACTGAAACTGTCTTCTAATGAACTATTTGTCCAAGAATTTCACCAAGCTCTCTATGTATATATGTATGAAATTATTTAAGTGTGCATGTATGTTGGAGGGGAGGGGAGTAAATATGATTATTAGTGCATGTTTGTGTATACCACATATGTGCAGGTGATAGCCATGTGATAAATTGCAGAGACATGGATTAATTTATTTATCATCCACTTTTGACTGCCTCTCCTGCGCTCTCCCCCCTAATCTGTCTATCTCTCTCCAGGATTTATTCCCGTGTCCCAGTTCCCAAGCAGCTTCAAGCGTCCACCATTTATTTAATTAATTAAAATCAGCCTCCCACAGAAATGGTTCTATTCTCTCCCTCAAATGTAGAATTTCCCCCTAAATTACCCCTGCTGTAGGATGCACAGGATTCAATCCTGGGCCATTGATTTTGCCGCAGATAAAAAAATTACAGTTTTTAAATCTGATATCTCAGTGTTCTAAAATTCTAGGAAGTGGGAGCTTTATACCATTGAAAGTGGGAGATTATCAGCTTGTGGATAGAACACACAAAATTTGTTTAGACGAGAAAGTTCTAAAGTAATGGACCTTACGTTCATGTCTTTATTTGGAATAGAAGGCTACCCTCTCATCATTTTTAGAGGTTTCTGTAGCTTCCTCTGACCTGTGTATCACAGAAACCCAAGGAGTAGAACAGCTTTTAGGGTTGGGGCCTTCATGTCTAAGGCACCTAATTTAACAAGTGGGAGGGCATTATTATTTTTAAATTTTGTCAGTTATGGTTCCGATGAGTAGATATTTATACTTGAAGTGGTACATTTTTTCATAGCAGTTTTGCAAGGCTGGAAGTGTAAAGACATATATGTATATGTGTATAAAATATATGTATAAAAATAATGTTTTTCAAATATTTACATATAAAGCCAAAGGGATTGGCCTCCTTCCCAGAATTACTGGAACTACCTTCCCCAGGAACATTTGGACTTGAATAATCTGTGCAGCAACACTTTTCTTTTGAAACTAAACAACTTTAGAAATGGGTGACTGGCTCTGGAGACCACTTACTGTTCATTTGGGTTCCTTTTCTTATGGTAATAGGCCTCCATGGCTGGTTAATATAGTCTTATTTAATTACTGTAAGATTCCCTTTTATTGCTCCCTTCTCCGATAGTTTTCCCTTAATTTATTTCATGAGGAAAGTCCCAGTATTAGAGCTATGGGGATACTTTTGTAAATATTCTAAGGCATCTAACATTGTGTATCCCAGGAGATCTGGGTTTGTTTAAGATTTAGGCAGAAACCATGGAAAAGTGCATGGTTTCACACAGTTTTGAACCAAACCAGTCAAAAATCAACAGATTCTATAGAGTTTTAGGGTTTGTGTAAACCTGAAACCCAAAGTGAAAATCTGAAGATTTGAATCGGAACAGAAACAGAAGCTATTTCGCATGGTTGCACTCAGGGCCCTGCTTTTCTTTCTCCCCAGAACATGTTTGTGGGAGGTAAATTGCTTAGGTAACCAGTCCATACAGAAAATAAGAATAGTTCAGTGGGAGAAGAAGGATTGTCCAGTCATTGGGGTACTAGCTTGGGATTTGGAAGACATGGCTCCACCACAGACTTCTTGTGTGACCTTGGGTAAGTCATTTAGCCACTCTGTGCCACTTTCTTACCTCTCAGCAATGTTATGAGGGCAAAAACATTAAAGATTGTGTGGTGCTCAGATACTATGATAATGGAGACCATATAACGACCTCAGGCGGAAAGCTAGATATACACAGTTGGAAACATAGGAGTGTAAGAGAGATACTATACTGAATCAAACCAATGGTTCATCTATTCAAGTATCCTCCAACAGTGGATATGATCAGCTACTTCAGAAAAAGATGCAGGAAACCCTGTAGTGGACAGTTGTGAAATAACCACTATTTTTCTCAGTGTTCTGAAAATAATTGAGAATATTTCCACTTTTAATTCTCAGGAGTTTGAGGTTTTATTTTATATATATATATATATATGGAATAAAATAATGTTGCACTAAACTAATCCTGGCACTAACAAACAGGCTGTGGAACTAACACCTTTTGATATTACCTAGTGCTTATTATTGTTATTATTATTATTATTTCTTTTTAATTATGCAAAGTGCTAATCAGTTTGATTATGCACAGTGCTAATCAGGTTAATTATGCAAAGAGCTAATCAGTTGTTCTCTAAGCACATGAGGAGAGCAGAGGTGCTGGTGGTGAATGGCGCTTCTAGATGGGGGTAGTCACGGCAGTCATTCCTTATTAAGAGAGGAGTAGGTGAGATGACAGGGGGGTTTCGCCTCCATTAAAAAATTAAGAAGGGAGGAAAGGGCCCTTTTATGATGGTGGGTCTGGATAGGTAATGTCTTTTCTCACAGCAAGGTAGATTTTTTGTTTTTTATACTCCCTGGTTTTGGACGGTCATTGTTAGATTTTGAGTGAAGTGACCTGGATAAACACAGTAGAGAGAGGTATTGTAGCAGATATCACATGCCAGGCAATCTTGTCAGGCAAATTTTTGTTGGAGGGTTGGAGTCAGAGTGGCTGCCACTTGATGGGGAGGGATGTGTAATCAAGAAGGCTGAAAATATTAAGGAAGTCTGCCCTAATCTAACAAAGAGGACCATCTTTGGAGCACTTGTACTCAGAATGCAGATAATGAGACTTGGAAGGTAGAGGGAACATAATATATGATCAACAAAGATAAATTTGTGTTAGGAGATTATCAGATGAGCGCTCACAATGAATTTCATTAAATAACCTGTCCACATATAGATATTCTTCAGACAAGTCATAACAAGGGATCTTACTCCACGCTGCCCTTCTCAGTCTGCAATCACATGCTAGTTACACAGTTTGGGTAAAGCAGAATTCTTTATGGACTAGTAAGCTCTTTGCTGGTTCTTACAATTTATTGTTCGTCCACCTTTTCCATTTTGTGGTGCTTTATGATTAACTAACTTCTATTCCGTATCTTTTGTTTGAATACATTTTACTGCTGACATGTGTTTGTCTAGGAAATGGCACACCCAAAGTGGAGAGTACAGTAACTCCTTGCTTAACATTGTAGTTATGTCCCTGAAAAATGCAACTTTAAGCAAAATGATGTTAAGCGAATCCAGTTTTCCCATAAGAATTAATGGAAATGTGGGGGTTAGGTCCCAGGGAAATTTTATTCACCAGATAAAAAACTATATTATATATATATACACACACACACAGCATAAGTTTTAAACAAACAATTTAATACTGTACACAGCAATGGTGATTGTGAAGCTTGGTTGAGGTGGTAAAGTTAGAGGATGGAAAAGGTGGGATATTTCCCAGGGAACGCCTTACTGCTAAATGATGACCAGCACTCAGCAGAGCCCTCAAGCTTATTAATGTAGCTTCAAACTCTACAAAAGGCAGCATGAATGGAGGGAGGGGAGACAGCATGGCAGACAGAGACACACACCCTGTGTGTGGGAGAGAGAGAAAGAGATGGACATTGCCTCTTTAAGTATGCTGACACCACATTCTAAGTACCTTGCCTTTAAAAAGATCAGGAAGTTGAGACTGCAGCTGCGCCAGCTCTCTCTGTTCTAAGCCCTGTTGTGTTTGTCCCATGCTCTATAGAGACGGGGTAAGTGGGGGGCAGGAGTAGGGGGGCAGGGGACACCCTGACATTAGCCCTCCTCTTTTCCCCTCCCCTGTACAGCAAGCGGGAGCAGCTCCGAGGCAGAGGGCAGGAGCAGCACATGGCAGTGCGGGAAGGGACAGAAACTGATAGCCTACTGGGTGGCTGCTGGTCCACCCTGGTTCCAAGCCCTCACCGGCTAGCTGCAACGGGCTGCTCTTCCTGCAAGCAGTGAACAAAGCAGGTGGCTGCCAACCAACGTTCTAAGGGAACACTGCACAACTTTAAACAAGCATGTTCCCTAATTGATCAGTAACGTAACAACGAAATAACGTTAACCGGAATGACTTTAAGTGAGGAGTTACCTGAACTTGCTTCTGTCATGTTTTGGGAAATGCCTTGAAGATTTTATGGAATCATTAAAACAAAAAATTACTAGATTATAATAAATTCAGTACTTGAATTTAGTAGGCAACAATACACAGGAAGTTGTGCTTTAAATTAACTATTGTAAATGGCTGCTTATTGGGAGTACTGTCAGATTATCAAGTACATTCAGGGCAGGAAGTAACATCAGTAATTTGTATCTGAAACCAATATTTGAAAAAGAACATGTGTTGCCTTCTTGACACCTAGTGAACATCACTCAAGGGAACTATTACCATCTTAAGGAAGTGACAAAGAGTGCTGTGGCACCTTAAAGACTAACAAAAGTATTGAAACATAAGACTTTGTGGGCTAATACCCACTTCGTCGGATTCCTCGCTTCTGCAGATCCAGACTAACATGGCTACCTCTCTGATTCATCTTAAGGAACAATCTTCACATGAAGGGTAAGGTTACACTACAGGATTATAGCGCGTTTACCTATTGCGCTATATGGGACGCGCTATAACCATAGCGCTATGTCGTGGCCACATTTGATGCTGCTGCTGCGGCACCGGGAGTGGTGCATGATGGGCAGCTATCCCAGCATTCAGCTGGGTGCAACATGCTTTGCAAAGGAGGGGGGTGAGGGGGAACGGGGAACGTGTACGGAGGGAGACAAGTTCAGGCTGTCACTGATTTCTCTCTACGGAAAAGTAGCAGTCTCTGAATTTCACTCAACACAGCTCCATCAGTAGGCAGTTTCACTGCTTAATTGCTTCTGTTAAGAGCGGAGTTCTGTAAAGGAACTTCCGCATTCCTAATTCTGTTTGCAAAATAACACTGAACACGTCAAATGCCTTAAATGGCTTCCCAATTGCCTTAAATGGATCAGAGGCGTGCCAGAGATCCCTTATCGCGTAATGACTGATTACACTGGCCCTAACACGCTACAGGGCTAGCGCAAAAAGCCTTATGACTCTCAGAGAGGAGGTTTACAAGTTGCACTTTAAAGGGAGACTTTTTGCGCAAAATGTGCATTGACAGTGTGTATGGTTAGAGAGTTATAGCGCTCCTGGAGGCTTTTTGCGCTATAAAGCGCCAGTCTAACCATGCCCGAAAAGAGAAGGGTCTGCTGACCAGTGGCTGGGTTTACATTTACATGTGTGCATTGTGTTTCTTTCTCACTCGTATATGCATTTCGTCCATGAAAATTGCAGTTCTAACCTCAGGAGCATAAGAATCACTATACCATATTAGACCAATGTTACATCAGGTCTTGTATCCTGACTCCAAAAGAGGCCTGTGCTTGATGTTGCAGAGAAAAAGTCCTCATTACAGTCACCCTCTTGTGCAAATACTGTATATGAAGGGAAAAATTCCTTCCTGACCCCTGAAGCAATGAACAAAAGTCCTGAAGCATAAGCTTTCATTATTCCATTATTTTAAGTATTCAGGGCTCACTGAAGATAATGGAAAGAGATTCATGGACTTCAATGGGACTTAGTTCAGTCCCTTCTAGAACACTGGCCGCTGTAATATCTAGGTCCTGCTGCAGTGGAATCAAACCTACTTGCACCAAGCCTGATTTTGGCCTTGTGAGTTTGAGGAAGTGAATTCCACAGGCTGAATACATGTGTTCTGCCATTGATTCATTTGTTAGCAGTAGATTTGTTACTTACTTGCCCATCTGTCACTTTTGACTTTTGCTGAGTGACACACACCCCAACCCCCCAGAAGAACCATATACTTGACAGTCCTTTAGCTATATAATTTGGTTGGCACTAAGTGAATGAAAATATTTTCCCAGTGTTCTAATATTTAAGTTATAAAGTGGTCCTGGAAAAGACTGCAGCAAAGCGAAACCAACCAAAATACAATGACTTTTCCTAGCCAACCCAAAATAGACTACAACTCATGGGAGGATTCTAGTAACCAGGAATGTTTACCTCCATCCTGCATAACTCATCTGTGCAAGCAAATCTATGTTCGGTGGGTGTGAAATGAATCCACTGAACTTGTCAGTATGCTATAGATGCATGGTAACTGTGATCTGATGTGATACTAATTGTTGCCCCAGGAGGCCTGCTAGTTGTCCAGATCTAGATAGGTGCACTCAGCATCCTGTGCAGTTAGCAAATGCTTTTCAGAGATGGAAACAAATTTTCTTCCTAGTCCAAGAAGCTATCAGAATTAACTTCATATCATGGTCACCAGATTGCTTGTTTGGGTTCCTGGTTGTCCTCTTGCTTCAGGTGGTTTTGTATTACCTGCATTAAATGAGCAATGATTGCAACTTCACACACAATCACTTTCTTTTCAGTAGTTTTTATATTACTGTGCTTTAGAGATAAAATTCCCACTAGGGGTTATGTAATGTTAAGCATATTGATACACAGAGAACAGCAATATTATAACTGTCAAGCATAAATATTGGTAATGACATGGACAGAATCCTGTACACACTGTTTGCATGAGACAAAGCAGGCAGCCTACCATAGAAGTTAGATAAGGAATTAGCTTGCATCTTTATGAATGATTAAACTGAGACACTTGGTCTGTAAAACAGTGGCCCTTCAAATTTGGATTTCAGCATCTACTTATGGGCAAAATTCTCCCCTCCCAAAAAACCCTCCTAATTCTGGATGGATTTTCCCATGGTATTTAGCAAATCTTAATCTAGTGACATTGGGTTTCTACAGTAATTAAACATATTCCAATCACTGGCAAACAGAAAAACCTAATGCTGTTTTGATAACTGGGTGCCTATGATAGATATAGTAAGAGTAAGTGCTGGAGGCTCTTCGAGTAAAGTCGAGTTGGTCAGGAAGCAGCCGTCTCGGTTCACTACTGTCTTTGAATCCCATGTTTAGCATGTCAGAAAGGTTTAACCTTCACTGAGATTTACAGGCAGCTGGATTTACCCAAGCATTGGAGACTATATGCACTCCACTCCTCCCTCATCAGCTCTTTGATGAGACACAATGGGAGAGTGTGTGTAATCAACCACAATAGAAAATAAATCCTGATTTGATCTTGTGAAGCCATTGGCATCATGCAGCTTCAGAGGAGGCAGATGCTCACTTGGGTGCTGTACTCTAGCAAGAATGGTGGCCAAATATACTGGATTATCTGTTTACGTTTCCATTGTTAATTGGCTGTATATGCTGTATGGGACGGGAGGGAGTTTGAAAGTGAGGGTTATGTTTTAGCTGTATCCCTAGTTTTCACTCAGATCTTTACAAATTAGTCTTTGATTCTTATAAAGGAAATAGTTAAAGGTTTTGTTATATTATGAGTGGTCTTCACCACCTCTAATCTAAGAGTTGCTGTGTACTTTGACACCAGTATAATCCATGTATTGCCATGTCTTGCACATTACATTCTAAAATCTAAACCATTCTGAGACAGGATCATGACATCTGTTGCATTCCACTAATTCAGAAGGTTGCTTTTCTGACTCAAGTAGAGGATTAGAAGCCAGGAGACTTGTGTTTTAGTCCCAGCTCTGACATAGACCCTTTCTGTGACCTTGGACAAGTCATGTCCTCTGTCTTTACCTCAGTTTCCCCATTTGTAGAATAGGGATAGTGATTCTGACTGACCTCAGGGGAAGGGAGGAGGGAATGGGGATACAGGAGACTTAACTAATTGATTCTCGAGCACTTTGATATCCTTGGATGAAATGAAGTATGTAAGTGCAGTGTATTGTGGACAGTTATGTGTTAAGTGGCATTACTGCAAATCTGAAGGACGTTATAGTAAATTCACAATAAAAACACACAAACAGATTAGGTAAATCCTTCCAAAGAAATTTAACAGGAATAAAACTCAGTTCGCTTGGTACTGGCCTAAGGGTTTCGAACTAGTTAAGGAATCATAAACAAAGAATTCTAGGTCTCCTGTGGTTTGAGAAGTGGGTTCTGGTTTGAGCTGGGATCTTTTAAGTCTCAGTAGCAGAATGTCAGCATTGTAAAAGTGCTTCTGGGTCTCCTTGAGGGTGTATTTATTCAGAGGTGCAAACACCCTCAACTGTCATTCACCTCAGCAGGAGCCCACTGGGGATTGGGCAGCGATAGGGGATTAATGAAGAAAAAACTGTAGGTGCTCAGACTGGCAATTGTAAGTTACTAACATCCATTCGGGGGTAAGGATGTACAACTCTTCCTTTTGGGCTGGGGAGATTGTGACTGTTAGATCAGTAACTGGATTACACTAACAGCCTTTTCCCTCTTCTGTTCTCTCATACCCAGTTGCCATGACAGGAGTAAAAGAAGAAGAAAAATATCTTAACACATACACATCTTATTATGACACAAATAGTTGGAAGAAGCCCCACTGGCATAAACTAACACAAAGTGACACTTTGTTTAAAAAGTTGTTTTGAATGTCTTCTCCCATTGATCGTATGCAACTGAGATAAATAAACACCCTGTGTGTGGTGCAGCCAGGCTGAGCGTTTATGCTCCTCCGAGTGTTTATACATTCCCCAGTGGTTGTTTGTATTGCTGTTTGTTGACTGTAAATCCCAGACCTGTATATGTTTGTAATATATACATTAGCAGCAGTGGTCCAGTTTTGGGTGTATGCTCAGGGTAAGACTTTTTTTTATGAGCATGACCAGATGGACGGGTTTTTTCTCCCTCCAGTGCAGTGAATTAGTCTGTGTTTGTGGAGGAACAGAGGGGCTGCTGTAGCAGGCATTTTAGTCAAGCAGGACATGCTGTGCCCTGCTCAAATTAATGCAGGTGGATATGCAAGAAAAGCCACACAGGATTTATCTGGTAGGAATCAAGTTGGTTTAGCTTTTTGTCTAATTAGGAAACAGGTCTGTTGAGCTCTTAGGTTATTCAGTGGTGATGAGGATGACGTATGTTTCCCCTTGAAGTAAAATGACTGAAGTTATTACGCACACCAAAATTCATGGTGATCCCCTCTCCGCTCTGTTGTTGTGTTGGTGGTTTAACAGCTTTCTCTCTCCTTCAAGTACCGTGTTTCCCTGAAAATAAGACAGTGTCTTATATTAATTTTTGCTCCCAAAATTACATTACATTATATTACAGTGAGAGACAAAACTGGAAGTACGTCTTATTTTCGGGGGATGTCTTACTTTCGGGGAAACAGGGTAAATGCTCTCTTTCTTCATATGTTACTACTGCCAGCATCTTGGTCTCTATGATGGTGAATGAGGAGAATGTTCTGGAGCTGATGCGGGCTCCTCTTGGTCTACAGAGTACTAGTGTAAACCCATAGACTATAGAGTTACACCAAGGAAGAATCTAGCCTAATCAATCAGCCTCCATTACTCTAGTAAGTGGTCCTTGAACCTTTTTCTTTAACTGTGTCTTTATCATGTTAGTGCACTGTTAGTGTGAGTTAGCATTATTTATTATATGGTGACCGAACTTGCTGTAGGTACATTACATTACATGCATACACGCACACACGCAAACATGAACATATGCACATGAATTATAGTTACAAGGATGTCTGGTAGGGGTGCCTATTTTTCAGACTGCCCAAAACTCCCATTACAAAACCCTGTTTTCAGTTGCTTAGAATTTTGCCAAATGTTAACTATTTGATCTGAAGTTTTCTATGTTGGATGGATGTCTGTGTCAAAGTGAATTGTTCTGGACAGTTTTAGACAAAGCAAAAAAGTTTATTAACTACAAAAGCTAGATGTTAAGTGATTATAAGGGATAGCAAACAGATCACCCAGCAAGTAAACAGAAATGCAATATAAGTGTTATATACTAAAGAGATTGGATATAAGTAGCACATTCTCACCCTAATTGTTGATTTAGACAGTTTGCAAAGATTTTTGAGGACAAGCTGCACTTGCTTGAAACTTAAAACCCCAGGTATTCCTTTCAGCCCTTCTCCCCCAGTCCATTCCTTCTTCCTCAGGTCTGTCCAGCAGTCTTATTGGGTGAGGAGTCAGTGAAGAACCACAATGATGTCACTCTCCTTTCTTAAATAGTTCTATACATATGGCAAGAACTGTTTGTCTTGGTTCCCACACCCAGTCAGTGGAAAAACATTGGTATTCCAAGATGGATTCCAGTACCATCTGGTCAAATGACTTGGTTAGATGAACCCACAGTGTCATAGCATCTATGAGTCAGAGGCTGTTTGTATCTTTCATAAATACATTATCATTATACCATAATCATATCATAATAATATTACTATGAAGAATATGGGGTGTAATGCTGAACTTGGAATTTGACAGGGGGTTGCCTTTGAGTCAGGGACGTGGCTTTTATGACCTCATGAAAATCCACTCAAATTTGAATGAATTGTAAACCTTTGAAGAATCATGGTTTGTATATGCTCAGTAGAGGCTTCTTTGAATTTAACAGCTACATTCTTTGAAGATTTCATCCTCACTGCTTGAGGGGGAGATTGAAACTGGGACAAAGGGCAAGGAGACTGGGAGTCGGAGCCAGGGTAGAGGAAGGGTGACTGGGAGCTAGTGAAGAAAAGGGGCGGGACAGGGTTGGAAACCTCCTTGGCTGAGAGTAACATTGATATCAGATGAGAATTTGGAGGGAGGGGGAAGACTGGTGCTAGGGTGACCAGACACCAAGTGTGAAAAATCGGGATAGGGTGTGGGGGGTAATAGGAGCCAATATAAGAAAAAGACCCAAAAATCGGGAATGTCCCTATAAAATCGGGACATCTGGTCACCTGGTCATCTGGTGCTGACTGGATAAGGAGACTGGCTCTAGAAACCAGTGTGGAGAGGAAATAGAGGCTGAGAGGAGGGGAGACAGTTCTGAAAAGGAGCTGGAATAAGGGGAGAGAAATAGGTCTAACTGAGCAAAGACTGTAGCAAAGAAAAGGCAAGGGGTGAAAGGGAGACGGAGACTGTATGAGGAACCTAGGGATGGAGGACTAAAAGGCAGTGAGGGATTTGCGGAAGAGAGAGACAGGTTGAACTCAGAGCTGGGGGCAAGGAGACTGGGATTGTATATGCAAAGAGGCTAGAAATGGAACCCAAGATTCCTGAGTCTCACCATTCCTCTGCTGTCATCAAATATCTCTGAAACACACTAGCAAAGTATGTGTCTCTTATCCCTCTTGTGCTGGTCCAGGTGATGGTAACCTAGTATTGCTGTCAATTACTCAGTTACTCAGAGATCTGTGTATGATAATCTAAAGGTTCCTGTCCTGCGGGTGATCCTTGTGCTTGTCAATATGATAGCACCCTAGCCCTTCTACTAGTATCTTTCCTGTACTACTTTCTCAGCAAACAACCCTTTCCTTCTGAACAAATCTCACTCTCATGCACAAATTAGCAGATCTCAGAATGTTGACCTCACTGCTTTCACTTGGTGGTAAGTCACTGTGATGTGAATTCTGCCCTGACACACAAGCACAAAACTCCTTGTGACACTTCACCAGGAGCTGCAAATATGAGAGTAGAATTTGTCTCCCTTTAGCCAGGACTCTTCATTTTCTAAGCAGTGGAATTTAAGCTGTTTTCTAATGAATTTTCTCTTCCATATTGTATTGCTATGAAGAGAAACCAGGCCTAGGAGTCACTTATTTTCATCAAAATACAAAGAATATATATGTGGGGGGGAGGGAGGGGGAATCAGTTGACACAATAAACATCTGAAGGGAGAAAAAACAACAAAATTGGAAATAGGGTGGGAAAATGTAATAGGATCTATGAACACTTTCTGCCTTTTCTGAGTAAATGAGACCTGATGAGAGATACAGCACAATAAGGGCTGGGTAATGCCAAGTGAACTGGTGTACAGGGATTGTTTTATTTTACTTCTTTTCATTTTACTGGATTGAATTTGAAAGAGAAAATTACCATGGACAGGAAGGTTTATGATAGAAATGCTTTGGGTTACTGTATCTTTGAGATGAACCTGTAGAAACATGAAAAGGAATGTTAAGTAAAGCCGTGAGTGAAATGTATAGGTATCATTTGAAAATATTTTTTGAGGAATGTCCAGTACTTTCTGGTAATAGTAGCTCTGTCTCTAGCATTGTCTTGCATCCTTTACATCTTAATCCATTTTATTTCCAAATTTAAAAATAAATCATCTCTTCACCTGCCAATTTATGAGCGAAAAAAATATGTTGATTTCATGGTATAGTGTTTGTAATGATGTGGAGGCAACCTTACTTCATGTGGACTTTGGAGGAAGCAAAGAAGAGATTTCCCCGAGAGCATCCATCTCAAATTTTTAAATGAATGTAGTGTGGGCTAGGACAGGATTTTTGGGAATTGAACAAGTATTGTCTGGGATAACCCAGTAGTGCACATGTTTAGTAAATTATACCGGATCAGGTTGTGTCTTTATTAAAAGCTGCCAGAATGGACTTTTTGGAGAAAATCTTTGTGCAAATTCCCTTGTGGAGATCCATCATCCTTCCATTGGGGGAAGAATTCCACAAACACTGTGGATCGCTGCTGTTTCCTCTCCCATCCACAACTAGAAATACACCTTCCCAGTGCATACAAGTCTGGAGAGGGCTCTACTGACCTTTACAGTGAAATGGGGGAAAAGGTGAAGATCTGGCCAACAGTTATATACCTCACTACCAAGTCTCAGTTCCTTGATTCGAAGGAGCTCCCGCTAACCAGGGACATAATAGGCATATTTTTAGGCTGCCTTTGGCCCGTTCTGTCTCACCAGGTTAAACAACTGTTTGTAATCTCGATCCTTATCCACATGATTCTTGAAACCACATCAGCAGGTTAGCAAGCTTATTGCCATATAAATTCTAGTATCATTTCCTTGACTACTGTGAACAAGAATTTGTTTTCCTACAAGCCATGGTATAAATATTACCTTAGGGCCTGACAACATCTATAAAAGGTACCTAGTCAGAACACTGTGTTATAACATGGTTTGATCCCATCCAGGAAAGCAAGATCAAATTGTGGTATTTCATGGTCTAACTTTCCTGCATGTGCAATTTAATTTAAGTTCTGTTGAATTTCTCACTTGACAAGAACATGGTTGTTAATTTTCTTATTTAAGTCTAACTCTGAGCCTTGATCCTGCAGTGCATTTAAGCATGCACAGCCTCATGTGCACCTACTCTCATGAGCAAAATCACATATATACTTAAGTGCTTTGTAGGATAGGTACCATAAAGAGTATTGCTTAACACAACATAGCTAGAAAAAGAATGAGGCTCCAAAGACTCACCTCCTAGTATTACTTCAAGCATTGTTTCTCTCCTTTGTTGCTCTCATTGTTATGAGTTTAATAGCAAGTTCAACTGAAAACAAGAGGTAGCAAGGACATTCCATTGGTGCAGCTCCTTTCCTATCACTCACCAGCAGAGTAGCTGTACTAGAGTTATGCAATATATTTTACTCCTAGGAAAATTCTGCGGCACTGTGCATGCACAGAATTTATGTCCTCCACAGATTTCTTTGCTTCCCCACAGAAAAATGACTTTCTGATGTGGAAGCAAAGGGAAGCCACAAGAGCAGTCATGTGACCCTTTCCAGCAGTATGTGCCCAGGGCAGCTGGCAGAGGGGTAAATCACTGTTGGGCAGAAGATGGAACTGGGGAAGACCCGACTGGTGGCTCGTACCCTGTGGTGGTCTCAGCTGCTTGTCTGGGCTGGACTGGGGAGAACAGGACTTCCTCTTCCCCTGCATGGCATCCAGGGCTGGGTCAGAACCACCCCTCAGATTTCTCCCCTGGCTGCAGGAAGCTGTGCAAACCCACTTACCCACCCCCACTTCCTGCACCCATCGCTCCTCAGCTGCAGGGAGAAGGATCTCTCTACAGGGAGCTGCTCCCCCATCCGCTCAACCCTCGTTTCATCCAGACCCCTCACCCCTCCCGCACTCAGAACCCCCCCCCCCGATGAGCCCCCACTCTCCCTGCACGTGGGCGAGGCCGACAAGCCACCCGCACCCAGATTCCCACTCCGCAAAGCCCCAACCAGTTGCACCTCTACCACACTGAGCCCCACTCCCAGACACCCCTCCCCCCCAAGCCCCAACCACCTTCACCTGGACCCCCTGCAGAATCCTATTACCATTGTACCCAGAACCCCACAACAAGTTGCATTCAGATCCACTCCGCACCTGGATCCCCCCTGAGCCACCTGCACCCAGATTGCCCCACCCAGAACCCTCTCAAACCATACCTGGATCCCCCCACACTAAGCCCCTCAATAACTGGATCCTGCCTTGCTGAGCCTACCTAGTGTGCCTGGCACAGAGGGGCAGGGCCCTGGAGTGTTTCTGGGGCAGGATCCATTCCTACACTGTGTCAGGGTTGGGTCCAGTCTCAGCACTGAGTCTGTGTCCGGGGGCAAGTGGGCTGCACAGTGATCTCCACCTCTGTGTGGCCAGTGGCCTGTGCTCCCCAATGCCATGCTGGAGCCAACACATTTATTTGACAAATAACATTTGCGGAATTTTGGAGAATTACAAAATATTGTGTGCAGATTTTTATTTTTTGGCACAGAATTTTAAATTTTGGGTACAGAATACCCTCGGGAGTAATATTTGTAACAACATACTAAGATGCACATAGTTCAAGTTTTGTTACCATCTCAAATACAGATAATTTCCTCACAAAGTGTCATTCAAGTACACCATTAAAAAAAAAAAAAGGGTAAAGCTGACCCATTTCCAGAAAATAGAATAGCAATGAGCTTGTTTCTGTGTGGAAATAGCTATTTGTCCAAAAGCTTATGGGTGTTTTTTCCCCCATCAGTTATAGGGGGCTGAAATAGTGTGAATTGAAATGGGAAGAATTGCTGCACAAAGTCCCTGAAAGCACAGGCTATAAGCTTTGCATGGCTCCAGCTGCAACCACTAGTCTGACATGAAGATGTATTTGTGAGGCTGAAATGTTTGCAGGCTAAAAAACCAAAACAACCTGCTTTCAAATAATCAGTGTAAGTGATAATGTTCAGAAATAAAGTGTCACTTTCTGGGAGGTATTGGATACCTGCAACTCCCACTTTTATTTTCGGTGAGGTTTCTAGTGTTCAGTCTCACAGGATTAGACCCAGGACATGCCCTTGGTCTGAGTACATTTAACTTATACAGTGGTCTTTTGGGGGCGCATGGCTTAATTTTTGTCAACTTCTTGGATTAGTGTGTGTTACTTTTTTGACTGACAAGCCACTTGCTTTGTGGATGCTGGCCCCAACCTGAGCCCTGGGGGGAAGGGTGTGCTTGTAGCAAAAGGATGGAATAATAGCAGCTGCATTGTGGCTCTGGTGCCACACTGAAGCCAGGACAGGGAGAGATGGTGGATTCTTTTCATACCAGTCCCTGCAGTCTTTCTCCTCCCCCTCCTCACACAGCCTGATAATTCAAGTGATGCCCTTCAGGAAGGATTTGCCCCATTTGAACTATTTACAGGAGAGCTAACTGAGGGAGATGCGTGCTAAGTGTTTCTGGTTATGACTGATTCTGAGAAGCTGAAATGTCTTCGCTTAAGGCTTGATTAAAACGTTTCAGAAGTGTCACAGGGTTGTTGGAGGGTTTTTATTTATTTATTTATTTAGCCATAATCCATTTCTCCTGCAGCTTTTGAAATGGAAAGCCTCCTTCCTTCCACTTCAGGTAAACTTCCTAGATCAGACAAGAAAATTCTAGATACAGGGACTGCAAAAGTGCTGCCTCCTTCCCCAGCAGTGGATATCCTGTGGGAAAGGTTACCTATGCTGTGGCTATGATCACAGGTCACAATATCTGCACATCACTGGAGATAGGTCTGAGAATGTTCTGAAAGAATTTAAAAGCTGGCTGTTATCCACAAATTATTGGAAAAAAGCGCCGCTTGCAGCAGGCAACAATTCCTACAGATTATTTTTTTAAGAGTAGTGATTCTGTCCAAAATATGTAATCATAATTTCAGTTGATTCTACTAAAAGGAATATTCCAAAATTTCATTGTTTGACATGTGAAATGCTTGTACTATTAAGTTCCAGACAGTTTCTTTTCCCCCAATATTGTTTTGTCTCACCATACAGCCTTGAAAGTTTAAAATTGACTGGTTTACTGTAAGAAGCATTAAGTAAATGCAGTTTCTCTATTTTTAATAACAGTAGCTCAAATTTCATGTGAGATCACACTAGTCCTCCAAAGTAATTAAGTTTATGGTTTTCTTATGCACTTCAAATGCCCGTGATGTGCAGTTAATAGTATTTTTCAGACATGTATTAGGACACCTTGGCAGCGATGCCAATGTGGGCTGGTGTCTATCAGCAATGCAGACACCACAAAGTAATGGAAATTGCAAGACACTCTGCTGTAATTTGTCTAAAAATATGCATGACAGCAAAGGCTGTTTTACCTGAGTTTTCAAAGTGGGAAGGCTTTGAGTTTGAGTGAAGCTTTGCAAGTGAATAAGGCATGAAACAAAGTTTCCAACATAGGCTGCGGAGTCCTTTATAACCTACTATTTCAGTATGGCTGAATGTACCCTAGACCTTGAACAATGTCTGAAACCCAGATCTTAATGTGGTTCCAGCTAAAAAGTTTCAGCTATAAATTAGCTGGCATAATTGGCACTCTGATTAAGTCCTGCTAGCTACAGTCATGTTTATCCAGACCTGAATGCAGATTTAGTCATCAGTTTGCAATTTGAACATTAGCTTTCTAAAGCACAATGAAATCTGAACATTCCAGAATTTGGGAACATCTGGATTTAAATCTGGAGAATCCACATTTTGAGAGTGTTCAGAAGTGGGGTATTGGTTCCACCCCATTATATATAAGTAATGGAATTAAAGCAGGACTTTGATCCCTGATTCTTTTTCAAACAGCTGTCACAATAAAGTTTCATACAGTACCTGTATTATGGTGAAATTCAGTAAATACACACAAACACGCAGTCCCCATCCATAGACGTACTTCCTGTGGAGAGCTAGAGTACAATTTGCTTTGTGTAGGGATTTAAGCAGATAGTGGAGTCCAGTGGGCAAGATGTGTGGCAGTTCCTCAGCAGCTGTTTAGTCTGTGATCTGAATCCTAGGGACATTCCACACAGGGCATTGTGGCTACTGGATCTGCACAATCACTGACCCTGTGGCCATGCCTCAGCCCTTCCCTGCCTGTCCTAAAACAACATTTGGATGTGCAAATCAGGTAGTCGGACATCTAACTACCCGCTTTGTTCATGCAAATTTGGAGGCTTTTTTGCCCATGCAAATGTAGATGTCAGGGTTCTTCCATTACATATAAGTCGGAGTGGAGTGTTAGTTTGAAGGGGAATGAATAGAAACAAATGTCCAAGTATCAGCATTCTTTTCAGTCTTCTCCTTAATCAGATTAAACTCACATTGACTTTAATGGGAGCTTTCCTTGTGTGAGGACTGCTGGATTTGGCCCCACAGGCATTAGCTCATAAACTCTGTAGGCAATTTTCTTTGGACTGTCTTATACTTCAAGGGCTAGGATGAGCCTGCAGTGACAGTACTGTCCAACACTGGCTGGGAGCTGCTAGGTGATATTTGAAAGCATATGCTGTATATGAGAAAGTGATGAGTGAATGGAAATTAAAACAAAGGGATTGAAAATAGACCTGTAATCAATCTCCTCTGGTATCTCAATAAACCAGGGACATTTTTTCATAGCAAATTTGGGGCACATATCACAGCAAGTGCCATGAAAGCAGGGCCTTTCTCCCACCCCCTTCCGATCTATTAAATCTACATTTGGAAGGTGGATGGTGCTGACTCATAAATTAAATTGGAGTAATACATACAGTGTATATATATTTCTGTCACTTTGTCTCAAATTAAACACGAACCTTCTCCCCTGACAAGATGATAGAAAAGTTAATTGCTCGCCCTGGCTTTAAATTGGAATTTGAATTTGCAAAATGCTAAAGGTTTATGAGATCTAAATCATGAGGAGCTTAAATTACATTCCTGTGATAAAATATTAATAAATCAATTAAAACATAAGCCGAGTATAATATTACTTTTTTGTAGGAACCTTGAACACAATAATTCATTAGAGTGTGCAGTAACAATTATTGTATCTTTTTTAATTTTCTTTTTTATTAGTTTTTTTTTAATATGGAAAAGACAACATCAGATGGGAACACACCACACAATGGGGGAACATTATCCTAGTACAGAATCTAGACATCCCATATACACACAGTGGGAGAGCCTTGCCCCAGTACAGAATCCAGACATCCCATCCTCCCCCACCCCACACAGTGAGAAAATAATGCTCCATTGTAGGATCCAGGCACTCCACAACCACATTTATCAGAGAGTGGAGGGGAACATTGCTTCTCTATAGAATCTAATAATTCTGTAACCACACACATCACACAGTGGCAGAGTGGTATCATAGTATAGAGTCCAGGTATCCTGTAGCCACACATGGAAAGGTGCATTGCCCCAGTACAGAATCCAGATGTCCCATTCTACAAGCATACATTGTAGTATGGTTGCAATACAGCAAGATATATTCACTGTCAATCAGGGGAAAGAAAGAAACAAGACAGGTAAGGTAATGTATTTTTTTGGACCAGTTTCTCTTCTTCAGAGCTCTTTCCAGCCCGAAAGCTTATTACTTCCACCAACGGAAGTTGGTTCAATAAAAGATATTATCTTTCCTACTTTGTCTCTGCCATATCCTGCCACCAACATGGCTACAACAGTAGTGCAGACAGTCAGGGAAAAGACATAAAAGCTCAGTGGACCATTGCCTCCTCTCTCCCACCTGGAAAATGGCAATGACTTGGGGTACAAAGGAAGTGAGTAAACTTCCCTTGTTTTTTTCTGCTTCCCTCTCTCACCTGCCTCTTCCATGTCACTTTACACTTCTCTCTTTTCATTGGTACCAAGCTTCCCATAGTTTCAGTAAAGTAAAGCTAGGCTGAGTTTTGAGTTAGTAATGAAATCCAATCCTAGCCGAATTTACACCAGGTTTTGAGTTTTGTTGTGAACAATTCACACCGATTTTAATCTTTACACAATGTATTTTCTGCAAACTATATAAAGAGCACTTCAAGAACAGTATGAAACTTAGTTATTATTTGAGGAAGGAGGCGTCGTGCTCGCTCAGCATGCATTTCTTATATGCAAACACTAACACACAAGGAATGCAATTAAATCTATATACCTGCACTCCTCTGGTGCCTGTTAAGGTGTGGATTCCTTAGTCAAGGGCCTTTCACCACGTGAAAAATGACTGGACTGTATGTCTAATACAACTGCACTTTGTTAATTGTCTAATTACTATAATTAAAATATTTTTGTTGGATTCCTTAAACATTATTGTGAATTCCACACTGGTGACAGGTGCAGAATTGACAGCCAGGGAGACTGAAATCCTTCTGTGTATTCATGGAACAGTTACAGTAAGAAAAGCAGCTGGGCAAGCTCTCCACAAACTTCCCCACTGCCTGAGCCCTATCTACGCTACAGCTTCCACCGTTTTTACCACTAGTGGAGCATTCTGGGTCCCATTTTTGTCAGAACTGACAGACAAGACTGGAATCACGGTTGCCTGCTGCACCCTCTCCTTGCTCAGTTCAGCAGAGTCACAACACAGAGAGAACTCTTCAGTGGAACATGAATCAGTTGTGGGCATCAAGTGTGGGCTCCTGGCATGACTGGCCATAGAAGGCTCTGTTGGGTGGGGAGCGAAAGTGCAGTTGCTTCCTTTCTGCCTATTACCAGTATGCAGCTAGCATTCAGCCTCACAGTTCAGCTTCTCTTGGCCAGCTGAGAGCGGTTGCGGCCACAGTCAGTGGGAGGAAGAAATTGTGAGAGGAGGGTGTTGGTCTGGGACCAGATATGCAATGGTGCTTCTAACCACCCTGTCCTAGAAATACTCTCTTGTGTTCCCCAGTCCCCATGGCACACTACAGCTTTCTTTGGGTAGTAGAACTTCTTGTGGATCTTCAGATTCCAACACTGTGAGTTCACAGGTCCCCTCCACTTTAAACCTGGATCAATAGACTCCTTGATCCTGTCTTAATCCACCTCTACTCTACCTCAACCCTGACCTGGAAGGTCACCACTTAAAGTGAGAATGTTGTTCATGTGCTTATGAGCCATTGAGTCCTTCAGCATCTCTTTAGCATGCCAACTAGTGCCAGTTGTGATGGTGTGATTTGTGATAATATAATACAAAGCTTCATTATATTTCTATTGTGCCCTCCAATTCATGGCCACTAAACTCATCAATATTTAATAATTAGCTCTTATATGTATTTGTTTTCACTCTCCACATTTTGCAGATGCGAAACAGAGGGAAGTGTCTTCCCCAAGATCATAGACATGTTAGAGCTGGAAATAGCATCCACATCTCCTAACTTCCAGGACTTCATCCTGTATCATACTACTTCCCTGAATTAAGCCTCACATACATCTATGAGATAGGCAAAAGGTGATATCGGAAGTGAACTGAGACCCATCGAACTCATTCCATGTAGATCACTGAACAGTCATCAGGTGCTATCTCCTTTTGGTCATAACCAAAATGGGGCAGCATTTAAATCAGCAAGCTAAACCTGAAAGTCATCAATCATCTGAGCCATTCAGTCCTCCTTTCGGTATTGGGGTCTGGCCCAGTTGTGTTGGATTGCAGGGTAGTATTTTTATTAGCAAAACAGATTCCATACTCCATGACATCCATTTTATAGACTGTCTTAATCTATGAGAGTACTCCTTTAAATAATTTTAAAATATTGGATTAGCTAAAATGGTTCTTGCTCTCAGCTTTTCTCATTGACACTGGATGTTTCTACAAGAGATTAAGACAGCTCTACTGGGATGGAAAGATCGGTTTGCTTTTTAAGTGAAGTTGTTTGTCAGTGAAGTCCCCTTCTTTTGGTCGTAGCACCTCACTGGGCTAATTGACACATTTGTTCTCTGCCAACAGAATGTTGGGACTGGGGAAATGGTAATTACCCTTCATTAAAAGCATCCTTTGCCTCACAACCCAGGCTCGAAGTTGATTTTAGGTTCGGTTGCTGGGTGATTTTAGGTAGCTACTAGAAGTAGAGAAGGAAAAGGAGTGTAGAGCAGTGTATCAGTTTGTGAAAATTAGGGAAGAGAGGTTAGGTTGGTCACTGGCATTGAGAAAGTGGACTACAGTTTTTCCCTGTGGTTTTCCCTGTGGACCTTCATCCTTCCCTGGCTTTTACAGGAAGCAAAATCGGCTCTTTACCTCTGCTGCAGGAATACGTCTGTCCATTTGGACGAGAGCTGTTGTAAGAATTTCCATGTCTGTTGGGGGCACCGCGGTTCTCACAGACTATGGTAAACATGATTTGGCTCACACACTCTCGTAATCAGGCTTACTTGTGCTGAAACAGAGATTGCCCTATTGCAGTGCCAGGCCTCTAGCAATACCAACTGTTAAATAATAAACAGGCCCCGGTTGTTGGCAGTCTCTCTCCCCTCCTGACAACATGGAGTACCCATTTTCTGGGTTTACCTGCCTGCGTGTGTTCAGAAACACAGAATAGTGTGTGTGTTGTGTGAAGGTAAAAGTGCCACAGAGGCATCAGTCTAAGTCTAATCTGCTTAGTTTATTATTCTCTTAGGACCTTGGGTGATATAGCAAACATGCAGTGCCTTGGCAGCACTAACAATGACTGTGCTGTCATTCTAGATAATATTACAGACTTTTGCCTACCGCTTGGGATAATTGTTTTTCCTCTGTTCATTTTCCCCTTCTTCTTTGCCCTCCCCCCCCCCCCGTTTTGTTTTTCTTTGGTGAATTGTTTCCTAATCGGCTCTACTTTTGCTTCTGTTTTACCTTTGAGTTTAAAAAAACAAACAAATAAAAAACAACAAAGGTTTTAACCTGCTTTTCTCCTGTTGGTGGAATGATATTTATTGTTTTATCAATTAGCAGACTTTGCCATGGCTAGCTGTGCTGTTGCTCTATGTGGGCGGCAGATGATGTTTAGGGTGTTTAGGGTGGGGAAGTTGGGGAGAGTGAAAAGTGAGAGGTGTTTGTTCCTAAGGGCCCATATAACAAATAACTACCATGAAAGCAGTTTCTGTTAAGGATCGACCGTGTATTCTGTACAGATCACACATTCCTCCCCTGTGTAGTTTACAGTGGAAATGGTCAGTTGAATGAAAATCAAAAGTTCAGTAAATTAAAGACCTCTGTTGAAAAGATCACTTCAGTACCAGGAAAAAAAAATGTATTCAACAATTGATCTCTCTGTTCTGGAGACATCCCTGTAGTTTTCATTTATTTCATTTAATATCTCTTGCCCCTATTGCGTGTATCTCAAAGATGTGGAAGGTTGTATGTCCTGGTGGGTTTTTACTTTTTTTTTTTTTTCCTGGAGTGAAACTCAAGAGTCTGAAAACAAGTTAAGAAAAAACATCCACCTGGTTTTATGAAGAGGAAGAGATTATTCTGACAGAGTTAAATTGAAACTGCAAGAGCAGGCTGGACAGTAAGCGAATTCCTGTTCTATCTGGTTTCCTAGAAACCAGAGCAGGGAGGGAACTGGATTTTTTGTGTGGGAAAATGTATGTTTTCAAAATGTGTTCATTGTAAAACAGAACAAAACAAAACAAAAATGAAACTTTCCCACAAAATTACATTAAGAAAATGTTTTGGATTGAAATACTTTATTTCGATGCAATCAATATGTTTTGTTCCAACTTAATTTTTTTCTATTTTTGCCTAATATATTATAAAATAACACAAATAAAAATATAATATGTAACAAAATTGAAAAGAAAGGTTGATTCAAAATAGAATATTAAAATACTTCATCCTGAAAAGCTGAAAATTGAACTTTTCAACCTTATCAAAAAGCTTTTTTCCCCATTTTTCCTTCAAAATTAAATTGTGCTGAAATTGACGTTTCCATGAGATGTTTTACTGTTGACAAATTGCCATTTTTCTGACAAAAGAAAGTTCCATCTGAAAATTTCCCACCATCTCTACTAGAAACTCCATCCATGCTCACCAGCACCATATCATGTCAAGTGACACACATCAGAGTTAAACGTGATTAATGTTCATACCCTGAGGGCATGACACTGTAGCTAACTCCTTCTAGATGAAAAAAACCCTATACAAATTAAGTTTTTCCATGGTTTCACATGCACTACAGTCTGAGAAGTCTTTTAGGCCATTGCATCTTAGTATATAATATTTACACTAAGAAACAGGAGATGGGAAAAAATGAGGTTCACCACTCCTGTTGCCCATAGAAACAGATTGTGTGATACATCCTCATCTGTTCTCAGCAGTTGATTCCAGCTGAATACTCCAGAGGAAGGCAGGGAAAAAAATAATGTCTATAATCTTGGGCCAAGTCATGTGGAATAGTATTTTCAAAAGTGCCAAAGCGCCTTAAGGAGCACAAGCACAAGTACTATTGACTTTCAGTGGTATTTGGGCTCCTATGTCACCTAGGCACTTTTGAAAATTCTGCCCATAGTCTTTACCCCTGGAAAAACTGGAAGTTTGGTTGAATAAAGGATTAAACTGTTTGACCCTGTATATATTGATTCTGAGGAAATGTCTTTTTCCACTGGCTGTCATTTGACTTTTTATGTACAGAAGTAATAACTACTAAATACAGAGGTTTCCTTTTGATTTATTACTCCGACAGACAAGCCTGAGCTGCGGTGTTCATATCTCTTGTTGAAGATTCTCAAGTTTCATAGGTATCAGCGCCTGGAATTTTTGGTTTGGATCCCTTCTCTACAAAACAGTAGACTTTGAATAGCTCTGAGTCAGTCCTTGGTTTTTTTCTTGTTCTGGGATATTGATTTAATGCCAGCAGATAACTTTCAGGAGGCTAGAACAGGGCAGCTACAGGTATTAGGGAGAGGCGGTGCATGCAGGAGATTAATGAAGTGTCTTTGTAGCTGCTATTGTAGAAGCTGAAAACCTTGTTTCATTAAGCAGAAAAATAAACGACAGAAACATAAGCCTTGCTCTGCTTTCTAGGAGTGTTTCGTTTCTTAAAATGCACATTTTAATCTGTTGGGAAGAATACTTTCTTACTGCTAACCTACTCCTTAAATCATATAGTTTCAGGCAGTGAGCAGAATATGTAGATGAGTAACATCTGCCAATCTGTAACTATAACAATCTATTATATTTATAATCTACATACAGGGCAGGAGGGACATTTCAAACTAAATATTAAGGAACAGTTCTTCTTCGAGTAGTGTCCCTGTGGGTGCTCCTCTAGGTGTTGGTGTGTCCCTTCACCGGAGATTGGAAATTTCTTGCAGCAGTACTCAGTCGGGGGAAGGGCGCACACAGGAGTCATCTTGTGCAGCTGTTGGCATCTCCTGTAGCACGCTCCTCCGACTGTCCCCTCAGTTCCTTCAGAACTGTCCTCGGCTGCAGACGGAGCTCCGTGGCAGTGCTCTCATTGATACTTTCTGGAAAAAACAAACAAATGAAAACTCCCAGAGTTACAAGTTATATAGGAACTTCTTAATAGTCTATACTAGTTATTTTGTTTTGTTTGTCTTAGCCCAGGGGTGGGGAACCTCCGCCCCCCGGGCCGTATACGGCCCACCAAATCATTCCGTCCGGCCCGCAGCCTGCGTGCCGGAAGTGAGCGGCCGGGGAGAGCCCGGCGTGGCGGGGCCGGGGCTGAGTCAGGCACTGGGGCGTGGGGAGAAGACGCGCCTCAGCCGCCGGCCAGGGACGCGTGCGGGCTGCCAGGCGGGGGCGGCTCCGTGCTGAGCGAAGGGGCCGGGAAGTGCCTGGGGGAGCCGCCGGCGCCGCGCGGCCACCATTAGCCAGGCGGCGAAAGGAGGAGCTGCGGGGAGCCGACGGTCAAGGGGGTGGAGGGGGGAGGCTGGGCTGGGGGGCAGGCAAGGGGGCGGTGCGGGGGGGGGGGGAGTCCAGGCTGGGCGGGCGGGGAGGGGGGCAGGAGACTAGGCTGGATGGGGTAGGCGAGGCGTGGGTGCGGGAGGGAAGGAGGGTTGGTGGGGGGAGGCTGAGCTGGGCGGGCAGAAGGCTGGGTTGGGAGTGGGAGGGGGGGAGGAGGTTAGGTTAGGTGGGATGGGCCGGGCCAGGCAGGGGTGGGGGAGGGAAGGCGGTTAGATGGGGGGAGGCTGGGTGGGGGTAAAGGAAGATCACCCCCTACACCCAGGCTGACAGCGGGAGCTGACTGGGGCAGGTGGCAGGACCCCGGCTGGCAAGGGGCCAGTGGGGGAAACCCCAAAGCAGTGCAGGGCTAAGCACTCCGCCTGCCACTGCTTTGGGGTTCCCCCACTGGCCCCTTGCCAGCTGGGATCTCAGCTCCCATTGCCAGCCTGGGCTTCCTGGGGGGGGGGCAGTCTGCGAATGACATTATAAATATCCAAATGGCCCTTGGCAGAAAAAAGGTTCCCCACCCCTGTCTTAGTCTATACAGAGTTACATAGTTTCATTAGTTCCTCTTAGAGGTTTTTCAGAAAGAAAAAGAGAGAGAGAAAGAATGATTTTTTCTCCCCTTAACTCTCTGTTTAGAAATGGTTTCTATAGATTTTTGTTTTTTAAGTGGAGATTTACCTACCTCCTAGAACTGGAAAGACCTTGAAAGGTCATCAAGTCCAGTCCCCTGCCTACACTAGCAGAACTAAGTACTGTCCCAACTGACAGATTTTTTTGCCCCAGATCCCTAAATGGCCCCCTCAAGGATTGAACTCACAATCCTGGGTTTAGTAGGCTAATGTTGAAACCACTGAGCTATTCCTTCCCCCTCCATCCCCACTTGACCATTACAATTAACTCCCACCCTTATCTCTTGAGAGGGGGGAGAGGCTTAACTTCAGTCATGCTGGGCTCAACGGGATTTAAAAAGTGTGTCTCCTGCCGTGAACTGATGCTGGTTTCTGATGACCACACATCCTGCATTCACTATCTGGGAGAAACTCATATCTCTCAGAAATGCATACATTGCACCAATTTAACAACAAGGGAAAGCCGTGACAGGGATCTCTGCTTGAAAATGCTTCTGCTGGAGAAATCCCTCCAAGCTCTGCAAGAGACGTTCTCTGGAGAGTCTCATAAACCAAGATCCCTGAGCTCTGATAAGGCTCTGACTTCCAAAAGTATCAGGAAGC
Source organism: Sternotherus odoratus (assembly GCA_032164245.1). Taxonomy (NCBI): domain Eukaryota; kingdom Metazoa; phylum Chordata; order Testudines; family Kinosternidae; genus Sternotherus; species Sternotherus odoratus. The sequence continues at coordinate 130,388,979 of JAVMKO010000001.1, forward strand.
AAGCCTCGACCTCTCCAGTAAGGGACTCTCACAAAAAAAGAGATTCCCCAATGAGGTCTTTACCCTCAGTGCTCCACTCATCCAGAGTGAGCACTGATGAGGCTCCTCTAGCACCATTCCTCAGCGGACCCCTGCCAAGCCCCAATGTGTGGCACCTGAGTTGAGACGTCAAGTCTCCTCCACGGCACTGACTACCCCGGTGCAGAGTGCGGCACAGGCAGCGGCACTGCGATCAATGCTGCCGCCACCAGCAACCAACCCAAAACTTGTTTCCACCTAGCAAGCCAAATCCACACTGCTCAGTGCTCCAGTGGTTGACTGCAACCCCAAGGCAAGACCAGCGCACCTCCTGTGTCCTGCTGACATAGCAGTTTCTTTGGCATCGCAGTCACCACAGCTCAGTACCAAACACTCCCCGAGCTACATGATAGCACAGTACCATCCTTCATCTCCTGCACCACTCTCCGTTCATAGTGGCGAGGAAGGAGACATACAGGACAGCCCTTCTCCTCTCAACATTCATCCCCAAAACAGATGAGACCTACATGGAATGCTGTGAAGCCTAAGCCTCAGCCCTCCGAGCATTCCCAGCCTTGGTATGCACAGCACTGGCCTTAGCCATTACTATCTTACCCCATGCAATGGCCACAATGGGGTCCTTGGCCCACATACCAGAACCCCTATTCTGGTCCCTCTTCCCCAGCAACAAGAGGTTCCAGAGTACACCCATCATTACCACTCAGAGAAACCTATAACCCCCCTGAGACAGAGAGAGAAGAGGAAGAGATACTATCACAGGCAGACCTGGAAGATTTATCAGCTGCCCCACACTCATCTTCTGCACCAGATGAAGTGGTGATGCCATTTACCCCTATGGCTTCAGATGACCTGAAACAGTTCCAAGAACTCTTCAAACTAGTAGCAAACAGCCAAGAACTTGCCTTGCATGAGGGGCAGGAGAAACAACATAAGTTGTTAAAAATCTTACAACCAGCATTATCGACCAAGATTGCCCTCCCCATGGATGAGGGTATAATGGAGCCTGCGGAGGTAATATGGCAAACAGTGGCATCGGCACCACCTACTAACAAAAGGGTTGACAAAATACTACATTCCAGCCAAAGGCATGGAATTTTTGTTTTCACTCCCTCAAGCCTGCGCTCTGGTAGTAGAGGCTGCTAATCAGTGCAGTAAACAGCCTCATTTCTGCTCCTCACTGTAAGATAAAGAACACAAGAGACTGGACCTCTTTGGATGGAAAGTTTACTCGTCTGCCACCCTTCTACTTAGAGATGCCAACTATTCTGCTGTACTAGCAAATTATGACTACTCTACCTTTAGTAAAATACAAGAGCTTCTGGCAGACCTCCCCAAGCATAAACATCCTCAACTCAATGCCATTATCAATGAGGGTCAGTTAATAGCCCGCACAGTGCTGCAAGCCTCAATAGATGTAGTGAACATCATGGTTGCATGCTTCAAGAATTCCAAAAGAACTACAGCAAAAAGTGGAGGACTTCCCCTTCAATAGGGATACACTATTCTCATCTCAAAAAAAAAAAAAAGTTCTCCAAACCATGAAGGCCACCAAGGTATGCTGCATACACTAGGCATATACCCACTGCCTGACAAACATCCTTGCTTTACACCATACCAGAGGTTGTGAGACACCTCATTTAACCATCAGCAAGCACGATACTTCACTCAGAAAAGACCCAAACAACGGCAAGGGAAAGCCCTTGGATCGAGCTGGCCCAGGAGGCTGGGCCATAACACAGGAGGAAGCAGTGGCTACTCTGCCACCACCAGGAGGCACCTTGTGGTGAGCGGACAACCCTCATGCTGTCTTACCTTAAATGGCCACGTTGGGACGATCGCAGGGGAGGGGGGAGATAGGAAGTAGCCCAGGGAGGGCTGCCTTAAGGAGCCCTGAGTTGGAGTCTGGTGGAGTGGGAGGGCCTGCGTTCCCCTACCAACAACCCCACTGCATGCCACCTGCCTAAGCCAGAACAACTAGATGCTCCCGTACCAATCAACCCTGAGCTAGGGCTGTCACAGGGTCCAAATAACAAAATTCAGATTTGAATCTGATTTTCAAGCACTCCAAAGTTCAGGACCATTTGGGTCTGAGGTTTTGGTAGAGAAGCCATCTAACTGAACCATATTAAAATGAACTACAGTCACTTAACCAATGCAACCCTTTTCAGAGTAAAACACATAATACATTTATTGCTGTCCAGATAATCCATGGTCAAGGATTACCATAGACTCTCCTTCATACAACTGCATCTTTTGTGTGAACATTATTTGTTATGGTCACTCAGAACAAGAATATCCTGTACTTTAAACCACTAGGTCACATAAAATATAACCTTACAATTTTCATTACTGAGGGATCCATGGATTCATAGTTTCACAGAGTTTAAGGGCAGAAGGGCACGTTAGACCTAAATCTAGTCTGACCTTCTATCTACCACAGGCCGTTAAATTTAACCCTGTGTTTAGTCTAACAATTTGTTTGATTAAAGCATATCTTCCAGAAAGGTATCCAAGCATGATTTGAAGACATCAAGAGATGGAGAACCCACCACTTCCCTTGGTAGTTTGTTCCAATGGTTAATCACCATGACTGTTAAAAATGTGTTCCTACTTTCTAATTTAATTTTTTATGGCTTTAGCTACAAGGCATTGTTTCTTGTTATGCCTTTCTCCTCTAGATTAAAGAGCCCATTATTACCTGTTTTTTTCTCCCTTTGTAAGTACGTACAAACTGTAATCAAGTCACCTCTTAAACCTAAACATATTGAGCTTTTTAAATTTCTCACTGTAAGGTGTGTTCTTGAGCCCTCAAATAATTTTTGGGGTTCTTTTCTGCTCCCACTCCAATGTTTCAGTTTTTTAAAAATATGGACACTAGAACTGGACACAGTATTCCATTTTGGATGACTCCAATACCATGTGCAAAATTAGGATCACCTCCCTACTCCTTCTTACTACTCCCTGTTTATACGTCCCAGGATCCATTAGCCCTTTTTGCCACACTGCTGCAGTAGGCGCTCATGTTCAGTACCTTGTCTACTATGACCCCCTAAGTCCTTTTCAGAGTCACTGCTTTCCAGAATACAGTATCTTGTTTGTAGGTATGGCCTGCATTGCTGTTCCTAGATGTATAACTTTGCATTTGACAATATAAAAACACATTTCATTTAAATGTTTACCAAGTAATCCAGGTTGCTCCACATGATTGCCCTATCCTCATTGCCATTTATCATGCCACCAATCTTTGTCATCTGCAAATTTTATAGCAGTGATTTTATATTTATATCCAAATCATTAATGAAAATGTTGAACAGAATGGAGGTTAATATCGATCCTTGAAACACACTAGTAACATACCCATTTGATGATAGTTGCCCATTGTCAACTACTTTCTGAGATCTGTCAGTTAGCCAGTTCTTAATCTATTTAACATGTGCTTTATTGATACCGTATAATGCTAATTTTTAATTAGAATGCCATGCAGTGCTAAGTCAAATGCCTCAAAAAATCTAAGCATATTACATCTTCATAGTTACCATTATCAACCAAACTTGTAATCTCATGAAAGAATGAAATCAGGTTTGTTTGACAAGACCTATTTTCCATCAAATCATGTTGACTGGCATTAATTATATTCTTATCCTTTGATTCTTTATCAATAAATTCAGCCTTGGCATATGTGGGTGCAACTTCACTGATGTCAGTAGAATTGTGCATGGTTCTATTTAGCATCTTGCCTAATTACAATATTTTTGAAGCGTGCTAGAGGTTTTTTGCTTTGTTTCCATTTTATAAAATGCCACAAGTAAAGTATTTTAGTTAATGTCAGGGTCCTGAGAGCCAGTTCATACCTTCCGCCCTTAAGTGTGCATGAGTGGAAAGACCCTGCTGATATTAACCATTGAGTGGAGAGTAAAGAGGGTCTGGACAGCATCTTTGCCCTTCTGATGCATCAAAGTGTCTGTAGAATTTATCATGAAGGTTAACACTGAGTCTGAAACTTTCCCTGTGTCTTGGCTGGTGATGTGTCCCCAGTCATTGTGTATTTGATACTAAGAACACAACTGTGATTATTACTGATCATGTATACACAACATGGCTGTCCACAGAACACCTTCTAAACTCTCAAACTTCTTTCCCATACACTGTTCTCAGTGTAAATCTACGGATGTGTTCTCAGATGGCCAGGCTCCTCTTTTGTTGTTCAAAGTCCTGATGAGGAATCTACAAGGATAATCCTCAAGGAGTTTCAGAGTCATAGGCATGGGTAAGGTGACCAATGCAAATGTGTCATAAGGCAGCTGTGTTGTTGTGAGGGATGGAGGCTGAGGACTAATGTAAATATTCCAACTCTCCACTCACATAGCTTGAAATCTGTATGATTTCTCAAGAGTTCTTGAGACATTTGGAGCCTCAGACTCGCTGCCCTCTCTGTTGACCATGAAATGTTTGCCATAGCCCTCATCTCCTGATAGGAAAGTATAATGGAATCTCTGCAGGCAAGATTTTGTAGAGTTTTCTATTTCACTTTGGCCACCCTACAGGATTTTATATGGCTAGGCATGATGTGGCCCCAAGTTATATAGTTTTAATTTTTAAGTTTACTAAAGAAGTATGCATGCATTTGTGTCTGACCTTAGGGTGAGGGAAGTTAGTGAAAATTGGGCTAGCAATGATGGGGGAGGGAGGGAAAGAAATATAATAAAGAGGACTTGTCTACTTAAAAAAATTAAATCAGAAAAGACTAATGCTCATAGGTACAGATAACGGCATGGTGGCTACAGTCTGTCCTGATCCTGTTTTTGTTAATGACAGACATGTGTGTTCTATCCTGGAAAGACATCATGGTATGAACGTAACTTTACTGCATGCAACCCACATCTTTCTCCTGGAAATAGGCCTGAGCCAACAAGTTACGATCTGGCTCCAATATTCCCCGAAAATAAAGGGGCATTCAGGTCCAGGATTTTGGTTTGGACTCATCTCTTCTTCCTTCTTGGGGAAATTGACTAATGAACTTTTTTTTAAAGTCTCTTTTGCTTCACTCTCAGCCCAGTTTAGCCCTTTCTTAAAAATAACAATGAACTTAATAAACACTTATAAACCCTTTCTTCAAAGCTCTGTATAGGACAAGGACCAATCTTCCCAAAGCAGTCTTGTGAGGTAGGTAAATGTTATGATCCCCATTAACTTGGCTGGGGGCAAAGACCATTTCTTTGTATGTATTTGTATAGTGTCTAGCACAAAGACTCCCATTTTTCATTGGGGACTCTGGGCATTATTGTGATATAAATATTTTGGGTGGGAGAAGCTGAGGCACGGAGAAGTTAAGTGATTTGTCAGTGTCGTCCTGAGTCTTTGGCAGATATGATTCCTGACTCCTAAACCCATTCTCTTACCACTAGATTACTCATACTGTCTCAGTAAGTAGTATACCCTGAACTATGATACAAACTATTCCATTTTGGTAAAGGTGTTTCCCTTCTACCATACATATTGTGACAGACCGCTCTCTCACCCCTCCTCAGGAACACAGGCAGGAAACCCTTTTTGCTCCAAACAGTGCTCTTTAATTTACAGTGCAGGACCCCACCACCAATATATACAGCTTATTAATACACACAGCTCAACGGCTCATTAATACACACAGCTCTTGATAGCTCACATACACACTCAGCTCTTGATAGCTCACATACACACTCAGCTCTTGATAGCTCACATACACACTCAGCTCTTGATAGCTCATTAATACCCAGCTCTACGGACTCTATGTAGTCCAGCTAACAGTTAACACAGCTCTAGGGACTCTAGGTAGTCCAGCTAACAGTTAACACAGCTCTAGGGACTCTAGGTAGTCCAGCTAACAGTTAACACAGCTCTAGGGACTCTATGTAGTCCAGCTAACAGTTAACACAGCTCTAGGGACTCTAGGTAGTCCAGCTAACAGTTAACACAGCTCTAGGGACTCTAAGTAGTCCAGCTAACAGTGATACAGCTCTATGGACTCTAAGTAGTCCAGCTAACAGTGATACAAACACACACAGCTCTTGATAGCTCACACACCACCACCCTGGGCTTCCTTCCTGGCAGCCTTATATCCCCCAGAGGAGGCTGCCAGGTGCAACTCATGCAGGCTGATTGGCCTGCACCTCAGGTGGCTAATTAGCCTTCCTGCCCGGGGGGTTTGCAGAGGGCTTTTCTCCCTCTTAAAGGGCCAGCAGGGCTGGCTCAGGCCCTCCTGGCCAGCACCCTGCCACAATATATTAGAATAAGTAACATTCCTATGGTGGGAATAACACCTCAGAAGCCCAACACTGGGGCATTTAATTTCAAAAAGGGGAACTATGCAAGAATGAGGGGGTTAGTTAAACGGAAATTAAAAGGTAAAGTGACTAAAGTGAAATCCCTGCAAGCTGCATGGACTCTCTTCAAAGATACCATAATAAAGGCCCAACTCAAATGTATACCCCAAATTAAAAAACAACGCCAGAAAACTAAAAAAGAGCCACCGTGGCTTAACAGCCAAGTAAAAGAAGCAGTGAGAGAGAAAAAGGCATCGTTTAAAAAGTGGAAGTCTAATCCTAGTGAGGTAAATAGAAAGGAGCATAAGCACTGCCAAATAAAGTGTAAGAATGTAATAAGAAAAGCTAAAATGGAGTTTGAAGAACAGCTAGCCAAAAACTCAAAAGGTAATAACAAAATGTTTTTTAAATATGTCAGAAGCAGGAAGCCTGCTAAACAACCAGTGGGGCCCCTGGATGACAGAGATACAAAAGGAGCACTTAAAGATGACAGAGTCATTGCAGAGAAACTAAATGAATTCTTTGCTTCAGTCTTCACGGCTGAGGACGTTAGGGAGATTCCTAAACCTGAGCTGTCTTTTGTAGGTGACAAATCTGAGGTATTGTCACAAATTGAAGTATCAGTAGAGGAGGTTCTGGAACTCATTGATAAACTTAACTGTAACAAGTCACCGGGACCAGATGGCATTCACCCAAGAGTTCTGAAAGAACTCAAATGTGAAATTGCGGCACTATTAACGAGGGTTTGTAACCTATCCTTTAAATCGGCTACTGTGCCCAGTGACTGGAAGATAGCTAATGTAACGCCAATATTTAAAAAGGGCTCTAGAGGTGATCCTGGCAATTACAGACCAGTCAGTCTAACGTCTGTACCGGGAAAATTAGTTGAAACAATAGTAAAGAATAAAATTGTCAGACACATAGAAGAGCATAAATTGTTGGGCAAAAGTCAACATGGTTTCTGCAAAGGGAAATCGTGTCTTACTAATCTATTAGAGTTCTTTGAAGGGGTCAACAAACATGTGGACAAGGGGGATCCGGTGGACATAGTGTACTTAGATTTCCAGAAAGCCTTTGACAAGGTCCCTCACCAAAGGCTCCTACGTAAATTAAGCTGCCATGGGATAAGAGGGAAGATCTTCTCATGGATTGAAAACTGGTTAAAAGACAGGGAACAAAGGGTAGGAATAAATGGAACTTTTTTCAGAATGGAGAGGGGTAACTAGTGGTGTTCCCCAAGGGTCAGTCCTGGGACCGATCCTATTCAACTTATTTATAAATGATTTGGAGGAAGGGGTAAACAGTGATGTGGCAAAGTTTGCAGATGATACTAAACTGCTCAAAGTAGTAAGGACCAAAGCAGACTGTGAAGAACTTCAAAAAGATCTCACTAAACTAAGTGATTGGGCAACAAAATGGCAAATGAAATTTAATGTGGATAAATGTAAAGTAATGCACATTGGAAAAAATAACCCCAACTATACATACAATATGATGGGGGCTAATTTAGCTACAACCAATCAGGAAAAAGACCTGGGAGTCATTGTGGATAGTTCTCTGAAGGCATCCACGCAGTGTGCAGCGGCAGTCAAAAAAGCAAACAGGATGTTAGGAATCATTAAAAAAGGGATAGAGAATAAGTCGGAGAATATCTTATTGCCCTTATACAAATCCATGGTGCCCTTATACAAATCCATGGTGCGCCATTGAATACTGCGTACAAATGTGGTCTCCTCATCTCAAAAAGGATATACTGGCACTAAAAAAGGTTCAGAGAAGGGCAACTAAAATGATTAGGGGTTTGGAACGGGTCCCATATGAAGAGAGATTAAAGAGGCTAGGACTTTTTAGCTTGGAAAAGAGGAGACTAAGGGGGGATATGATAGAGGTATATAAAATTATGTGTGGTGTGGAGGAAGTAGATAAGGAAAAGTTATTTACTTGTTCCCAAAATAGAAGAACTAGGAGCCACTCAATGAAATTGGCGTGCAACGGGTTTAAAACAAATAAAAGGAAGTTCTTCTTCACACAGCGCACAGTCAACCTGTGGAACTCCTTACCTGAGGAGGCTGTGAAGGCTAGGACTATAACAGGGTTTAAAAGAGAGCTGGATAAATTCATGGAGGCTAAGTCCATAAATGGCTATTAGCCGGGATGGGTAATGAATGGTGTCCCTAGCCTCTGTCTGTCAGAGGGGGGTGATGGATGGCAGGAGAGAGATCGCTCGATCATACCTGTTAGGTTCACTCACTCCGGGGCACCTGGCATTGGCCACTGTCGGTAGACAGGATGCTGGGCTAGATGGACCTTTGGTCTGACCCAGTATGGCCTTCTTATGTTCTTATGTAACAAGTTGAAAACAAATCTTTAGTCCCTGCCTTATTTTATCCTCTGGTTTATCATTTTGATTAACAGTTTAGCCATTAATTCATTAAAGCCTTCCACCTTAAAAGTGCATAGTAGATCTAGCATGGTACCTTACTGTGCCTTGGGGAGCTTGAGTGATTCATTAAATCCCCACCCCTCGCCCCCTTCCAAAACCAACAGTCAGAATAAAAAGTGAGAATAATTACAGCTACGCAGTTATATTAGTGCTGAAAGACAGGGTAATCTGAAGACTCCTGAGGAATTGCTAACAATACCAATAGTTTTTCATGAAAGAGAGAGAGACTGTCAAACTAGAGATTTAAACAAAGAATAAATAAAATTAGTTAAATGCCATTCTGGGCCAGTTTAGAAGCAATATCCAGTATGAACAACCAGGACAGAGTTGTTTAAAACATCACTGGTGCTGCCGGCTAAAAAGGTTTATTTGTATTTGTATTTGTATTTTTGGTCCCACTGAAAAATTCACGATGGACACCTGGGAGCAAAGAAGAATTCACCTCCTGTGAAACAGCAGGTCGTTGTCTGTAGCCGCTAACTCCGAAGGAGGTGTATAGTACTGGAGCTGTGTGTGGCAACCAATTTGCAAGAATGCTGCATTTATAAAAATTAAATGGCATGGTGTATTGTTCAGTCTTGTCTTATATGTATATGTATATATATATATATATCCTCACATTAAATAATTCATGGAAAAAATGATCTCTTCATAATGCCACAAACTCACAGCAGGCAAAACTAATTTTACATGATATGAAAACAGATTTTATTTATTTAAGAGTAATATTTAAAGAAAACAACAACTTTTTTGACACCAGCTGCTGGGAAATAAATAGAATATTTTATGACAAAAAAAATCCAAATGTGTTAAAAGCTGTTCCTGAGACACAGAATAAATAAATAAATAAATGGGCAGATACATTTAAATGCATCAGTGCAATTCTGATTCTTAAAGGGTGCTTTACCGGGGCAAGAGAAAACCTCAAAGATGGATGAGCTGTGTGTGAAAAAGTTTGCTTTACAGCCTCTCTGTCTGTATCTTCCGCGTGGGGGAGACAAATGATTTTTAGAATGTCAGGTAGCAATACTACAAGACCTTTCACCTCCAGGAGTCCAGATATTGCCTCAAATATGTCTTACATAAAAGGCAACCCTCATTGGTGCTTACTTTCTCCATTTCTGACTGTGGCTCATAATGGGAAGAAATCTGTAAGGAGTTCAGATATAAATGTTGAACCCCACAGCATTTTGTCTTGATGTGGTTTAAAGAGTGCTGTGAAAACCATGCTGAAGAAAAAATAATAGGAATACTGTAGACCTCTTTTTCTCTCTCTCTCTAGAGTAATTAAATTGAGAGCTGCCACACAGCTTGCACTATGGTGCAGGGGGAATTGAGGCTTGCAGTGCTATGTGTTAATAACTTTGTATCACAGCAGTCCGGCCATTGGCATTGGACTGGGGATGGGCCCTGTGCCATTGGCACGTCTGAGTTTAATCTTGGACGGGTGAGAGTCCAAGTATCCAGGCAGTTTGCAGTTCCGGTGGGGCAGGCTGGGTGCATGAGAGAGGAGGGGAAAGGGAGGGGAAGAAGGAGGACAGGAAGAGAATTGTGCAATGTTTTAGGGCAAAAGCAGTGGGAACAAATGCTGTTGGTAATATAAATGTTGTTTATTGCATTTTTATATAAAATTGTTTAACTTAAAAACTCTTAGTGACAGCAGGAATGTAAATCCAAGACCGAGAGCCTGAGTCACCCAGCAGAAGTTTATTATTATCCCTTATATCAGCTGAATTCCAGCCTTTCTGGGTGCTATAAAATGGGGCAGTTTTGTCTATTATTGGCGCCTGGTGCACCACTATAGTTAAGGGCCTGTCAGCAGTTCCATGTAAGCCCCTATTTTCACAGGTTTATAACTCGGCTGGTAAAAACTCACTCTTTGCTGAAACTTGGCACATGAGATGAGGTCTCAGCAAGTGGTGGTGAAACTGGCTATCCTGCTTTAACTTTCTGGCATTAAAATGCAGTATAGGTATGTGAGCAGCTCCTTTCAGCAGGCAGATGAGAGCTGAGGTTATGATGTAGCATTATGCCTCTGATTATAGATGGCTTTAGAGAGCTGGCTTTCTTAACTGATCTACCTGCATGCCAGATGGCACCCTTATGGAAGTTTTTATGTATAAATTATGGAGCTCCTTATGATCTAACTTTCATTGGTTTTACCCAAGTAAACTTCCACTTCAAAAGCTTCCCTCTTGATTCACGTCAGGGTGAGGTCAGAATCAAGGCCCATGTGATTCTTTCTTTGTAAAAATAAAATGTTTTGTTGTTTCCCCTCATTTTAAGGCATAAACAATTATGCAACCTTTGCCCTGATCACATCTAAGCCAATGTAAGGCATCTGTGGTCATACTGAAGAATGCTGTATGTTGGGTTTCCTTGCTTTAATAAATCAAAGAACGGAGTCAATACATTTATCGAAGGGTCATCTGTCTCTCAAACATGAGATGCCTTTTTGGGCTGTTCTTTTGAAAATATGGCAGGAAACTATTCTTGATGTTACAAGTGGTCACAGTAAGGGTTTAAGCTATCCTCAAAATTGTTTAGTGCTCCCATTGCTGGTGCCAAGGTCTATGTGTCCTGCAGACAAGCCTAGGCACTTTTCCAACTGTCCATGCAGATAGTGTAAGTTGTTAGTCTGTGCGGTCAGTTGAACAATTGGATTGGTTCAGCCATGAAATAGAAAGTTGGCTTAAAAAATGAATCTTTCTATATGTCAGTGTCAGATGCATGGAGGACAGAGAATTCATGAGAAGTTCAACTAGGAGGGTGGGATAAAAAAAAATGGGTCCAAAAATCAGCTCCTGATCATGTAACCAAAATATGCAGAAAGGGTACCGGTCATCATGGGTAAGGAGACTTACCTATTTGTCTTGTGCAATTTGCCTTGCATAGTTTTGTGGACGCAAACGAGGATGTAGTTTTTGAAAAATTGACCCTCTGGATCCTATTAATTCCTGGTATAAATCAGTTGATGTTAATATAATTATACCATAATGAATCTGGCCCAGGGGGCCAAATTAATCTCCCTTATGCTACTGTAAATCAGGAGTAAGTCAATGGACATTTATAGTGCTGGTGTTTGGGATTTACACTTGTCTATCTCAGAACAGAATTTGGGTAGCTCTAATAAAGCAAGAGATAATTACATGGCACATTGAAGTCCAGAATTTAGATGGAAAAAATCTCTATTGAACAGGAGTCATCAGCTGTCACCTAGCATCCCTGGTTGAAACAATTTCATTATCCTGAAAACTACCACCCTGATAGATGGTATCATCTCTAACCCGGATTAGCTCCAGTGATGATTGTTTCAGGGGTAGGCAACCTATGGGACTTGTGCTGAAGTCGGCACGCGAGCTGATTTTCAGTGGCACTCACACTGCCTGGGTCCTGGCAACCCGTCCGAGGGGTTCTGCATTCTAATATTATTTTAAATGAAGCTTCTTAAACATTTAAAAAACCTTATTTACTTTACATGCAACAATGGTTTAGTTCTATATTACGAGACTTATAGAAAGAGAATTTCAAAAATGTTAAAATGTATCACTGGCATGCGAAACCTTAAAGCAGGGGTGGGCAAACTTTTTGGCCTGAGGGCCACATTGGGATTAAAAATTGTGCGGAGGGCCGGGTAGGGGAGGACCCGCCCTCTATCCGACCCCCACCCACTTCCCGCCCCCGGACCAGCCACCTCAGAACCCTCAACCCATCCAACCCCCCTCCCCTACTCCTTGTCCCCTGATCGCCCCCTCCGGAAACCCCCCACTCTATCTGCCGCCCCAGAACCCCACCTCCTATCTAAGCCCCCATTCTTTGTTCCCTGACTGCCCCCTCCTGAGATCCCCCCACCCTAACCACCACCTCCCGGGACCCCACCACCTAACCCCCGCCACTGCTTACCTTAATCAGCCAGGTGCTCCTCGATCCAGCCCCCGGTCAGGGAGCACGAGGCCAAGCAGCTCCCCACGCTTGACCCAGCCCCTGTCCAGGGAGCATGAGGCTGAGCGGCTCCCCACGCTCAACCCGGACCCCAGCCCGGGAGAGTGGGGCGGGCCTGGCCGGGAACATGGGGACCCGGAGCTTCCCACGCTTGACCTGGCCTCCGGCCCAGGAGCGCAAGGTCCTGCGGCTCCCATGCTCAGCCTGGCCCCCAGCCCAGGAGCACGGGGACCCACGGCTCCCAGCGCTCAACCTAGCCAGGGAGCGCGGGGCCAGGCAGCTTGCGCTGCTGTGCCTGGCAAGGGAGGGAGCAGGGGACCCACGGCTTCCCGCTCTTGACCTGGCCCCCGGCCCGGGAACGCAGGGACCCGCGGTATGCCAGCCCCGCTCTTGGGCAGGGAGTGCGGGGCCGGCCAGAGCTCACGGGCCGGATGAAAACTGCCAGTGGGCCACATGTGGTCCGTAGTTTGCTCACCTCTGCCTTAAAGTGTATAAGTGAAGACTTGGCACATCACTTCAATGCCGACCCCCAAATTAGTTATATGCCATCTTCTGGGAATTACTTCTAGATGTTTAGATTTGTTACTCTCTCTCTCTGCCCGTCACCCCCCAGGCAGGGTATGGGCCACCAACCACAGAGCACTCCAAGTTGGTTCCCTACTGGGTGGAGTTGCTAGCCCCAAACCCATGTTAGGCCTACAGCACCTGGTATTCCTAGGAGGTCTCCCATCCAAGTACTAGCCAGGCCCAACCCTGCTTAGCTTCCAAGATCAGATGGGATCGGGTGTGTTCAGGGTGGATTAGCCATATGATTTGTTACTTAGTGAAAGTAAAAGCTCAAAGTAACAGACTGTGACTAGGGATGGGTTGGAGTCAACCATTTGCCAAACCTTGGGGTGTGCAGATCCAAGCTTTTGGTTTTATTTTGCATCTAATAGGAACAACCTGGAAATTATTCTGGACAGTATCCAGTGCCTAAAATGGGACTTCGCCACTACAAAGAGATAGTATACTGTTGCTCAGATGGATCTATTTTGAACTACAAGTGTTGGTGGTGCTGCTCCTACACCAGCTCAGTTTTAATGGTAACAGCACAAGAGAGAGACTGAGTTCAGTGGGCTGAATAACTAGTGGATCTCTTCATGAACGGCCTTTGAGTCCTCAGTTTAAAAAGCATCATTAACTCGGTGTTACCTTTCAATGCATTTCTAAAATCTTTCATTTTAGATGAGAGGCCTGTGTGCAGAATCTAAGAGGCTTATTCTCTTACACAGAAGTAATGCTGCTAAGCTGCTAGAAATCTCAGCAGCTTAATATAAATGTTTAAATAAAAAAGTTAGTATTTTAACTGAATAACCTTCAGATATAATTAATAATGAAATCCTAAGTAGGGACTAGGGGAAAGCATTTGAATTCTTTGTATTTGTGGAAAAGGTGCAGGTTTCTAGTGGGCAGATGGAAATGGAGACAGGATACGAGCTGTAGTTTGGAAACCACCAGTGTGTGCTGCATACATGATTAGGGTTGGGATAGGAAGTAGAGCATGAGGGAATATGAGCCTAAGCTGCCAAATTCAGGACCCGATAATTTTCCTAATTTTCCCAATATTCAGGAGTGTTTGGATCCAAGGTTTTTGGTTTGGTTCCAGAGCTAGATTGGAGATGAACTTCCATTAAATTCTCCCCTCTTCCAGCAGTACCTTTAGCTAACCCTTGTCTCCACCTATTCATCAGTGCAAGTCAATCTATCATAGCAGGGTATAATTCTAAGGGCAGGTCTCCACTGTGTTGGGGATCGACTCTGTGAGATCGATCTATTGGGGATTCGATTTATCATGTCTAGTCTAGATACAATAAATTGTTCCCACACGCTCTCCAGTCGACTCCTGTACTCCATCCCCGTGAGAGGTGCAAGCGGAGTCAATGGGCGAGCGGCAGCAATCGACTTAGCCCTGTGAAGATGCTGTGGTAAGTCGATCTAGGTACGTCGACTTCAGCTACGCTATTCTCATAGCTGAAGTTGTGTATCTTAGATCAATCCCCCCTTCCCCAGTGAAGACCAGCGCTTAGAAATACCATGATCATGTGTAGAAGGTATTACCTGGAGTATTGCTAGCCAGGTGGAGCTTACAGCACTGTGACTTTCTCCCCAAAAGTTCTGCCTCACAATTGAGAGGGTTAGTATAAAGAATTAAGACAATGAATGTGGTGATATTGACAATGACTCAGAAGGGACAAAAGAAATGCCTAACTTAGCAAGGGCCATTGTTCAGGAGGGCCCATATTCTTCACTGAAGTTGGAGCTATTCACTTGCTTCTGCAGATTCAGTAATTAGAGCCTACATTAGCTCCTCTGCACTTACAGGATTCATGGGAGTGCTGCCAATTCACTCCTCCTTACAGGATTTGAGACCTTGTTTATAACTAATACATTTTCAGTGCAGCATGATTATGTGCTAGTGTCTCTGTCCTCACCAAATAGAAGGTAATGCAGGTTTGGGTGTGCATTCCTCAAAGATAAGGCATGTCCAACCACTACCCTTTCACAGCACAGAAGGGAAAGGTGAAAGATGATGAAGTAAATAGACGCTACTCTTTATTTAACAGCTCTTCACACAGTGCCCAGCACTCTCTACAGCCCAATAAAGAGGTAAGATGAGGGATAAATTAGAGGTTACTTAATCCACTGAAGTCCATGGAGCTACTTGAACATAAAAATGATATGATCACAGGGCAATATGTACAATAGTCAACATTTTCCTACCGCTATCACAATGTGATATCTAAGATACTGTGGTTATTTCTTACTGAAAGTATCAATTGATATTTTACTGTCAACTGCTGTAGAAAACAGTGAAGCAGAACTACCATTTGTCTGTGGAGTGACATTTATTTTAAAAAAATATATATTATGATAACACTTCAATCAGTTCATTAAGTCTGAGAGAAGCAAAATGAAAGAAGCTGGACCAGATGTCCTTGTAAACCTTTTTGTAAGGTATACAGTAAACCCTCGATTTAACGGACCTCGATTTAACGGACTTCGGATGCAACGGACAAAATTTCTGAGCAAGCTGATGCATTCCTGATCCATTTCTGGTGGGCTGGCTGCCGACTCCCAGCTGTCGCCCGGGTCACGGCAGCGGGCGGGCTGGCTCCTGGCTCCCGCCCGGGTCCCACCAGCAGGCGGGCTGCCGGCTCCCGGCTCCCTCCCGAGTCCCGCCAGCAGGCGGGCTGACTGACGGTTCCTGACTGCCACCCGGGTCCCAGCAGCCGGGACCCGGGCGGGCTGGCTGACGGCTCCCAGCAGCCGGGTCCTGGGCGGGCTGGCTGACGGGTACCGGCTGCCGCCCGGGTCCAGGCACCGGGCGGGCTGCGGAGCTGCCGCCCCGACCCTGTGGCTGGCGGGCTGCTGCTCCGACAGCTCTTTTTTTTTTTTTTTTAATAACGGACTTTTTCATTTAACGGACACCCCCTTGCCCGAATTAGTCCGTTAAATGGAGGTTTTACTGTACTTCAAATAAGGAGAGGCACAAAGCTCCCATTATTGTGAACAGAGTTAATATGGTTATTCCCAGAGGACACTGCTAAACTATACTCTTTTCTCTATTAGCTTCTACATCAGTGTCCTATCTTTCTTGGATTTTGGTTGCTTAGCTGCCCATTGGTGCTGAAGCTGAGCAAATGAATGTTCCATGAATTTTGTTTTCCCTCCTCCTGTAAGGGTGACATTGTCCCTTTTGCAGAAGTTACAAAGGGTCCTGTGGCACCTTAGTCTTTAAGGTGCCACAGGACTCTTTGTAACTTCTGCAATTCCAGACTAACACGGCTACCTCTCTGATTATTGTCCCTTTTATGGTCCATTATAATACTTTATCATAGTTTGCTTTTGTTGCTCCATAGTATCACTTAAAAGTTGAGATGCCACTACTCTTTCCATAACTATTGCAGTCGTGTATGGGCTTTTATCAAGACACAGGCTATTTTTGATATTCTGTGGGGAGCACTCAGTAAGTATTGACAGACATAATGTAAGATACCTTTAGGATCCCCATGTGGAAGTTATCTATAATAGACAAGCCAAATGTCTAGTTTATTGAGTCAAGACCTTGCTTTGTTTTTACCATAATTTATTTATAGAAGCTTAGTCATGGAATGGCTCTTAGAAGTTGGAATGCAGAAAAGACCATTGGTGTCCCTGTCTATGGGAACAGGCAGGGTGTGGAGCACAGGACTGCACAATCCCTACATGTTATAGAGCACGGTTACAAGGCTGCTTGCTCAGCAAGCTTATGAAGAGGAAGCTATAGTAGATAAGTCCACAAGTACATAGATCCCATCGCTATAACTCATGTAGTCTCGGTGTAGGAAGCAGTGGATGTCTCTGCAGACCTTGGGCGGTAGTAGTTACTATGTAAGGGTTGTCAGGGTTCTCCAGGCTGGGTTTCTAGTTTGGGAAGGAGGATCCCATTTTCCAAAATGCCATGCAGTCCCATTGCACATAGCTAACTTAATCCAGTTATGGACAGGAAGCAGGATTTGGCCCACAACATGTAGCTCCCTTGACATGGCATGACATTGTCATAAGCAGTGGAAATTGGTTGCAATAGCTGTGCCACAATTGTAATTCATTACATCGTTTTATCCATCATTACACCCCTTTATCCATGGCTTTGAAATTTAATCCTGCAGCATGTTATTTTAGCACAGTTTTCTGTTAACAGTACTCATACTGGTGGAATTACTAAGGATCTGTGGGAACTTCCCTTGCAGCCACATGGTTTTAATTCTTCTTGGAAATGGAACTCTGTTTTGGGGCTTCCTCCCTTCTAGTCTTAATTTTTTGATGGATCCCCCTACATCTAGTGAGAAGAAAATGTCTTCATTTTGTCCCAGACGTTTTCCCCCTCTTGCTTCTTTTTACCTTAAACCAGTGGTTTTCAACCTGTAGTCTGTGGACCCCTGGGGGTCCGCAGACTACGTGTAAGATTCCCAAGGGAGTCCACACTTCCATTTAAGAATTTTTAGTAGTCAGAAAATGAAAAAAGGTTGAAAATTACTGCCTTAAAATATTAAGAATAGCAAAACTGGTCTTCCTTCATTGTGCCTGGGAAATCCTTAGAAGTCTCAGATGTAGACAGTAAACCTTCTCAAGTCTTCATTGAAGGCTTTGTTGATTCTTCAAGTGAGATCTGTTTCTCCCACTTGTTACTCAAGCATTTGTGTCAAATAAAGGTTCACAAAACACTGTTAGAAACAATCAGAAGATTAAAAATATTTACTCTCTTCATAAATCGAATTTGAATTTGCAAGGCAATTCTGAAGTCAAAATTCTACTAATTCTCTAGTCATGCATAGAGTCTTTCAGGAAAGAACAGCATACCTCTCAATGTGCCAAGGCCCAAATTTGGGATGTAATCTATCTATCTATCTATCTATCTATCTATCTATCTATCTATCTATCTATCTATCTATCTATCTATCTATATAAAAGTCAAGTGGTGTATGTATGTATGTATGTATGTATGTACGTATGACAGTGAACTCCTCCCGCACCGTTTGAGCCAGAGACTTGAAATTTGGTACAGTGAGGGGTCTTGGGGTCTAGATGCTGGTAAGGGTCAAAAAAATTTCGGATCTCACCTCTGACGCCCCCCAGGGGTGAAAGTCTTTCAGGGCCAATCACATCACCTGGGCAGTTAGGTGGAGATGATGTCATAATACCCCCTCCAACAGACACCTCACTCGCTCAGCTCACCCCTCCCTCCTCCAACGGAACCCCGGAGATCCCTCAGTTCTCTGCCCCTCCCCCCTCCCAACGGAACCCCGGAGATCCCTCAGTTCTCTGCCCCTCCCCCCTCCCAACGGAACCCCGGAGATCCCTCAGTTCTCTGCCCCTCCCCCCTCCCAACGGAACCCCGGAGATCCCTCAGTTCTCTGCCCCTCCCACCTCAACCCCGGACTCCATTAGCTCTGTGCCCCCCCCCCACCTGCGAAGGTCCCCAGAATCCCTCGGCTCTGGGCTCCCTCCCCCCCGCAACGGATCTGAGTTGGGTTTGGTGGGACGGTAAGTGAGGTGGGGGTGTCGGGTTCGGTCGGGGGGTGAGGTGGGGGTGTCGGGTTTGCTTGGGGGGGTGGGAAGGTGTCGGGGTGGGTGAGGGGTGAGGTGTGGGTGTTGGGGTTGGTCACGGGGTGTCAGCTGTCTGCCACCTCCCCACCTCCGACTGACCCGAGCAGCGCCGGGCACTTATGCTAGTGTGTGATAAAAAGCCAAAAGGATAACCACAAAAATTATTAGTGCAGAAAATTTTAAATGCTCTAGGATTCCTTCCTTTAGGGTGAATAACTC
The DNA here is from genome assembly GCA_032164245.1 of Sternotherus odoratus. Taxonomy (NCBI): domain Eukaryota; kingdom Metazoa; phylum Chordata; order Testudines; family Kinosternidae; genus Sternotherus; species Sternotherus odoratus. Next base: position 130,408,053 of record JAVMKO010000001.1, read on the forward strand.
CATAACCTCCCCTACATTATTTTTCTAAAAAAGAATTCTGAGGTAAATAATTTTCAACAATTAAATGGGGGATACCAAGTGTGTGTGGAATGCAGGAAAATGTGGGTCTAATATGAGTAATGTCCCTCAGAAAGAGGTACAATAGACTCTCGATTATCCAGGATGATAGGGAAAAAAATAATCCTGGTTCATAAAATCCTGGATAATCACCATCCATAGGAAATATGGGGGGAGTGGTTGGTTCACCAGCCACCCTGCCCCAGGGGAAAGGGATGTTGATTTACTGGCTGCCCTGCGTCCTGGTGGGGGTTTTTTGTGTGTGTGTGCTTGGGGCGGCAACAAAGCCAGAACCAGCCCTGCGAGTTACATGTATTTTTTTTTTTTTTGGACAATCTGGTTAATCCACATCCTGGTTAACCCAATCCTGGATAATCGAGAGTCTACTGTACATGTGACTGTTATTAAAAATTAGATAGATGAGATCTGAATTTTTAATGTAAGAAAAATCCCTTCTAAAGGAAAAATCTCCCTCACTCCAAGTCCCCAGAAAACAGGTTTCAGGCCTTCTTGCATAGTAGATCAAAGACCTGGGTTGAAAAAGGCACAAACCTGACTCTGTTTGGTGCAAATTATCTTTAAACCACACCACAGCTTCACCAGTATAGTTTTTCTGGCTTCTAGCTTTCAAGCTGTTGCCATTTTATAATGAGAGGAAAGGATTTGCAGAATACATATGGAATGACTTTTGAGGGTGGTATGTTTCAGGAACCTCCCTATTTTTAGCTAACCAGTCAGTGTGAGGAGGTGATGATGACCCAGACACACTCCTAAGAACTTTTTGGAGTGGATTACATTTATGGAGCTTTAAGATAGGAATCCTTAAATTTTCCCATGGTACAAACCACATCCTAACAGGTATCATGTCCCTGTACCAGATGTGGACTGGCGACAGCTTGCTTATACACACCAGATGCTCTACCAGGTGTGGGTGATGGTTGTTTAAATAAGGTATTTTATGCACAGCTCCACTTAGTGGCTGAACAGTATAATACAGTTTATCATTCCACTACATCTCCCCTTCCAAGTTCTACATTACATTTTACCATATTTACCCTATAATGCTGTCTTTGAAGTTCAGTATGTATTAGTCTGTTATGTGTCTCTGAATCCTACTTGTTTTCTAATTACACAATCTGAGCAAAAGTGAGCAAAAGTGTAGTTTAGTCTCTTGATAACACTATGGCATTTTATGCCTTCCAAGTATATTTTTTTCTATATATCTGGAAAAAGAGTCCACATCAACAATGTAATGCTGTCCTCTGAATTTGCAAAAATCTGCAGCTAGTCTCTTCCAAGCTCTGGCTGGTAGTGGAGTTGTTATTAAAGGCTCTTTGTGTTATGTTAGTCTGTTTATTCTGCAAAGTTCACATGCAGATATTTTATTCTTTATGTCCTTACTGATGCCCGGCTGCCAAACAGAGTTGTTGGGCCACTCATGGGATTTAGTTAATCTTTGATGTCCTTCATGGATGAGATTTAGGATTTCTCCTCTCATTTCATTTGGAATTACGATGCAACTGCCTTTAATCATGAGTCCATTTGACTTGCTTAATTGTTCACTCACCACAACACAGTCTTTTGTCACTTCCCTAGTGTCCTTTTGATTCTTGGGCCAGCCATCCCTAATATAATTTAGAACTTCCTGAAGTTGCATGTCTTTTAAGGTTGCTTTGTATAGGTGGAATAGTCTCTGTTCTGATACTGTTTTTTATGTGCACATCATCTTCGAGTTCATGGGTAGTTGAGTGTGATGCCTGACTCTGTAACATAGGGTCTACTAGTACCAGAATTTTTCCTGGAACATATTTAGCAATTGGGTTAAATCTCATTATCAAGAGCAATAGACATTGCCACCTCAGCAGTGCTTGATCCAAGACTTTTCCATTGATGAGGGTTACAAGCGGTTTATGGTCTGTTATCAGTGTAAATTAATTCAATCCACACAGATATCTCAAAAAATTCACCCATGCGCATCCGGTATTCCTTTTCAATCTGTGCACATCATTTTTCTGTTTATGTGAGTGTGCAAGAGCAAAATGCAACTGGCTTCCACTCAGGTCCATGGTGTTGTAACAATACACCACCTACGCCATATCTACTTACATTCACACTAAGCATTATGGGATTTTTCTAGTCATAGTACTTGAGAACTGGAGCTGTTGAGATAACTTATTTTACCTTTTTGAAGGCAATGTCTTCATTTGGCCCCCAGAACCACAATGTATTGGACTTTAATACTTCAGGCAGTGGTTTTGTCACCGTAGAAATGTCTGATGGCATTGCCATTACACATCACAGTTCTGGTACATTCGTTTGTACCTTTAATTCTCAAATTGCTTTTATTTTCTCAGAACTAGGATTGATTCCATCTCTGTATATTGTTTGCACCAAAAGCTCAATTTGGTATAGGCAGAAAATGAATTTTTCCTTGTTTACGTTCAGTCCAGACTATGTGATTAGGTTCAGGATTTCATTGAGGTTTTGGTGTGTTCTTCCATCAAAGATCTATATACTAGAATATCATCCATGAAAACAACAACTCCATTTGTGTTTGTTAACAAATCTGCCATATTTCTTTGGAAAATTTGAGGTGCCCTGATGTGACATTACCCAGAGTACAGTCTGGATTGTTGAACTGATATGTACCCTTAATTCTCTAGCCCGGGGTGCCGTTTACATTATTTTACTTTCAGAACATCTAGTCCTGACTTGCTTACACAGCCTTCAGCATGCAGGTTCACTCCCAGCTAAATATATGAGCACTCTGACCAGTCACTCATTAATTAAACTGCAGAGCAACACCCACAAATTCTTAGTCACAGCCTTATCTCCCAGAAATGTGCCTCTTGTACCGTCCAGCACACTACTGAACAATGCAAGCTCATAGAAAGTCTGTTATTTCAGCAAAAGAAAATGATATATGCACCAGCTTTCTTATCCCAAATGGAGTTTCCAACACACCTTAGTCCAAACATAAATGTTAAGATAAAATAATAAGATAAGTTTATTAATTACAGAAAGATAGATTTTAAGCGATTATATAGAAAAAGTGTCATAGTCTTATAAAAGTGGTAACCATAATAGTATAGTGTGTTACAACTGTTAATTCCAAAAGGTAATCTATGAAAGGAAAATCTCCCAAATAGTGTGATAAATATAGTCAGTTTAGCACTGTCTTTGGCTAAAAGAATTTGCCAGAATTCACTCACGGCATCCAGTTTGATACTACACTCCTTTCACATTGGAAGGATATAATTTTCTCTCTCAACTGTTTCATTAAGTCTTTCAAGATCCGTAGAGATTTATATTTTCCTTTATAACAAGTATGATAGGGGCACACTATGCTGTTAACTCAGAGATTTTCTCAATTATGCCAAACTGTTCCATTCTCTTTACATCAGTTTCCATTTTATGAAGTAATGGGATAGGAATCCTGTGAGGGGTGGCACACTAGATCATTCAGCATTGTTTCTTAAGGTTATTTGTACTCAATATATCTTAAAAAGTTCAGTATCACCAAATATTTCATTGAGTTCTTCCACCTTTCTCACTAGGACGATCATGGCTGCCATGCTGTGGCTGAGAAGGATATTGTTCTGTGATCCTTTGATCCATACACTCTGAATGCATGACTTTTGTCTTTGTAAATTGTTTCTGTGGTAAACTGGGCCACAGAGTTCAGAATACCTCCAGGGCTAGTCAGATCTGTGTATGACTTCAGCTCTGGGAGGAGTTGAAGGTGATGTTAAGTCCCTTCTGAGATGACTGTGACGTCTGCTCTTGAGCCAATTTTAAAGTCAGCAGTCTTGCCATGTATGTTCTGTTTTATTCTCTTGGCAGGCTCTATGACATCACAAGTGATACATCCCAGAAAAAAATTGATCTTAATTGACTGTAATATGAGTCAATTCTTTGACTGTGTTGGTGTGGCAAACAGCTATAAAATGTACATATTTCATGCATTTATTACATCATGTGCTTCTAGCTGGACATGCACCATAATCTTGAGATATGATTTTGTTACCGGGTACCCTGGGGGAGTCCCATAGAGACAATGCACACGCACTGTGGTTGTATAAAGTGGATGAGTTTATTAGAAGGCCTCGGTCCTTCTATAAGCGCTGAGGGGCCTTGATCTGTCAGCGGGACCGCAGAAAGGGAATCTGGCACATCCAAGCGAGGTCTAGAGTAAAGAGGCCCCTCAGCACTTATAGAAGGACCGAGGCCTTCTAATAAACTCATCCACTTTATACAACCACTGTGCGTGTGCATTGTCTCTATGGGACTCCCCCAGGGTACCCGGCAACAGATTTTTTCCACATTTTTTTGCTGGAATTTGTCCCTCTTATCCTGCGCATTCCCTCTCCTTGCCTCAGGGGTCTTATGAATAATGACTTTTAGCACTCAGTTTGCATCTGTTAAGAGCTTCTAAGCCAGTTTCTTGTTTTTCAGGTTTGGCAAGTTGCTCTTGCCTTTTGAATAGCCATGGCTCTTTTTAGTTGTAGCTGCTGTGAAAGATTTTTATCTCTTAACCCAATATCCAGCCTGTCTCTGATATTTTCAAGTATTGCATTTCACAAATCCGTTCTTTTAGGCAATATATACAGAGTTCTTCTAAAACATTCAACATTTCCCCTAATTTTTAAATTATCCGGTCAAAACATGCACTGTCATAAACCACACTTCTCTGAAGTATAAAGTATGCATCATAGCTAAAACTATTTCAAAGTCATCTTTGTGACTGTCTTCAGTAAAGTCAAAGGATTTAGAAATGTGCTCTGCTTGCTTCCCCATAGCACAAATTAAAGAAGATACCTGTATATCTCCAGTTCTTTGTGGAGTTTGTTTGCGATTTGAAATCTTGCAAAATAGTGCTTCCAGTCTGTCCATTGTAAAGGTTTGTCAAAGATGAAGTTCTCTGGCGCATTGAAGAATGGCATGTTGATGATATCCTGCAACCTTTGTTACTTTTGTTACTTCTATCTGCAACCTTTGTTGGTGTTCCTTCTGCCTCTGTTCTTTGTTCACTCCTGACACCGTGTCATTTCTCTGTACCTGATATGGATTGGCTTCAGAACTTGCTTGTATATACAGTATTAGATGTGTTCATCATAAAATCCTGTAATGCTCTGCCAGGTATGGATGAGATTCGTTTAAATAAGGTATTTTATACACAGCACCACTTAATGGCTGAACAGTATCATACAGTTTAGCATTCCAATACAAAAGAAGGGCATTTGTCTCCTGTTCGCCTCCCCTTTTCTTTGCAATTATGTGACTCCCCTCCCCTCCACTTTGCGATTGCATAGCCATCTCTGCAACAGCTACTACAGTTGTTCACGGGAAAGAGTAAAGTATTAAATGTATTTTAGCTGCCTTTTTAATGCAGTTTAGCAGCTGGAAATAAGGTGAGCCAATGCCACATGACCAGCCAGCTCTCTGCAGGCCACCAGCAAGTGCCTTACCAATGGTGTTAGGACCACAGTTTGAGAACCACTGCTTTAAGAGAAATATCGGTAGTGTATTATCTTCCAGAAATATTCCAGCATAAACACTGCACTGGAACATTTCATTAGCCTTTGGAGAATAATAAAGAAATGCAGGGTATAATAGGCTAATGTGTTTAAGTGGCCTTGATAGAACTCTACTTAACACAGTGGGATTTTCTACATCACACAGAGGTAGGAAACTGTTCTGTACACATTTACTGTGTGGGACTTCCTCCTCCTAGGCTGTCTGTGGTTTAGAGCAAAAAGAAACAACTTTTCCCCTGTAGCTCGCCAATGAAAGAAGCGTTTTTAAATACATTATTTGGAAAGATCTATATTTGTCCCTGTGAAGGTCAGTGATCCAGCAGCCCTTGTTGTTTGTCTGTAACGAGGACTTCCATTCAAACAGGACAGAGCTAAGACTATGTGAGTGGGTTACAATCCTGAATTAGATTGGAGCTGTGTTTCAGAAAAGGGAGAGTTGCTGCATTGCCCAATCAGGGGGCTCAGTCATGATTTGAAAATATAAGGTAATCATGTTACAGGGCTGCAGTAAAGCTCAAAAGGCTATGTCAAAAGAGGAAGACAAGAAAATGGGAGTTTGTGTGGTCGAATGGTTAAATTAGAGAACTGGGAGTTGAAACTTCTTGGTTCTGTTCCTATGTCTCCTACTGACTGGCTGGGTAATGCTGGGGAAGTCATTTAATCATTCAATGCATCATTTTACCTATCTTTAAAAAAGGGAATGCAATTATCAAGCACTATGACAATACTGGAGGGAAGACTTTGGTTATAGCTGGCCAATTTGTTCCATGTTACTGTGCCCAATTTATTTTAGTGGGGTTAGTTGGTGTGTAAATGAGGGCAAAATGTGGTCCAGAAATTATAAAGTATTTTATAGTATTTTATATAGTAAAATTATTTTGACTTATTTTTGTTAATATAAATACATATGCATAATAAAAAAATATTGTTAAGAACTTAGGCAGAAAGCAGGACACATAGATACCAGTGCATAATTGCTTTAAATTGTTATTCAGGAGTATGGGATAATGTGATAGGTTTAGCAAATGTGAAGGAGGGAGCTAGTTTTATCTATCTAATGTAAATGAAAAACAATGCTCTTCGGGAACCATTTCTCTATTCGACATTGGTGAGGCCTCATCTGGAGTACTGTGTCCAGTTTCGGGGCCCACACTACAAGAAGGATGTGGAAAAATTGGAAAGAGTCCAGAGAAGGGAAACAAAAATGATTAAGGTGCTGGAACACGTGAGTTACGAGGAGAGGCTGAGGGAACTGGGTTTATTTAGTCTGCAGAAGAGAAGAATGAGGGGGGATTAGGTAGCTGCTTTTAACTACCTGAAAGGGGGCTCTAAAGAGTATGGATTTAGATTGTTCTCAATTGTAGTAGATAACAGAACAAGGAGTAAAGGTGTCAAGTTGCAGAGGGGGATGTTTAGGTTGGATATTAGGGGGAAAAATTCACTAGGAGAGTGGAAGCACTGGAATCGGTTACCTAGGGAGATGATCGAATCTCCTTCCTTAGAGGTGTTTAGGGTCACGCCTGACAAAGCCCTGGCTGGGATGATTTAGTTGGGGATTGGTCCTGCTTTGAATAGGGGGTTGGACTAAATGACCTCCCAAGGTCCCTTCCAACCCTGATCTTCTATGATCAAGCTGCTTGAACTCTGAACCCTCTGCATGACCTTGAGAGGGTTTTGTAGAGGCATTGCCAGTAACCCCAAGTGAATTAATCCTGACTGATCTTTGGTGAAATTTGTCTGTTTGTTGGGAGTGATGAGCATAAGAGATTTGCTTGGTATATGTATTCTGTGAGTGCTGCTAATAAATAGATGTTTAGAGCACAACTGTGTAAGTCTCTTTCGCTGGGAGAAGGCTTCTTTCTGAGCCCTGTGGGTAAGGATAGTATACCCTGAGCCCTCAGAAGGGAAAGGCTGGGGTGCCTAAATTGAGCAGCTCATGCCTTGAGCTCTCGGACGGGTATAGGAGGGGAGCCATAAATTGAGTGGGTAACAATATGTAGATGTATATAATATATGGATGCTGGCATTTGTGTTTTTTAAACTGTCATCCCAAAACTTACCTATGGTATCTGACATCCTAAAATTACATTTTTTTTTCTTGAGAGATCAGAATAGCAATACAACAGTCATTAGAGAGACACTTTGCATGGGTGGAATCGCAAATTCAAACAGTTAATGTAAGATGTTTGTATCCTGGCAAGGTCCTCCGCTTTTGCAAGTGCACCCACAGTGGAAGATGCAGGTCCAGATTGTGTCTCATGGGCACTACCCCATATCGGTGGTGGTGTAAAGGGGACCTGAATCACCAGAGGGAACTCCAGGAGACATTGTGGAGTTCCTGAGCCTCCGGGGGGTGTGTGTGTGTGGGGGGGGGGAGTGAGCTTCTGTCCATGGCTACCCGGCTGTGGCCCATCTCATCTTTATGGTGAACACAAAGACTTCAATTGTCATCAGCCCCACCTGAGTGGGAGTGAATTGAAGTCACCCTGAGCCCTTGCCAGCCTTGTCCACCCTTAAAAGTAGTAATTTTAGCTCTTTCTCCATATTTTTGGATTAAATTCTTTCTAGTTTAGCTTTTCAGGTATCTGTATAAAAACGATAAACACATCGAAACATGTCGCCTGGCTATAGTTTTGTCTCAGGGTTCTGGTGACATCATAAACCTCTGAAATATCTCTGATGATATCATACCTACAGCACTCCTCAATGAATAAAAAGCCTGGTTATGCAATATGTACTTTCTTCCATTTTATCAGTGAATAGCACCCTCATTGCATTTCCACCTCACTCTTAAATATTTGTCCTCTGCTTAGTGTTAATACAGAAGTTTTAGGTCAGGAGTGCTCAAAAAAATCAGATTGGCTGCCATTTCTTTATACCCACACAACTGAAGGTTACTGGTTTTAAAATGCTTTTTAGTTGTTCATGAAATTCAAAAACAGCTTTGATTTCAAACATGAAACTTGGCAAGTGACTGGTCCATAATGTGTTCTAATCACTTCTGGTATTTTGGAAAAGACTTGAAAATGACGGAGTTATTATTTTATTAAGAAATCTAGTCACCATGCATAGACCTTAATTTTTCTCGCCCTGCCATGATAAAATTCAGACAGATTTCTAGCATATGGCTTTGTTGTCCCTGCCCTGGCTTTCACACTAATATGACAAATCTTAACTTTGCATTTTCCTGCTTTTCATAGTTCGTGCTTGTCACAACTTTAATATTATTTAAAAATGCTAGGCTGGTTTCTATCTCTGCGGTTTCATTGATCACCAGGGATGAATTTGAGTATTTCAGTTTTCTTTAAATTAGGGCTGTCAAGCACTTAAAAAAATTAATTGCAATTAATCATGCGATTAAAAAAATAATCGTGATTAATCGTGCAATTAATCACACTGTTATACAATAATAGAATTGTGTGTTTTTCCTAGCGTTATTCCCGCACTATGGCAGGGTCCGCTTAGACTGGACACAACCAGTGATACGACTGGGGTATACTCCAACCGATGCGTCGTTCCATCTGTCGTTGGAGGCATTTTATACCTACTGCCAGGTGTTAAGCCTACAGCACCTGGTATTCCCAGGAGGTTTCCCATCCAAGTTCTAGCCAGGCCTGACCCTGCTTAGCTTCCGAGATCAGATGGGATCGGGCGTGTTCAGGGTGGGTTAGTTATATTATACAATAATAGAATACCGTTTATTTAAATATTTTGGATGTTTTCTACATTTTCAAATATATTAATTTCAATTACAACACAGAATACAAAGTGTACAATGCTCACTTTATATTTATTTTTATTACAAGTATTTGCACTGTAAAAAAGAATAGAAATAGTATATTTCAATTTACCTAATACAAGTACTGTAGCACAATCTCTTCATAATGAAAGTTGAACTTACAAATGTATAATTATGTACAAAAAAGAACTACATTCAAAAATAAAAAGTGTCAAACTTTAGTACCTAAAAGTCCATTCAGTCTTACTTCAGCCAATCGCTCAGACAAACAAGTCTGGTTACAATTTGTGGGAGATAATTCTGCCCAAGTCTTGTTTACAATGTCGCCTGAAATTGAGAACAGGCATTTGTATGGCACTGTTTTAGCCAGGATTGCAAGATATTTATGTGCCAGATGCGCTAAAGATTCATATGTTCCTTCATGCTTCAACCACCATTCCAGAAGTGGTGTCCATGGTGATGTCGGGTTCTGCTTGATAACGATCCAAAGCAGAACAGACTGACGCATGTTCATTTTCATCATCTGAATTTTTTTTTGGTGGGTCGGGTTCCATAGTTTCCACATCGGAGTGTTGTTCTTTTAAGACATCTGAAAGCATTCTCCACAGCTCATCCCTCTCAGATTTTGGATGGCACGTCAGATTCTTAAATGTTGAGTTGAGGGCTGAATCTATCCTTCAAAATTTCCCATTGGTACCTTCTTTGCATTTGTCAAATCTGCTGTGAAAGTGTTTTTATAATGAACTTGTGCTGGATCATTATCTGAGACCGCTGTAACATGAAATATATAGCAGAATGCAAGTAAAACATAAGAATGACCGTGCTGGGTCAGACCAAAGGTCCATCCAACCCAGTATCCTGTCTGCTGACAGTGGCCAATGGCAGGTGCCCTGGAGTGAGTGAACCTAACAGGTAATGATCAAGTGAGACGTACAATACTCCCCCAAGGAGTTCAGTCACAAATTTAATTAACACATTATTTTTTTAACAAGCATCAGCATACAAGCATGTCCTCTGGCCGAAGCATGAAGGGGCATATGAATGTTTAGCATATTTGGCACATAAATACCTTGCAACGCTGGCTACAAAAGTGACATGCCAATTCTCACTTTCAGGTGACATTGTAATTAATAAGCATACAGCAGTATCTCCCATAAATGTAAACAAACTTTTTTGTCTTTGCGATTGGCTGAACAAAAAGCAAGACTGAATGGATTTGTAGGCTTTGAACTTCTACATTCTTTTATTTTTGAGTGCAGTTATGTAACAACAAAAAAATCTACATTTGTAAGTTGCACTTTCAGGACAAAGAGATTGCACTACAGTACTTGTATGAGGTGAATTGAAAAATACTATTTCTTTTCTTATCATTTTTACAGTGCAAACACTTGTAATAAAAAATGATTACCGTATTTTTCGTCTTATAGGACGCTCCGGCCTATAAGACGCCCCCTCGTTTTTTAATAAAAAATCCGGACAAAAAAAAAAAAAAAAAAAGCGCCTCGCTCTCCCGTCCCCGCCGCGCGGGCGGGCTGCCGGGAGCGTCCCGGTTCCCCCCTCCCCACCGCGGGCGGGCTGCCGAGGTTCCCCCCTCCCCGCCGCGGGCGGGCTGCCGGGAGCGTCCCGGTTCCCCCCTCCCCGCCGCGGGCGGGCTGCCGAGGTTCCCCCCTCCCCGCCGCGGGCGGGCTGCCGGGAGCGTCCTGGTTCCCCCCTCCCCGCCGCGGGCGGGCTGCCGAGGTTCCCCCCTCCCCCCGTCCCCGCCTCGCTCTCCCGTCCCCGCATGGCGGGGACGGGAGAGCGAGGCGCTTTTTTTTTTTTTTTTTTTTTTTTCCCCCCTATAAGACATTCGCCCTATAAGACGCACCAACTTTTCCCCCCCCCGTTTTGGGGAAGAAAAAGTGCGTCTTATAGGGCGAAAAATACGGTATATAAAGTGAGCACTGTACACTTTGTAGTCTGTGCTGTAATCAATATATTTGAAAATATAGAAAAAACATCCCAAAATATTTAATAAATTTCAATTGACATTCTATTGTCTAATAGTGTGATTAATCACAATATATTTTTTAATCACAGTTTTTTTTGGTGGGGGTTAATTATGTGAATTAATTGCAATTAATCGACAGCCCTACTTTAAATATAAAGTATAGAACAGTTAAGGTTGGATATACAACTTTAACTCTCTGATATCATCTCTTATATTTGAAGCCTGGTTCTTTCTGAGGTATAAGTGAATCAAAAGTGATGTCCAATTTCAACGGTTCATAGTACTGATCGATCATTCAAGGACAGCAGACTTACTGGGTCAATTTCTTACTTGCCTTATATCCTTTATAGTTATCCCACATGTTGAAAGTTGGGTAAAAGTTGCATAAGTGTAAGTGATTGCACAAGGTGCAAGACAATGGAGTATCAGGACCCTGGTTCTTGGAATATATGCAGGAATCATCTCAATGGGGTCAGTCCAGCAAGATACTGAGCATTCTGGTCCCAGTCCTGCAAAGCTCTTAAGTATTACATCCTCTCTGCCTTCAGCAAGAATGGGCCTATTTTACTCTTTCCATAAACCTATTAATTGGTCCTTAAATCTAGTGATTATTTTGTTGCTTAATTTAAGTGGTTAACTGTTCCAGGAAATGACTGTCAATCAAAAGAGTTTTTGTTTGTTTGTATAGTTATACTAATAGCTGAACTTGGATGACCGGTGCCCCAACTTCAGCGTGTTATTCTATTTTGACACTGGTGACCAATATGAACGCTTGGTGGTATTTTCTCTTTTTTGTATTGTTTCCCCTGAGAAATGTAGATAGACCTGGGGCCAAGCCAAAGCACAAGAGCCAAATTTCCCCAAACTTTTGGGAAGTTCAAAAGTGGGTCTGAATGTCACCACTTCTGGGTGATTGCTTCCCTGTGTGTGGAGTATGCTGAAAAATAAGAGGGGGCTCATGTTGAGCCCCCTCTTATTAAAGATTAAAGATTAAAGGTCAGATTCTCCAGACTGTCTAGAGGATTTTTTAAGCCTAATTCCCATTAATTTATTTGAAAAGCTCACCCAAAGATCTGTGAGATGTATGAAAATGTTTTTATGCTGACAATGTCATTGTAAAATTGAGTCTCAGTCTCCTAGTACAATAAGATATTGTTCCCAAGGCCTCGAACTCTAATGCTGCAGTTATATAAACTGGAATAATGCTAAATCTCTGGGCATGGCTCTGTATTATGCAAGATGAAGCTGGCCTCAGACTTTAGATTTAATGGCATACTGGCAAAGAACTATGTGATGTGCACAAGCTAAAGCATATGTCTGATTTGTGTTTCTGCCTGTACTAAGGCCAAACTGCAGCCCATGTGTAACTGAGGACAACTACACTGTCTCCAGCTGAGTGGCACATGTCTATCCCTGGTCTGAATTCTGAATTTGGCCCAAATCTTGATTTACCAAAACCATTTTTGTTTGATTTTATTTTGTATTAAATTTCACAAATTAGAAGTACAAAAAGGATTTACAGTTTGGGTATGCTTCTGAATATAGCATGCTCCAGAGGTACACATACACCTGGAGGTACTCAGAGGTCTTCTAGGGGATACATCAACTCATCTAGATATTTGCCTTGTTTTACAACAGGCTACATAAAAAGCTCTAGTGAAGTCGGTACAAACTAAAATTTCATACAATGACTTTGTTTATATTGCTCTATACATCATACACTGAAATGTAAGTTCAATATTTATATTCCAAATGATTTTTTTAATAATTATATGGTAAAAATGAGGAAGTAAGCCATTTCTCAGTAGTATTGTGCTGTGCCACTTTTGTATCTTTATGTCTGATTTTGTAAGCAAGTAATTTTAAAGTGAGGTGAAACTTCATGGTAAGCCAGCAGTAGGCTGGGCTAAGTGGTCACAGCTGGGGCTGGAGACTGAGAGGGCTAGAAAAGCCCTGAGCTAAACTCAGTTGGGGGGCAAGCCAGGAGGAGGACAGGAGGCTGCTGTGGTGTGAGGATTCTTATTTCTACCAGGGCATAGGGGAGAAAGAGAGAGACCTGTGCAGACCCTGTGACAGGTAGGGTAGTCTGGAAAGGTTGAGAGCCACTGGACTAGACAATACAAGACCAGAAAACACCACATGGATGTAGGGTTACAGTAATAAACTAGGAGAAGATGTGCATGAATAGGAAGAGGGTTAGGAGGGGTCACAGGGAGAGGGAAAGAGCAGGGAGTTATGTGGAACGGAGGCCTGGTATTCTTTGAGCAGTCTCAAAGCTTTTTTATCTAAATGTATCTAGAAACAGGGGCCAGATATCTTTGAATTCATATAACTGATCTCTGCAGTGATAAACTATTCTTTAAATGACTGTTCAGACAAATCTGAATACCACTGCTGTATTTTGGGCATAAGCCTCCTTTTCTGTTTCTGTAAAACCATGTGCTTGATGATCATTGGAGCCCCCAAAATCCAGTCTTTGGTGGAGGTAAACCAAGCTTATCAGGTAAATATTCTAGGATAATATAATTTTCTGCAGGAGTTTGGCTGTTGAAGACCAGCATTGTTTTAACTCTCATGTCTACCTCTTTCCACAGCTGGCTGACTGTCTAACAGTCTCCTAGCATATGCATCAGCATTCCTCTTACTTTATTACACCACCAACAAATATGAGAGGATAAGGCCTTTAGCTTGTGCAACCTCCATGGCATCCAGTGGATTTTAAATAAAATCTGTTGTTGTATTAAGTGCAGCCTGAGAACCACAGTGGCATCTTTAACCTTATGTGGTATGCTCAGCGACTGATGTTCTTTGTGGGTTGTGTTCAGAGGTGCAAGTAAGCCAGTATGCCCCGGTACGGCATACTGGCAAGAGCTGATGTGCATTGCTGGGGACTGGCTTCCCAAGGCGGCAGTTTAAAGGGCCTTTGGCTCCTAGCAGCGCCTGGAGCTCTTGGCACTTTAAATCACCCTGCTGCTGGAGCCCTGGGGTAGCGGCGGTGGGTCTCTGGTGGTTATTTAAAAGACCTGGAGCGGTAGCAGCTATCCCATGGCTCCGGCAGTGGGCTCTGGTGGCAATTTAAAGGGCCTAGGGCTCCGCTACAGCAGTGGCAGCTGGGAGCCCCTGGCCCTTTAAATTGCCGATGCTGCTGCTACCTCAGTATTCTGGCAGCGTGGCTTGGGTGGCGATTTAAAAGGCCCAGGGCTCCCACCACCTCTATCTCCAGGGTCCTTTAAATTGTCATCTGAGCCCTGCTGCCGGAGCCTTGCGGTAGCAGTAGCGGGGCTCTGGCATGATTTAAAAGGCCAGGTGCTCCCCGCTGCTCTTATAACAGTGGAGTTCCTGGCCCTTTAACGCTCTGCCAGAGCCTGGAACCCTGGGGTTGTGGTGGCAGCCAGGAGCCCCCAGGGCTCCTGTAAGAGGGGGTACCCCAGTTTCTGTGCTCTTGAGTACAGAGAAAAGGGACTCTTTTATGCCAGACCACTTAACTTTAACTGCTTCCCAGCCAAGTTAATTCTCAACATCCCAAGACTCCCCCCTTTTACCAGTTGGGAACTTGGGGAACCACGGCTGCCACCATCTGAGTAGATATCCAAGGCCCTGGATTGGGGTACTCAGACTCCCCAAAACCCTAACTCTGTCCCCCTCCCTGAGAGCCAGAGTCAGACACCTGGAGGTTGTGTCACCTTCCCCCCTCCTCTCTTCTCGCTGAAGACAGAGAGACAGACGCCGTTCCTCAGATTATAACCTGAGCTAATCCTTTTTCCTACCTCCCCTCTCCCTCCTCTCTTCCCAGCCTGGAGGCAGGGATACCTTAAGGGAAGTAAACCAAATGTTTTATAACTACAAGATTTAATAAAGAAAAGAGCATAAAACATAGGCACAGTACAGTTTACAATTTAGAGTTCTCTAACTTCTCATCTGAAATGGACAGAGACACCCCAAATAGGCACAGGCTTAAGAAGTCAAAAGATCACTTACAGTCAGTTAAGTAGGAATATAAGAAGGAAAGTTGAGTTATCTCCACAGCTAGAGATGGGTTCCCGGACCCTTGTTCATGTTGCATGGCAACCCCAAACTGAAACTAACTCTAAACTGCCTCCCTCCCTCATGGCAGGGAAGCTCTTATGTCACTTGTTCTCAGGTAACATTATCCCTCTCCAGCACTTTACACTTATGACATCCCCCTTGGTGATTTAAAGGACCCAGGGATTTAAAGACCCTGTCTCTTCCAGTTGAGCCCCACCTCCTGCTCAGGACTCCGGAGTACCGGTAAGTCCTTTAAGTTACTTTCACCTCTGGCTGTGTTAAATCTGCTTCAGACTCTTTCACAAAAACTCCAGACTAAAGAAGAGGGAGTCTACTAATGGGCATGGGGAGTTAATGAATCATTTGTAAAGTTGCCAGGAGTTTGGGGGTCTCTGGCAGTCCTGGGCTAAATTGATATGTTAGCAAGTATCTTAGCTGTGTGTAATGCCAAGTGTGGCAGGTCATAGCACTGCATTAGCATTAGAAAAGCACAGAGCCCTCATCATTGACCAGTTGGAAAATTAATATGATGCCCCAGGTCAGCCAGTTCTTCCAAACTGATTTTATATATATATAAAATATATATATTTTAAGTTATCATGTTATCAGTTCTTCCAAACTGATTTTATATATATATATAAAATATATATATTTTAAGTTATCATGTCCCATCTTATAGGGCAAAACCCTGAGTTCCTTACTCAAAGCCTGAGCAAAAGAACACTGAAGTCAGTGGATATACTCTCATTGACTTTAGGAGTCTTTGGATTTGCTTCTCAATGATTTCAGTGGGAGTTCAGACTAAGTGCAGACTAAGATCTTTAGGATTTGACCGGTATGGCAAAAGCTCCACCAATATCCTGGCTATTTGCTGAGATAGGCAGGGATGGCGTTCCTAGCCTCTGTTGGCCAGAAGCTGGGAATGGGTGACGGGATGGATCACTTGGTGAGTTCCTGTTCTGTTCATTTCCTCTGGGACACCCGGCATTGTCCACTGTCGGAAGACAGGATACTGGGCTAGATGGACCTTTGGTCTGACCCAATAAGGCTGTTCTTATGTCTCTGTAAATTAGCCAAATTTTAGTTCCTGCAATGACTATCGGACTTTTAAGACATCATATAATTTTAAATTAGCTTTGAATCTTCTCTCTCCAGTGTATGTAATTTTGGAAGTCTGGTGGTCAGCACTCGCAGTATTTCATCTGAGACCTTACCAAAACAGTATGTGGCAGGGTGCTGCTCAGGAGTGCCTGAGCCAGCCCTGCTGCCCCTTTAAGAGGGAGAAAAGATGCCCTCTGCAAAACCACCCCCCCCCACCCCCCCACCCCCCCCACCCCCGGGCAGGAAGGCTAATTAGCCACCTGAGGTGCAGGCCAATCAGCCTGCATGAGTTGCACCTGGCAGCCTCCTCTGGGGGATATAAGGCTGCCAGGAAGGAAGCCCAGAGTGGTGGTGGTGGTGGCATGAGCTATCAAGAGCTGTGTGTGTGTATATGAGCTATCAAGAGCTGTGTGTGTGTATATGAGCTATCAAGAGCTGTGTGTGTTTGTATCACTGTTAGCTGGACTACATAGAGTCCATAGAGCTGGATATTAATGAGCTGTTGAGCTGGATATTAATGAACTGTTTTAACCTGTATATATTGGTGGTGGGGTCCTGCACTGTAAATTAAAGGGCACTGTTGGAGCAAAAAAGGGTTTCCTGCCTATGTTCCTGAGCGGGGGTGAGAAGGCGGTCTGTCACAAGTATGAAATGGTAATATAACCACTCTCTCTAAAATCTGTATAATTCCAGAATGGAATTTTTTTCTAGTGGCATTGCACTAAGAATTCTTTTCAGTTTATCAATAGTTACTCACTCCCGAGGTTTCTTCTTCATCATAACTATTTTCCAGATAACAACCCCTTAGTTTATATCTGGTCTGTGTATTATTTTTCCCTAAGTGTCTTTTCTCACATTTATGTTTGAGCTGACACTGTCTCATGCTTGTTCTCAGCCCAGAGGTATTTTTTTTAAGGCTGAAGAAAATCAACTCAACTATTTTTGAAGATAATTAAAAACCAAAGAAAATTAAATGCAAATAAATAAAAAATGTTGCTGCATATGTTCTATGGGATACAGTTAGGATTAAATTAAGGATGAAAAATTTGGGCTGAATCTCAATCATGAACTGCTCGCAGTCATGAAGTCATTTTCGCCTTAGACCTTCCCCACCAATGGAAGTGGTGGAAGCCCCATCACTTGTTGGGACATTTTAAAACTAAACTGGATGGAATGCTAGATGATGTGTTATAGAAGGGAACATCCCCACATTGGCAGGGAAAATGGAATGCCTGGGACCTAAAAAGTCTTAGCACTATCTTATTTCTCTGAATGATAAGGTTTAGAGTTTAATTGCACAACACTTAGGGAGTCAAGATTCTTGCTTTGACCCTATCTATCTATGCATTGCAATAGGGTCTTTCATTACAGTTATAATGTCACCTTTCATCTAAGATCTCAAACTGGTTCACAGACATTAAGGAAGAGATTGTGCCTCTTGGAGGCAGAACAGTACTGGGGGTGGAAGAGGGAGGAGTAATCTCTTTGTAGTGATGGCTGGGAGTATTGTTTAAGGTACAATGTCTCTAGGACACTGGGGAAAATTCATTGAGCAACAACATTTGATACATCTGTAGAAAAGCGTATGGAGCACTGCCTTCAGCACTAGCTGAAGGGCATAAGGCTGTGGGCATGCCCAGACCCCGTCCATACATGCTTTCTCTGGGGTGGCAAGCAATTCTGGCAGCTCTATTGCCCTCCTCAGTACTGTCCAGCGTGCTTGCAGCCAGTTTATGGCTTGGTTATACTGGCACTTTATAGCGCTATAAAGCCTCCAGGAGCGCTATAACTCCCTACCTGTCCACACTGGCAAGGCACATAGAGCGCTATAAACCCACAGTTATACCAGTCCTGGTAATCCTCCCTTCCCCGAGGATTAACAGCTATTGAGTATTCACTGCTCCGTATTATCACCAGTGTGAATGGGTATGAACACTTCAAGCGTTTTAAGTGATCTCTGGAGATGCCCCGAGCCATTTAAGGCAATTGACATCTCTTCCTTTTGTTTTGAACTCGGGTGGAGGAATGCGGAAGTAAGTTTTCAGAGTTTCTCTCAACTCTGCAGATAAGCAATGCAAATGTTTACGGAGGGAGCAGTGTCACAGAGAAGACTAGCAGGCTTGCTGACCAGCTCTCCGGAGGATGAAAATCCCCTCGCTCTCTCCCTCTGCATACACGCAACACGTTTCCCCTGCCCCCCTTGTTTTGAAAAGCACATTGCATCCAGCTGAATGCTGGGATAGCTGCCCATAATGCACCATTCCCTGTGCTGCTGCAAGTGCCGCAGATGTGGCCACGCTATACCGCTGGCGGGTCTCAGTGTGGACATGCTATAGCGCTATCACTATAGCTGTATACGAGGACAGGTATAATCAAAACTGCTATAAAGCTGTAAGTGTAACCATACCCTATATCTGTTTCCTACATGGGGCTCCATGTAACCTCTTCCTTCCCTCGGGCATACCCATGTAAGAGGCCTCCAAAACAGCACTAATTGATTAAGCTTCACAGTACCCTTTTGCTGTAAATAAGAGAGATACAAGGAACATTATCATAGAAATGCAACCTCCTGTGACATGAAACGGAAACTCAGGGCTTGTCTTCACTAAAGCCGGGAGAGATCGATCTTTTGGTGATCGATTTATTGCGTCTCAAGACGCGATAAATCGACCGCCAGTGGTGCCCCTGTCGACTCCGGAACTCCAGCTCACCAAAAGGCGCAAGCTGGAGTCGACGGGGGAACACGCCGCCGACTGCCACTGCAGTGAGGGTGGCAGGTAAGTCGGCTGTAGATACGCCGAATTCAGCTACGTTATTAAGGTAGCTTAATTTACGTATCTACAGCCGATCTCCCTCCCCCACCCCCAGTGAAGACCAGCCTTAACAGTACTCAGCCATACTACACAACAGCTTAACAAAGGCAGTAGAAAAGAATACTGTATCCAAATGAAACTGCCAGAGCATTTAAGGAAGTGGAATAGAATTACCCGAGTTAAAATTTGATCATGACACCAGAGCTAATGTCCTATTGTTAGGAAAAATGCCAGGGTATCCTGAATGCCCACTAGTGGTCAGTACCCTGGGTTGGAAGTAATGTGATAAAAATTCTTCTTGTAATGTTCATTCACAAAGGAGCAGAGTTTGTTGGTTTGTTTTGAAATCCTAGATTCTGAATTTCTGGATTTCTACAGCATGTATATTTAATATAGTTTGGTTTTGATTTACATTAAATATGATTCCATTCTCACCCAGCTACATCTCAGTTAGGCTGAAGTCAGTGTAGTTTTGATCTGTGTTCTGTTTGGTGTATGTCCTATCTGTGAGTCATCTACCAATCTGATCACTACTGAAATTTTAAATTCCTTTCTTGGTCTTTAACAAATCTGTTTAATAATAATGGACCTGGCACCTATCACTGTGGCATCTGAGTAGATTCCTCCCCCCATTCTCATCTAACATCACTGATTAATACCTCATTACTTCCTTTCTGTCAGACCGTTTTTATCCACCTTATTGTATTATTATCCAGATCATAATTCTGCAGGCTCTCTATGAGCTTCCTGTGTGGTACAGTGTCAAAGGCCTTGCTAAAATCCAAACAAATTATATCCGCCACATTTCCTTTATCCACCCAGTTTGTCACTGCACTGAAACACCCGTCACAATGAAACATTTATTGATGTAAGTTTCTGTGTTAAACCAGAGCAAATGTGAAGGTGCTGCTGTGATTATATGATAGAACCTGCTTCTTAACAGGTATTATCATTTTATGCACTAAAGATAATTTGAGCCATGGGAGATATCATAATTCAACAGGAGCAGTGGGGCTGTGAAGATCAGAGCATTATGAACCTTGAAAGGAACGGGGAGAGGCTTATATGCTACAATGACTTGTAAAAAGTATAAGCAAAGTCTTCAAGCTGTGTTCTGAGTGATACTCAGAGAATATCAGCATCAGGGCTGCCTTCACAGAGAATTGTATCTTTATAGAAAGAATTGTTTGGGCAAGGCCTTGCAAAAGCTGCATGCTGTCACTATTCCTGTTCCTTGGGAACATAAACAGGATCTAGGGACAGCTTGTGCAAGAAAACAGTTGGAATAGGGAATATCGTGGTTTTCAGCAGCCAGCTTGATTATCATCATCACCCCCGCGTAGGAGGAAAGCTTCAAGAAGTATTAAGAGGGATGCTGGGTCCCACCTCAGCTGCAGCACAGATAATGGCTCTAGTGCATTTCAGAACTCCAGGTCAGGTCTTGCATACAGTTATAAGGAGACTTACTCCAGCAGAGTGAGAAGTTCAGCTACTACTATGCTTTAGCAGCTGGGCTTCTGAAGAGCTGCTTTCTCATTCCTTGGATAACGCAGATGAGTGGACTCTGATGCAGGTGGCCTAAGTGAAAAATGGGAACTAGGGATCTAGTTTTGACCTTACAGCAGGCTCCTACCTGGAAGTGACCATTATGATTATGTGTACATAGCAGTTTCCATACTAGCCCCCTGTTTTCTCCTTACTTTCTGAAACTTTTATTTTTCAGGCCAATATCTTCCATGATTAGCGTCTGCCTAAAAGTGACTTTCCCCGCTTAAAGTTTGAATAAAAACAGTTCAGCAAATGTACAATACAAGGAAAGTAGGAAAACAATAAAGCTTTCCCGTGATTAAAATGTACGTGTGTCTGTTTGAAAACCTTTTCAGCTGAAACTGCTATGGTTTGAAAGTTGAAATTTGACAAGGGGATAGTCTTCTCCGAAGAGCAGGATCTGAGATTGTTCTGCAAAAAAATGGTTTTGATTTGACTGAGTTATGAGCTTAAAAAAAATCACACAGCATGTATGATAGACCTTAGTCACTAACTCACTAGGTGCGCACCAATGGAAGGCTGTGGTGCACATGTGTACACAGCTAGGGCATGTCGTCTAATGATGGTGAATTGGAAGGCAGAACTGGTGCTGGGGGAAAGCTCCTCTGTATTTTGTAGGGTTCACTGCGGTCTCAGTTCAGGAAAGCAGCCCTTCAGGAGGAGCAATTTAACATGTGCCTAAAGTTATGTATGTGCTTAAGTCCCACTGAATTCTTGCAAGTCATAACCAACCTGAGTGCTGAGCTGGTAAGCCAAACTGTTGAGCCAAACTGGCTGAGCTGCTTGAGAGACTTCAGCTAAGATTTATTTTCTTTATTTTGTCTGTATCTATCTACTTACTTTACTTATGTGGCTCCCATAATCCTAATATCTGAGCTCTGCATTATCTTTATTGTATATTTTCTCACAACACCCCTGTGAGCTAGAGAATCATCCCCACCGAGCTGCTGGAACAATTTGTATAATGGGGGTGCTGAGAGCCACTGAACCAAACTGTCAAGAATCAGAGAGGTAGACGTGTTAGTCTGGAATAGCAGAGGTAACAAGGTCCTGTGGCACCTTAAAGACTAACTATAAAGTTTTGAAGCATAAGCTTTCGTGGGCTAATACCCACTTCGTCGGATCCACTGCTTGCATCTGACGAAGTGGGTATTAGCCCACGAAAGCTTATGCTTCAAAACTTTATAGTTCGTCTTTAAGGTGCCACAGGACCTTGTTACCTGAACCAAACTGTACACCCTGTATATTGTGGAAACCACTTAAAGCCAGGGGTTGCAGCAGCACCTCCCAGTGCCCCTAGTTCCAGCACCTATGTGAGCACAGAGGGACTAGGGGTATGTACACTGCAATCATGGGGTGTGATTGCAGCATGTGTAGCCATACCTGAGCGAGCTTTAGTTTTGCTAGCTGGGGTACCAGAGCAGTTCAGCTGCAGCAGTGCAGGCTTCAGAGCAGGCTGTACAAGCCTTCCTGAAACTCTGAATTACTCAGGTGGCTAGCCTGTGCTGTTGTGGCTACACGACTGTAGTACGTGAACTAGGATGATTAAACTAGGCTCAAGTGTAGCTACAAGATCTGCAATAACAGCCTGTGATTGGAGTGTAGGCTTACTCTTAGGGACTGCCCAAGAATACTCATGCAGTCCACAGCCCCACCTGGTTTTCTGGTCATGCCTTCAAAACCAAAATGTGAGGGGAATCATTTTGGGCCATAGCCTTTTGTCCGTATTTAGGCCCCATTTCTGCAATGATATCAGTGTGGGTGGAACCTTGTTCATGTGTGAAGCCCTACTGAAATCAATGGTCTTGGTGTTTTACTCAGTTCTTGGACAGAACTCTTTCAATGAAATCACTGGAGTTTTAGCTGAGTAAGGAGTAAGTAAGAATTTCAGTATTTTGCCTTCCTTGGTTAACCATTGCACAGCATGAGCAGCTGTTGTAGGGATCCTGTCATGAAAGATCCACAGGATCAAGAGCCTTTGCTAGTAACAATAGAATTGGTAGTAATAAGTGGATTGAAAATGATTCACTGATGTTATAAATTGTCCATATGTGAATCCCAAAGCTATCCTACTATGTAGGTATGGCCAGATTGCCATAGTTTGCCCACACGGACCTAGCCCAGGTATAAATAGCAGTGTAGACAGGGTGGCACTGCTTAGTAAAGTAAACTAAAGTAAAAACAAACCTAAACCTTATTGGTATGTACCCTATACAGCTTCAGTTTTACTGCCAACATGTAGCTGGAATAACCCATTAGGATTTGAGAACTTCAGATTGGAAACTGACGCTAGGAAGATACCATAGAACAAGATGTGAGTGTCCCTGAGACCAGCCTTTAGGGATGTTAAGGCAGATAAACCTACGCTTGGATTTACTTGGGAAAGCAGGGAGCCCTTACAGAAGAAACACATATTAGGTGAATATCACCATGGTGAAGAGGGCCAACAAAAAGCCTATGCACTACGTAAGTCCCACATAGGGTGACCAGATGTTCCAATATTACAGGGACAGTCCTGATTTGGGGGTCTTTTTCTCATATAGGCTCCTATTTAAACCCCCCCCCCCCACGCACACAGACCTCCCATCTCAATTTTTCACACGTACTGTCTGCTGGTCCCACATAAGCTGTCAAAATAGGATTTTGGGGTATTTGTGTGTGTGTGTGTGTGTGTGTGTGTACTCTTTTTGGCTCTGTGCACAGGGATACATTTCACACTCAGTGAATATTTTTTCTTCTTCAGTTGTGATCAGTTTTCAGTTGCATATATCAAAAGCAATAGCTTTTTGGCTGCAACTGCCCCATTCTCTTCTCTTTCAGAAAGCCACAATGTGATCTTTGAGGTGTTATGGGGGGGGGGGGGAGACAGAACTAGAAGTTCAGATCAGGAAACTTTTTCTCTCACCTGACGGCTACACCATTAGCTAGTTCTGATAACCAGACAAATAAGGTGAGTCTTTCTTCACTAGTGCTGTGTATATACCAGTCAGGAGAGGATGGATAGTGTTGTACTCAAAGAACAGCACAAAAGGAGTCAGGAATTCTATTTCCAGTTCTGCCACTGATTCCCAGAAGCAAGTCACTTAACCTTCCTGTGCCTCAGTTTTTACATCTGTAGACTTGGGGATATGACATGCAACCTCACTGGGAGTTCTGAGGTTTAATTATTAGTGTTTACAAAGCACTTGGAGATCTGCGGCTGGCAATGCAAAATATTACAGTTATTACTGATGTGATAGATTTGTTACTTTCTGATCCCAGATATGCCAATCCCATGTGTAATGGAGCCTTCTCACCGCCCCTTCACAAATTAGTCGGAGACCGCTTCAAAGTGCAAACAGCAGTGTCCTTTTAGTTGCAGTTTCAGTGCCCACCACCATCTATATACAGTTTGTTGACCCAGCTCCCTGGGGGACAGCTACGGTAGCTTCCCAGCCAGCAGGGCTCTACAGCCACAAGCTCCCCCCTTTCCTGTGCATCCCCCCCCCCCTTTCCTGTGCACCCCCTGTGATTTTGACTTATTGTGAAGTCAGGGTACTTATTTACTCTGCGAAAGTTGGTAACGTGTCTGATCCTAGGCTACTTTAGTAAGTTTATCTTGTGTCAATGTATTACACCAATATGTGGATTCCCTTTCCTTTCATTTAATTGCTTCTGCCTAAGACCTCATAATTGTTGTTCTGTCCACTGATCTGGTGTCTACTTAGTTGAAGTAATACTTCTACTCCTGAGAATAAATTGCTGATCACATTCTCATATTTACTTTATGTACATGCAAGGGCATGTGGTGGGATGAGTTTGTAAAGTATATGAATGATGGATACAAAAGAATACACAAATCTCTTCTTGTGTAATACTTTAAAATGTTATAAAATTACAATAATATATATACATATATATACCAGATATGAATAAAATACAGCAAAACACATTTTAAATGAACAATAAACATGGATCACTAAAGTATCATTATCATCAAGTTCACTCAAAATATTGTTTACACACCAAGTCAACTGAAAAGTGTCCAGATTGATTACACCTTTGATAGATGGACTTGTAATCTGCAGCCTGGCCACAATCTGTGCACAGAACAGCCCTACCACATCACACTGCTTCACCCCAGCCTCTTTGTTCTGGTGAGATTTCAAAATGGCAAGTTTTGCCTGACCCAGCAAAAACAGCCAGGCAGGAAAACGGCCTAGTGTGAGCATTGTGTATCACTCTGGAAACAAACAAGGGCTTGGAGTAAACCAGTTCCAAACCACTGAAAAGTTGCAGCAAAAAAACAACAACCAAAAAGAGGAATTAAATAGAGGCAAGATAGGAAAAAATGAAACACCATGTCTGTCACCAAAAAGAAGGGGTACTGTGTAGACATCTCAGAGGTAATATGGTGCACCAAATGATTAGTTGCTACAATGCTATGCAGGACGCTCCACTGCAAGTCACCAGGACACTTAGGAAGAGATTTGTACAACATCCTCCAAGCCAAAGACCCAGAGTCATCCAGGGACAGAGGAATTTTCCAAGACTTTATCAGGGAAATCAGAGAGGGTGGTATCATAACCTCACACTGCTGCAGTCCTGGGGTAGCAGCAGTGGGGCTCCAGTGGTGATTTAAAGGGCCAGGGGCTCCCAGCTGCCGCTACTGCAGCAGAGCTTTGGGCCCTTTAAATCTCCACCAGAGCCCTGGGGTTACGCTGCTGGGAGGCCCAGTCCCTTTAAATTGCCGCCCGGAGAAGCCGGTCCAGTATGGCACACCAGCTCTTGTCAGTACGTTGTATTGGGGTGTACCAGCTTACTTTCAACTCTGCCTACACAGCAACACATCCTGCACAGTGTAGGAGACAGGAGCTACACACTGGATCCCATGCTTGTGGATTAAACTGCTAAACTCCTCTGAGGCAGAGATCCTCACCAACTTCTGCAAGGAAAAGGAAATGGGGGACCAATAGCACCCCTAAAGATAAGAAACAGCAAGTAATAAAACCAAACCATACACAGCCTAACAGAAACCTGGCTAATGCATAGAGCACATAACAAACTGGGCTTCACTCTCAGAAGCTCCCACAATTCCCTAGTTAATTTACCTTCAACACTTGTTTCTCCTGCAGAAAAGCTTGGGTCTTTCTCTGTATTCTGCTAATAAAGGGGATAGCTTTGACTGTGGATGTGTACATTCTAAACATTTCACTGCCATATTTTCAAAATAAAATATTTTAACCAAGATATGTACTTGTTTTATTTCCTCTTATTAAAACATGAGATATATAAAAATATGAGGTTTGTTACTGAGTCCCAAACCCTGGCAGCTTAATGTCAAATTGTTGTAATATATTAATAATTTTTCTCATTTGGATTTCTGAGTTTTCCATTTCTTCCTGTTTTCAGAGGTTTTACTTTTGGATAGAATTAAAACCATTGATTTTAATGTTCCTATAACATTTATACTCACACTTGGAGTTTTTAATGTCATTCCAACTGTTATTTGAAAAATAAAAATTGTTTTTGATTTTGCATCTGTTCAAATATAATGAATGTCCATAGCTATCAGTTCATAATCTACTGTTTTACACAGTAAAAAAGCATTGATTTTACAAGATAAAAAACTTCACAATCAAATCAGCTATTTTGTATCCTTTAGCAAAAGGATATGTAAGCCTTGTACTTTTTACACCGTGTACAACACATTACTTCTGTCTAAATTTGCCTGTCTTTCTTTCCCCTCTGTGCAATTGTCTGAAAGTACTATGTGTTGTAAAACGAGTTTTAAAAATATTTTTGTCTAGCATTATTTAAAATCGTATTTTCTCTTTCAGTTTGTACATTCTGGTCCTAACAGTTTCCTTATTTGGCTGAAATTAACATTTTCCCCCGCAGTCATTGGTATGTGATGTAGGCTTTCTGTCATTTTTAATTGTTATCCCTGATTTTTCTTTTAAAAGGTAGATTGTTGAAATTAAGGGGCAGAAGGTTTCTTTCCATGTTATTCCGAGATCCTTTAATGCAGAAGCATATTTTGCTTTTGTGAATCCCCCCCAGCCCCCCTGCCGCTCATTACAGACTACTCTGGGAAGAGCTTTTTTTTTAACCAAAAAAAAAAAAAGGCCATGCTTGACTGATAATGCATTGCTTTGGATGGTGAAACATTATGAAAGTTTAATTTTTAATTAAATCTGAAATACCAATTATAACTGAAAGAGATTTTAACCTGTTTCTTTTCAGACTGCCTGAAGTTACATTTTAGATGCTGAAATCACTGCACCTTAAAAACAAAAAGATTAAGCTGCACTGCATTCCTGTAAGTAAAAGCTTTCCTGGTACCTTTTGTCAGCATTTCTCTGAATACAGTTCACACAATAAAAGTGTTAGCACAGTAACTGGACATGGATAAAGGTCAGAGTGCCCTTGGATGGGGATTTACAAGTTTTAATGACATTTATTTTTTATTTTTTTTAAAGGAAGTTGTGCTAGATCTTTACCAGGTTTTATGTCAGACCCCAAATTGCTAATTCTTTCCGCTGGCTGTTTCGAATTTTATTAGGAATAGTGTGTATCTTTTGTCCCAATTGACATACATTTCCTGTCATCCTGTCACCAAGGATTCCTGCACTTTGGTGCAGGGATAATGGAAAGTAGCAGAAGATTCCTGATGGCATCAGAAATAGAATTCATTCTCCTTTGTGATGTCATAGGACATTTTTGTCCTCTCTTTTGATTTTTCTTACAACAAAGAGCGTTTCTGGTGACATCATAACAGGAGTCATCTGCCTCATGACATGGGATGGGATCAGAAATGCATAATTCTTCTGTGCGTGTGTGTGTATGTGTGTGTTCCCTGTTTTGCTAGGAAACAGTCAAAATAGCCTCATCTCTCGTTCAAAAAAGATAAGATATGCTGTCTAAGAGCCCCATTAGTCCATAAATGTATGTCAGAGTCTACATCAGTCTGGTCTAGCCTTATTTAGAAGCTGTTTTGTCAATGTACTCGAGAGAACAATTAATACTTGTGATTTCAATGCATGAATAACAGGCAAGTGAATGACCACACAGTGTAAAAAATTCAGATGCCCCGAGTTTAAAAAGAAAAAAGAAACAAAACAAAATCTTAAAGATGATAGGGGGAAAGGGGTTTTAGTTGGGCAATAAAATGTTGTGAAATACTACAAAGCAAAGTCGATCTGTTTTCTCATTTAAGATCAAAATGTAAGTTTGGTAATGAAATCCAGAAGCTTATGAATTCTTCCCAAGTGATATCTTTGTTTTATAGCACAAAGTGTTTCAGTGTTTTAACTGTTACATAAGGGGTTTTTCACCACCTTTCAACTCTAATGAATTTACTTTGGAGACTAGCTGAAGGGTGCAGCATACTGCGGGTACATAATACCCCTTCCAGGAATGGAATGCCAGGCATGAGTCAGTGAGGCAGATTGTGCCATTGTGGCACCAATCCATTGCGTTTTTACATTACTGGCAGGGGCATGCCATTGTGTTGTTAAATACTTATGTATTAACTGCAGACTGTGGCCAGTGAATTGGGTTTAAAATGTTCTGCTCCTAGTTCTTAACTTCCTACCACAAACACAGTATCCCTGGCCACCATGGTCATCACTATAACTCTGAGCCTATGTCCTAGGTTAAAAGTACTAGTAGATTTAGTGGTACCAATGATATAAAATTTTGTGGGGGCAGAGAGGATGGATTGGGGGAAAAGACTTCAGAATATATGAATACTGAATCTGAAAGCCCTTTTGTAATTCTCTGTATGTTATAAAATAATAATCAGGAGAATTTTGCTTGAATGCATTGGACATTTTCTACTAAAATTTAATAGATCTAGGAGTGAATTAAGGACCGTTATTTGGATCTTTGGGATACAGATGGTCACTGGATCCTTGATGGAACAGTGAGGCGAAGTACGATGTAGCGGTATATGACCCTTATGATTGGCTGCCAGTGGGGCTGGGTTATGTCACTTGGTAAGCAGATCAGGGACTAGGTGGTGGAGGAAAACAACTTTAAATGTAAATGTGCAACAGACCTAAAGAAACAGAGCATTAGTATCTCCATTTTACTGATGGAGAAATGGAGGCACAAAGGTTAAATGACTTGCTCCAGATCACACAGTGAATCAGTCCTAGAGCTGGGAATAGGACACAGGATCTTGACTCAGCACAATTCCATCCTTCCTTTTGCTCTATCAGGACCTCTGCTTTATGGCAGCATTATCCTATTTCCAACTTACTTCCATCATTCGTTTTTCAAAAGTATCCTGCCTGTAAACTCCTAAATGATCCTAGGTTCTGTAGCCTCAGCATACGGCCCCTCCCTTTTAAATCTACCAGGATCATTATGCTTTGATTCTTATGCTGTGAGGAGCATGGTGAAGGGACTTTTATGGTTGGTCATGCAAATTGTAATAATAAAATCTGAATATTGCTGTTGCATTCAAGTGTCCATGTAGGCAGTAACACAAAACAATTCTAACACATGGTGATTAGCCACCAAAAAAAAGATGCTTTGATGTTTTGAGTTGTTTCTTACTGAGGTTCACTGTGAACAGTGGCTGCTAATTTCTGAGATCTGGGATGAGATTTAACCCAGTATATGGCTTTCCTCTAAATAGAGCACTACCTATTTGTTAAATATATATATATTTGGAATCTGGAGAGATCATTCCCAGGCTGTGATGTCCCTACATCATCTAAGTGTTCAGAACATGGGCCATCTCCTCAGCTGGTGCAAATCATATACGCTGTTGACTTCCATGGAGTTTATGCCCATTTATGCAGCTGAGGATCTGCCTGACAGTCACCTGAGAAAGGGGCTTTCTAAAGGTAGTGTGACATGATATTCCGAGGAAATGACTGTGTGATTGAGCCTGCAATGCGCTGAATACTCTGGGTCCAATCCAGCAATGTATTTAAGTTATACTTACTGGTGAACATTTCTTCACTGAAGTCAGAGGGATTACTCACATACTTCATTTTAAGCACAGCCTTAACTGCTTTAGTGTATCAGGGCCAGCACCGAGCAGGATCAAGCCCTTTATGAGGACTAATCTCTGCTCCAGGTGAGTATTTGCTTTCTTTTAGCATGACCTATAATGGGAGTCAGATCTTTGCACAAAGGAAAGATACTGAACATATAAGCTAAAATTGTCCAAAACATATACAGGTGTGGGATAAATTTTCAAAGCCTTGTCTAGGGATTTAACCATGTTTCCCTTCTCTAAGTCCTGTAAGAATTGCATATAGTAGATACATTTTTAATGTATGTGCTCCCTTGAAAAATTTCAGCTCATATGTGTCCTAGTGGACTGAGAACAGGAGTAATAGCCAAGAGATCCTGTAGTCTTCTCCTGATTCAGATGCACATGGCATTGAGCAAGTCGCTTAACCTCTCTGCACCTCTTTCCATATCTATTTTAAAGTGTGGCTAACACTGACACACCTATGAGAACATTATTTAGTTAGTGTTTGTGAAGCTCTTGGAAGTGCTAAGTATTGTTGTTAACAAACACCTTGTGTGTACCAGACATCTCGGATGGAGATAGTCATTCACTGGGTTGATCTTTCATAACTCACTTGTGCCTTTGTTTTGTTCTATCACTCAAAGGTATCAAGGCCAATTATAATTTACAAAAGTACTTCTCATATCACTTTCCTCACTGTTGAGTATTTTTATTGCAAACATTCTTTCTTTGTTTGTCTGTCTCCATACTTTCCTCCATGCTGAATTAACATTGCTTACCAAACTTCATCCCCTCCTCTGCGCTATACAGCAGAGACATTTGCATAGCCTCCAAATTACAAAGAACAAATTCATTTTGTCTACTAATTATGTTTGCTGATGATGTATGAAACAGACAGAAGACAGTTTGAATTTTCATAAGTTCAATTGAGCTTGCAGGCAGAACTGGCAGAACCCAAGCCAATGTGACATGGAATGCAGGCATTCCAGAGTGCATGCTGCATGTATAGCGTCAGGATGTCAGGGCTAAGAAGGGCCTCTTCCATCACAGGAGTGCTTTGAAAAGAAGGAAATATTTTGAAGCAACAACAGTCCATCCTAACATATCCTTCAGGTTCTCCTTTACAGTGCATTGAACATCATAGCGCTTGGGGGACATGGGCATCTGCTCACCAATATTGTAACTAGCTGTTTTAACCAGAGTTGCATGCCTGAGACATGTTTTGTTTTCCCCAGCAGTTCCCTAACTCTTATTCCTCCCATCAGCTCCAACACTGTTCACAGAATGATGGCAAGCTAAGCTCTTTTTGCCAGAAAAGCTGTGGTAGAAAGAGGTCTGCTGGAAAAGACAGTTGTATACAAAAATTGTTTGGGGTTCAGCCTGCCCTAAATAGAACTCAATGCCTTGGGGCTGTCATTGAAGAATTGTATTAACACTAATGAAGGGAATTGATTTTTGCCTTCTCTTCCTCCTACAATGAGGCATCAATCCAGAAACTCCTAGGGATAAATTCTACCCTGATTCTTACTCATGCAACCCCATCAAAGTTAATGTGGTGGTACAGATGTAAGTCAAGGTAGAACTGCCTTCTCAGCCAATCCAATGCTGGAGGCGAAAAGTCTGTTTTGCTGCATCTGACCAGGGGTAGAGGTTTCAAAAGTGTGTAAGTGGCTTAAGAGTCGAAGTGCCATAGGATTTCAATGTAGGCTTCTAAGTATATGTCACTTTAGAAAATAGGACTCAGGCTTATCACTTACGCACTTTTGAAAATTTTATCCTTGGTCAGTTATATTGTCAGCAGCCTCTTGAAAGTAAAGGGCCAATACTCGGTGGGTTGCTGACAACTTCTTAACCCTGTCTTTGAGATAAAGATGGGGAGCGTGTTAGTGTAGAGATTGGAGTCCAGCTTTGTAGATGATGATGATCTGCACCGTTTCACTAAAATCACACTGATTGATAACACTGGAATATCTAGTCCTTAAACTTCAGATGAATGAGAAAATCCAAGTTACTTGTTTGTTCCTTAAAAAATCACCTTATTTTAGGTCTTCTGACATGAGACAATGTCACAGTGTAAAGGTGCAAATACAGCGGATGATCAAAAGAATAAATATGCAGCGGGGCTTTATAGTAATCCTTTTTCTACAAAAAGCAAACTTCTCCGGAGATTGTGCAACTTCAGGATTGACTCTTTGTTGTCTTTGAATCTCCAGTTAAACATCCTCAAAAGAACAATAGTGAGACCATTTTGGATACAATAGTCTTGGAACTCTGATAACCCAATAGATATTTTTGTTTGTTCTCGGGTTGGTTTTAATCAGACCATCTGCAAGTCAACTGATAGCAGTTAGGACTGAACATAATTTATGTCCATTGTGCATTTTTTGTTTTAGATATCTGGCGTTCCTTTCTCAGGCTATGCTTTAAGTGCAGGCTGGAGCACTCACAGTGTAGAAAGTATATTGTAGCATGCAGCTTTTGTTTTAGTGGTGTGTTTGCTACATTAGGTAGAGAGAGGGAAATAGCTCTCTAGTGTACAGTTGCTCTATTAGGCGTAGGGATATTGGTGGTGATTCATTCATTCTAGAAGGTGCAGGGATTTCAGTGTTGATTCCCTGAGCAGTATTGCTTTAATAAGTTATAAAATACTGTAGCATTTCAACACTTAAAGAGGCTACAGTGAAACGAGACAATCTTTCACTCCACTTATCAAAGCATTTGCTGGTCTCACTTCAAGGGAGATGAAAGACGAAAGAATATTGAGCAAGGAAAGTTAATCTATAGCCAGAGATGTCATTAGATAAGAAGTTACAAAAAGAAAAGAGTTGACACAAACATGCTGGCTTTTGCCAGCCCTTGCTATAAATATATTTTTCTCAACACAGAGAGCCAAATTCTGCAGCTAGACTAGTGTAAATCAGGAGTGAATCCACTGAAAACAGTATGGTTCTTCTGGATTTACATTGTTGCCGGCATTTGGCAGAATAGACTGGAAATAGTTAAATAAATCCCTGGAATTGTCATAGCCTCAGATATGTGAGATACATGAACCTTCTAGGCAGCATCCTCCACTGGTGTAGGTCTGACTCACCCCAGTGCATGATCTGGTCCTCTGTGTCTGTATCTCTTCCATCATCACCACTCATCCTTGGATAATATTACCTCTGGGACAGATTTTTATCTCAGTTAAACCAGTGTAAATCCTTCAATCTCAGTAATTTGCACTAGTGCAACAAGGATCAGAATGTTGCCCTCTCCCTTTTTCTAAGAGTTCTCTAGGGAGTTCAACTGTTGACACATTAGCAGTTCTGGTGCCAACACAAACTCTGCCTCATCTTGTGATCTCTGACAGGAAATGTTCTCATTGAACATGTCTTTAGAAAATACAGCACTTCTTAATGACAGAAGAAGTCTGCTTCCAGAATTCTTTGTGCTCATCCCAGAGCTCCCCATATCCTCCATTTAAATGAAGCAACTTCTTCCTCCCAACCTGTTGCTTCTGCAGCTCTGCCCATCACTGAGCCTGCTGGAGGTGGCAGCGGGGAAGCACAAATGGAAATGGAAAGCACTTGGCAGATGCTCTGTGCTGTTAAAGGCCTTTGGAACAGGGTCTGGCTTTGCAGGATGTTTTCAATGTCAGTAATATTGATGGCATCCCTGAATCAGAAACTGCATGAACAAATATTTTGAACCAATTGGTGTCCGTGGTAGGCTTTTTTTTTTTTTTAAGAGGGCCCTATAACATATTGTTAAGCATCTCATTCCAGTTCCACATACTGTTCTCATGGAAATTTTGAATAATGAAAGCCTTTTATAAGATGGAAGTAGCTTATCTAATCTCTTTAAGACTGGCAAGAAGTAATCAGGAGTCCTGTGACTCTTAGCAGCAGCACATTTTCAGGGAATTAGGCATGCATTTCCCAGCAGCAATGATGGGAATTGTGTGCCAAATTGCTGCAAACCCTTGCTGAAAATGAGCCCTCTTAGGTCATGATCCCGCAGCTCTAGCTCATTTGTGTAGGCTTCATTGGAATCATTATTGAGAATACAGGCTGCAGGAGCAAGCCCTGAATGGAGGAATTGCCAGTACCATTTTCATAATGTTCACCTGGGGCAGGCAGCTTCCACGTGGCCTTGGGAAAGATAGAGATGGAAGAAGATCAGTTTCCCATTTGGTTGGTTTTCCCAGTAGCGCTTAGCATGCACTCCCTATTTTATTATCTGCTTAGTAGAGCTTCTGGTGGCTGGGGAGGAGGGGAAATCTTCTTTACCAAGAATACAAGCTTTTGTTTCTGCTCACATTCTCTAAAAATGCTAATAGTCACCCCCTGAGGAGCTTTTGAGAAATTTCTTCTCCTGCTACGGTTGTGCTGTGCCCTGCCTTCCGTGTGGGAGTTGAGACTGGAGGATGTCTGGAAAGGGGTTGTTTTCATTTGCACTGTCACTGCTCAGTGTGTGCCATCCCTGCCAGGGGCAGATTAGGAAATGAGCTTTGGATCCTTGGCTTCTGGGACCCAATTTCCCAGAGGATCTAGGTGAAAAATGATACAGAATAGCAGGGGGCAGTACAGGGCACAGTTGTTGGAAGGCAAACAGCTGCCTGCTGAAGTGGGCTCTAGGAAGAGTCAAAGACCTGTGCATGTAAACTGAGAATGTATGGAAATGACATCAAAACATGATTCTTTTGGCAAAGAGGTTTTCTTTGTTTGGAAACCCTATATAATGACATTGGTATGGGAACTTATTTGGGGAATGAATCTGCTGCGTCCCTCCAGGGACAGTGAATGAGAGACGACATCATCACATCAGAGGATGGTAATGTATCTATTCTTTCTGTAATCTAATTAGTGCTGTACTAATTTCTGAATGATACGGTAACTGTTGATTAAATAATTCCAGTTGAACCTATCTGACAGTCTTGAGTTGTAATTAACGTAGACATTCAACAATACAGTTGATTGATAGATTCGAAGGCCAGAAGAGACCATTGTGATCACCTAGTCTGTATGTTATGAATGGTCCTGAATCAAATCGTTGTATCCAGCCACTCCCTGAAGTTCAGGAGATGTCAGAATCTGAACCTGGATCCAAATTTCAAAATTGACTCTTATCTCTATAATGGGTCAAACCAAAATCACAGATATGAAAATTGGTGGGGAATGGGAAGATTGAAACCAGGATCCAGATCAGCATTGTTTGGCTTACTCACATCTCAAAGTCATGTTTAGAACCACTTGTCACTCTTTTAATATTTCCATTAATTAAATTATGCTGTTGTCTCTCAGTGGGAGCTGACGTTCTACAGATATTTCATTGGACAGGATTTCTTGCTAATAACTAGATTCAGACACAGAAAACACATTCTCACCATTGCAGTCACTAGCATCTGGGAGAATTTCAACACTGTATGGTAAATTATACTTTTTGTTAATATAACAGCAGTTAAACCTTTTTAAAATACCCTTCTAGAATTTACCTTTCAGCAACTCAGGCAGATGTCTTAAGTATACCATTGGTGAGATGTATTTCTTAAGGCCTCATGGCCACAGCTCTCTATTTGATTATTACATTTAATTATATTTTAGACACATTTTAATTTATGGAGCATATCTAGATAGACTTGGGGTATGGCAGTGATTCTGTTGCCTTCCCCTCTTCCTTCCACATGCACTAGCTAGCAGCATGAGAGCAGTGTTGAGGGAGTTTGACAGCTGTAGCAACTGGTGTAACTAAGCAAATTCTCCATAGTGTTCTCACTACTTGAACACCACTCCAATGCCACTGGATCTAGTGTACTGACTGTACTTTCTTTTGTGCTGTCAACCTCAAGGTATAGAAGGAAATGCAGGCATTTCCTGAGTTGACGTAGAGGAAAGGAATCTACAGGGTGAGGATAAATATTTGATGTCCTTTTATAGATTTCAAAAGAAACACTTTTTGGCACAATTACATTTGCCCTTTAACTATAAAACGTTGATGTATAGGTCACTGCATGTGTGATTTTTGCCCAAGAGAAGAGAGAGGAGCTCCTAGGGTGATCAGGGGAATAGAGGGGCTATCTTATGAGAGGAGATTGGAAGAACTTTGCTCGTTTAGTCTTGCCAAAAGAAGGCTTAGAAGAGATATGCTTGATCTCTATACATACATTAGGGGAGTAAATACCAGGGAGAATGAAGAGCTATTTAAGCTAAAGGACAATGCTGGCAGAAGAACAAATGGATATAAAGTGGCCATGAACAAATTCAGGCTGGACATTAGAAGGAGGTTTCTAACCATCAGAGAGATGAGGTTCTGGAACAGCCTCCATATAGTAGTTTTGGGTTTTTGGGGGGAGGGCAGATAAAATTTAATTGGTTTTGAGAGAGATGGAAAAATGTAGGAGTGTGATTGTATAGTGGGATTGCTTGTGATGGTAAGGGGCAGGCTTGAACAATCTTGAGGCTCACTTGTGGTTTGTCTTTTATTTCTAAAGTTCATGCTTCAGCAGGGATATTTTTTCCCATTGTTTTCTGTTATCTATCTCCTTCCTCTGAAGGATCAGGGACAGCAATGGCTGAAGATGGGACACGGTGTGGCATGGCACCAAGCAGTTTTTCTTTCACAAATGCTGACTGTTGCTGACCTTACTATGCACATTCCCCAAGTACATCAGGAATCTAGATGCCAGTTAGAAGAGGCTGTAGTCCTAGGATCCTGTGGAACACATCCATGCCCCAGATCTCCTGCAGACCTTCTACTGAGCCTGCCCTGAGAAACCTGACCTAATGGCTCTTCGGAGATAGCTTCAGAGGAGACTGCTGTCAGGGGCCAGTCCAGGGCCTGCTCCCTGACTAACTTCACTGCTAGACAACTAATGAGCTCAGATGCACTGCCTTGGATCTGACAGAGTAGTTACAGCACATGATAGGCTGCTGGTTTAGTAGCGCCTCTTATAAGCCTGGCACCAAAAGCAAATAATCAGCTGCCCAACACGTACCATGTGCATATTCTGCACTTGCCCTGCTTTTGCTTCCAGTTCCTGCTACTGCTGTGTCCAGCCTGCTCTGGCCTTGATTCCAAACCTGCTCCAGCTCCAGTCCCTGTTCTCCTGGGGCTTCTGACTTCGTGCTTCAATCCTCCGCTCTGCCTTTGGCTTATGACTCTGGGATATCCCCTGGATCTAGCATTCAGCTTCTGTCCTCCAGTACTGACCCTGAGCTCGTTCCTGCACTCTGTCCCAGTGGACCTTAAGTATGCTGAACTCTAGTTTCAGTAACTAGGCATGACTGCCCATGACCTGGTTGGTCAAAACACCATATGTGGGGTTGAGGAGGAATTTCCCCCCTCTAAATTTCTTCCCACTCTCATAAAGCTGAGACATTTGTTTCTAATTCATTTCCAATATGGGGTATAAGATTAATCCACAAATAATCCCCCGAAACCTGTTTGTTAGCAGCTCTAGGTTATAGTATGTCTTTGATTGGGTGGAAGGGGGCAGAAACAGGAAAAAGAAAACAAACACAAATTCTAACCCAAACCTAACTTAATAAAAAATTACAGGAATTGGTGTTGCAGATAATTGCTTCCTCTGTGGCTCCTGTGTTATGTTTGTTCAATTTACTAGTCCAAACAAGATTTTGCTCCTCTCTGCCCTGTAGATCTGTATTGGTACAGAGGAAAATAAATTGTTTTTCTTTATTTCTGCTTCATACATCATATCCACAAACCCAGTGATGTTGTTGAGGAAGGAGGGGGAGGAATTTATGGGAAATGGGTATGTATACACATAGGCACAGTAACTATTGAATGTACCTCTTGCTGCAGGACCAAAAATAAGTAAAGAGCTTTTGGTTTGGCTCATCTTAAATCTCTGCTAAAATAGAATCACCTTGAGTGATGAGCCAGCAAAATGTGTAAGTAGAAGTGCGTGGCAAATCTATATACACAGTGAATCAGAGCAGACAGAGGGAGAAGGGACCTATTAGGTCACCTAGTAGGCCTGATGGTTGCCCCAGGTTTAAACTGCTGGAGACTTAAAGGTGGAGAATCTTCAGCCCTGGAATTTGCTCCTTGTGGTCCTACAACAGTCTCATCTTATGCTCTTTACAAAACAATGCAAGACGCATCTCTGTCTCCGTTTCTAATGTATCCAACATTCTTGTATCTAGGTGCTGTATGTATGTAAGTATGTATGTCACATCTAATTCTCACTATCCCTCCTCTGGGACTAAAGTGGAAACATTTAGGTGGTCACCTGGCTTTTTGTAATTGGGGGATGGGGTAGAGTGTGTGGGGGAGGAGGGAAGGCACAGAACTGTCTATGTTGTGGACAGTTATTACTGTACATAGGTATTTCATTGCAATAACAATTGTTAGGTATTGTCTCATCAGGTACTCTCGAGACTAGTAAATAAATCTTGCAGAGCATGGTTGTTCCCTACAGTATACTTTCCATTGCTAAATCCAGTATAATTTTAGCTGTTAAAGTGGGTTTCTACCACTTCCTGGGGAGACTAGGAAGATAATGACGACATTTTCAGTAAACTGTAAAATTCAGTACTTGGTGTGGGTTCAGATTCCAAACCACCCCCAAATCTAGGGAAGTTTGGATGAAGCTGCCTTTGTTTTAGACACTCTCTGTTTTCATGTGAGACACTATTCAAAAGGGACTGGCTCTGCCCTAATTCTTCATTACTTTATTGTAATTCTCATCATTAAGCTATTCAATGGAGATGGATTAAGACTAAATGGGGTCCAGAGTCACTCCTACCAAAGGCCCTCCACACAAGTCAAATTTGTTTGTGATTCTCCTGTTCCCAATGTCCATGGCAGATCCCAACATACTGTAGTGTTTGTCCCTCACCCAACAGATCCTCTTTTAATTCAGTCTCCCTCTCACAAACTTTGTGAAAATGCAGATCCAAACTTTGTAACTGTAGTCAGCAGTCTCTTGCTTAACAGTTTAATGCAGGTCAGGATTTAGAGACCTGAAGAGAACTGCAAAGTCTGCCTGATGAGCCACTTTAGTGAGGAATGCCCCTTATTTTCATTACAGCCAGTCCCTTCTCTTCTCTATAAGGAGGGACACCCTAGTGGCAGCTCCTATCTTTCATAGGCCAAGCCATCTTCAGATATTGAATGTTAGACATTTGCTACTGTAGAGATGCAAATTCCTTGTAATAATTGGTGGGTCATTCCTGTAGCTCCCCAGACTCAGAAGAGATTCCGTGGATTTCTGATCCTCAGTCACTGAGCAAAGGCCACCAACCTTTTGGCCCTTGAGTTAAATTGCCATCCCTTGTGTTAGGCACTTGGTTTTACCTCATGGATAGAATGTTCTTTTCAGGTCTGAGGAGTTCTATGGGACATTGATTCTTTATTTCTGTCAGCTCATCAGATGGAATTGTGTTCATCCAGTTTCTTTGGAAAAGTTGTCTTGCTGTGTCCAGAATTTTCATACATTTTACTGGGATTCTGTTAGCATTTTGGGGATGGAATTCCCAACCTTTTACAATACATAAATGATGGAAGCTTTGAATTAAGCTGAGCCCTAATGTAATGCTCTTGACTTGTTGGTAGAAGTGAATTTGAACTGCAGTTTGAATCCAGATTGAGACCCCCATATTTCCAGGAGAAAGAAATTCAGATCCAGCATTTGGATTTGGGCTCACCCATACTTTCTGCAGGTCATTTATTATCCAGATCTTCAGTCCAATGTATGCCCATAAGGATCACAGTAACAAAACATCATGTACTGTCAGACCTCTCCCATGCAGAAGTGCTTCTAACATGCTCTATCTCTTCCCCATTGGAACTCACCACAGTATTTCATTAGAAATTTTTTGGGTCAAAAAATGGACTTTTAAAACAGATTAATTTTTGGAAGAAATTTTCATGGTTTTGAAATTTTATGATTTTTGGAAAAAAGACAATAACCAACTTTATTTGTTTTATTTTTTTACTATTCCCCCTTTTTTCAGTTGTAAAATGGGATGACCTGGAGGGACAGAAGGAGAGAAAAATAAACTAGAGAAAGGAAGGGGGAAAAACTGAACAAAAGTTTTCATTTTTTATCAATTTTTGAAAACTTTCACATTTTCAATAAAACAATGTTTTTTTAAAAAAAATCATAAAATGTGCTTAGCATTTTCAAACAAGCTCTGTTTTGTTCATTTGGAAGACCTAGTGGATGTCCAAGCAGTGTCTACTGAAGAAACAATTTCAGGTTACGTGGTGTACATGACATCAGCAAGCTGATCAGATGCGCATTTTTCCTGTTTCTAAGGAACAGAGACAATAAGTGTGAAATGAAACATAACAGGGAGGCACAGGAGTGCAGATCTGAGGGTGGAATTTGCATTGGCTGCTCTTCAGACAGATGGTGATAAACTTAAAAACAAATCTCAGGTCCTGAGACCTTTAGTCCCCTCAGGTTAGTAAACATATAATAAAGAATGAAACTAGAGAATCTAATTCTTCCGAGACTCTAATGATTCATACGCCCTAAAAAGCAGGAGCCATGGGAAAACTGCTTGAGTTTCACTGTGTTCTTGGATGTACTGGGATGTTTTAGTGCTGTAGATTTGATAATTATCAGATACTCAATCACATGCTTGATACAGTAAAAATCCTCCCAATGTGCAACGTAGTCATCCTGAGGTTTACATCCACTACAGGCTGGAATGCCTTATTTATTGCTCTCATCTGGCAGCACAGTGTACCAAAGAGTGGCCAAAGTCCGAAGCATTCTGCCTGCTGTTCTTTCATTTTAAGCTGCAAAAAGACAGAAAGCTAAGGAGCTCTTCCTCAGTAATTAAAATGGGAAATCTGTGATTTATTATGCATTCTCTCTCTTTCTCTGCTTTTTAATCACAGAAGGACTGATTTTGAGAGATGTGGTGTGCCTATAGCAGCCATTGATTTTAATGGAGGTTGGGAGTAGTTTACACTGATGAGGACTAGGCCAAATTTCTCATATATGCTACAATTCCTCGTGATGTGAACATAGCTGATTTGTTGGTTTTATCCTGCTTTTAAAATTGCATGTGTGAACACAAACATGCATACGCAACTCTCTGTCCTTGAGCGGTCAATTACGAGGGTAAGAAGAGAATTCAGTCTCCATTGCTGATTCACTTCTCTGTACCAAAGAAGCCAGTTAATGATTGCTATGGCGGTGGTGATTTTTGTGATGCAGGCTCTTGGCCAGCAGGAACTGGATGGATTCATAAGTCATCTCAAACAAGCATCAGAAAGTAAAACCTCACCTGGGCTAGATTTGAACCAACCACTGAGAGGTGAATGAATCTGTTACTATCACATTGTCAATTTTCAGAGCCTGTGTGCATGTGTGTATTAAAACTTGAATGTGTATTCAATGAATCTAGCATTCAAAATCAGATTATTAAAAAACCCCAAATCCAGATGAAAGTCCCCCCCGTTCAACCTCTCACGAACATAGAGAAAAGTGTTCAGGACTTTAAAATTTATGTAAACATCAGTTCCTCCCAAATCAGTCATTACTCAGTTAACAGCATGGAGGATTGATTGAGAGAATGATTGTTGCTATAGTATGATGATTTCATAAGAGAAAATCTGATAGATTTGACATGCTTCATAAAATATGCAGAATGGTTATTCTTTGGCAAATTGCAACATTTACTTGCATGCTCTGCAGCCATAACTGTCCTATGCTTTGGCATATTTCCCTCTTACATCTGCTTCACTGTGATCCTTTTCCTGTTGTATTCTCTGCACTCCACATTGTTACCATGCTTACTTCTTTTCGGCTGGCTCCACATTGCCAGCACCACCTCCCAACACACATCTAGCACCTTACTCAGTAGGCCATTGTGACCTCTTCTACCCCCATCTTGAAAAGCTGAACTACAGGAAGCCAACTCTTTTTCCCTGTTGCCAAAACTTTCCCTGCCCACATCCACCCCTTGCCCTTCTCTCTGACTATTATTTGTTCATTACTTGGTGCTGACAATGTGTTTGATGTGGTATAAGACACAAAGTACAGTCTGTCTCTGCCCAAGGAAGTTTGCGTTCTAGAAGGCAGATGGATGAGGAAACACTTACGATGCTCCCACCTCCAGTAATGAGCTCTCTTCTCCCTCTCTTTCTTCCTAGAATTCATAAGCATCTTTTTCATGTCATTTCTTTATTTATTAAGGGGGAGATTTTCAAAAGGGATTTGCCCTCCTCAATCCTTTAGGTCTTTCTAAAAATCCCAGCCTAAGAGTTGTCAGTGTGCTTGTCTTTGTATAAAAGCCAGAGGACGATAATGGTGAGCACCGTGCTCCTACACTACTGCTATGTCCTACCATACCAGACATGCCATGTGGATGACCTAAGTCTGCCTAAGTACTACTTAGCACACACAATTGTAGGGCTAGCCCTGCTGTGTGTATTATACAACTAAAAAAAAATCCTGGAGTCTGATTATAATTCAGATAAATTCCCCAGAACTCTGCACTGAATCTCTCGTCGTGTCACGGAGCAGAATGTAATATGTCTGAGAATGGTTCTTCAAAACAACAGCAACGCCACAGTGCGATGAGGCACTAAACATATAAAAACAACAGCATACGAACAAAGCTGGGACCACGCATCTGAAACCAGGGACAGTGTCATGAAAACCCAGCCAGTGGTGTGTTTCTACTATGAAAGGAAAGGGGGGGTAGTTACTTATGAATCAGTACAACCATGCTTTGTTCTGCATGAGTGTTTTAATAGAGCGAGTGTAATATAAGGATCAGGTGGGCTCGTGGGAATGGAACAAAAGGTTTTGTAAAATTAAAGCAAAATAATTATAGCTCTAGGTGCAGAGTGAGAACACTCCAGCAGTTGATAGCAGGTACCTGCTCAGAAGGGAGGAGGGGGGATTTAAGCTGGAAGGTTGTTTTGTGTGGTGTGTGTGTAATGGCTTTTAATAAGTGTCAGTTGTGAGCATCTTTTAAGGTAATTAATGCACCCACACAAAAATTTGTTAAAATGAAATTTTAAGGAATTGTCTCAAATGAATTAATTAACAACAAAAAAATCACTGCAGAACACTGTCGTCTTGTATTAAGTAAAGGAGTAAAGACTAACAGGTGGGGATCCGGTGATATGCCATTTGAAAATGTTCTTGCTGTAAAAACGTAAGGTACATAGACAGGC
This sequence comes from Sternotherus odoratus, assembly GCA_032164245.1. NCBI lineage: Eukaryota > Metazoa > Chordata > Testudines > Kinosternidae > Sternotherus > Sternotherus odoratus. The sequence continues at coordinate 130,450,981 of JAVMKO010000001.1, forward strand.
TGCCAGAAACCAAATAAAAGCAAGAATCTAAATGAGGGAGCAGATCCTCCCTCAGCCTGTGTGGGATGCAGGCGGGCTTTGAGTAGCATATTAGGTATTGGACAATCTCCTGCAAAGGGGACTAATCCATCTGCATCCCGCAAAGATCTCTGAAGAACAGTGATGTTTGCTCATCATATTCATATATCATATTCAGTTTTGTCCATAGGGGCTAAAGCGTTTTGATGGCCAGGGATGGTTCTCCTTAAGCGGGTCATGTACCCCTCATAGTCTGTGTGTGTGTGTACACACACACACACACACACACACACACCTGAGTGTGCGCAGGAATCATTTCCTACATAACTAGTTACTTCTCCAATGTGGGTGTAACTAAAGTGCAGTGATCAGGATGCCGAGTAGGTGCTGAGGGGTATATTTTTCCCTTTCTCCATCTGCACATTTCCCTTAGTTTCAACACATACAGAATCCACCCCATTTTGAGGGCATACGTCTAGCAATAAATACATAGCATACTTGGCTTTTTGCATTGCTGTTTTGCTTATATGTCCTGGATCTGCTTATTCTTTTTGAAATTTCCAGACAAAAGTCCTGGTTAAAGTGCAGTCTATTCAGAAACTGAGCTTTGGCATTGTTTGTCTCTCAATGACTCCCAAACAAAGGCACTCACTTTACACATATAAAGATGCTCTGTCTAACTGCCAGTGCCACCAACTCACCTTGGCATCTGCAAGTGTCAAGCTGGGTTCTTGTGTGCTTAATAGCCATCACCAAGAAGCATAGCTCAACTGTACAGGAGCAATTGAGCAGATGTAATAAGACTACTGGAGATATTGCTCAAGAGGGAATGAACCCAGCATGATTACAAGCTGGTTTAGATATAAGTCTAAAACCTGCTCCTAAGGACCTGTAGGATCTGATAGGTGGAGCAATTCCACCACACACTCAGGTAGGCTATAAAACCTTTAGAAGGTGAGTTATATGGAAACTTCTACAGTCCCTGTGCTGCAGTAGCAGGGATAGAGTTGACGTGTGGGTGCTAAGGGGCCTTAGAGAGAGAATTCCATCATTGGCCTCTTGGAATGCCTTTTGCCACCCCCCTCCCCCAGTTTCCCTTTAATCAAGACTTGCTCAGGGTAAGAGGATTTTGCTCATAGACACTACAGTTTTGTACCTGTAATAGAATGAGAGAATGGTTCTCACTTGAAGCAAAGCAGATATCTTAGGTTGTGGTCTCTGCCAGAATGTGGAGGCTGAGATCATACTGAAGCTTTGTGAGCTCCATTTGGTGCCTTTTACTTCCGTCTTGTTTCTCTCTCTGCAGGGGATGTGAAACTAGATTTGTCCTGTTTCCACAGCAGGGTTTTGGTTTATTTTGTTTTTCCATAGCATTTCATTCCGTGGCCCGACTCCAGAGGAGAGTGTACTGCAGAGACAGATTTGAATGTCAGCTAGAAATGCCTTGTGTATGATACACCCTTTATTGTTGTAAATTATGATAGCTAGAGAATTATGGTACATTTTCAATGTATCAAAACGATGTCTAAATTATCATGTTGAACATTTATCCCCTAGCATAAAGAAAAACTACATCAGACAGGTTTTCTGAAGGATTGTTTAGTGAAGTAATCTTCAGGATTGAAACTCCTTGATTCTGTGTAGTCCAGGGCCAAATTCCAATAGCCATTCATCACTTTATACCTCTGTGAAAGGTGAATTGAATTTCATGCAATTTACTTTAATGGTTTTGCAAATGAGTCCTTAAAACTGAGGTCCTATTATCTTGGGGTCATCATATAAAAGAGACTGGGGAAGTTTGGAAAGAGGAGGCGTCTACTTTGGTGTACGCAGCCACAACTTTCCCCTTCCCTACTGTTGTGCAGTATGCTCTGCTCTATTCATCTCTCAGCTCGATGTTTTACCACAGAGTGGTTGCATTCCTAGTAGTTCTGGGTATATGTATAGCACTTTGGGCTCTTTCAGACTGAAAGGTCTTGTTTAAGTATTATATATTGTGTTAAGTTTACAAATCTAATGTGGGCTCCCATTAAATGTACAGTAATGGCATTTACTCATCTGCTTCCCTCACCAACTCCTTTCTGAGTGTATTGTAGGCAGCGTTGCTTACATATTTGTGTTGACCTCATTCCCAAGTGATTTGTCGGCATGGTGTGTTTATGAAATACAAGGTCAATAAGAGGCCAAGCATTTGACAGCATGGTATTGTGTTGTACACTAGGAAGGAAGAGGTCAAGAGTAGCTAGGCAAATCCCAGGTCTTTCCATGTGCCTTGAAGCAATGCAGTCAGCTTTCAGGTCAAATCTGAGTCCCATTGATATCAATTGGAGCTCGGCTATTTATTTCAATGGGACTAAGATCTGACCCTTATGTTATTTAGTCATCATTACCTCTCTTCTCTGAAAATTAAAGTGTTCCAGAAAGGATAAGTTAGTTCTCCTTCAGACAGAAGAAGGGTCAGATGAAAGAGCAACAGGGCTTTTCTAAAGATTGTTTCCACACTGTTGCTCTTTCATCTGGCCCTTCCTCTGTTTGTAGAACTGTCCAAGCTAACAGCTGACTGCCCCAAATATAGTCATTTCCTTTAAAGAGTACCTGAGAATGAGCCTCCATCTTCCTTTCACCGTATTTCATTCACAATGCTTGGCACTGCAGTTTGAGGAATGTAATGGGACTGTGACTCTGTTGAGGATTGGAGATGGTGTGGGGGACTAGGAGGCAGGAGAGGGCTTAGGACAACAGGAACTGGGAAGCAAGACAGAGGCGAGGATGACAGGGAATGGGAGGCTTGGAGTCAAGAGTGGACTGGGATAACAGGGAGCAGGAAACTGGGAGTCTTAATTCTATTGCCAGCTGTTGATTTGTAATCCTGGGCTATCTGTAAAATGAGTAAAATAATACTTGTCAATCTTCGATAAATACTGAGAGAGGCTGTGTCAAAAAGTACTATAGGGGGCAAAATAATCTTAAAAGAATAATGGTCAGGCCCCTAACCTAATATCACTCACCTCGTTGCAGATGTGCATAGCCTCTAAAGTGTGTGTGTGTGTGTGTGTGTGTGTGTGTGTGTGTGAGAGAGAGAGAGAGAGAGAGAGAGAGAGAGAGGTGGTAGGACAGGCAGAATAGAGATTCTACTTCAATGAAGCTGGGGCTGCATTTGAAAACAATTCCCTACACAGTGCTCTAAACCAGAGTTTTCCCTTTCCACATTTCTTGTTGGAGTTGAATTTTCCAGTTGGCTTGACTTTGCTGTCAAAAAAGTCAAACTGATTTTTTCTTTGCTCTGATTAAGTTAATAATGGGGTGAATAAAATGTTAAGAGCAATTAAGCTAGAGAGTTTTTAATCTGTTTAAAAACAAAACACAATAAACCAACTTCACATATCCAACTTTGCAGAGATGATTTGAAGCCTCTCCTTTCTCTGATGAAAGCACTGTGTAAAATCAAATGTTTCCATTCCATGGAAGTCTTTTTTTTTTTCCCCCTCAGACCTTCAAGCCATGTGTGCTGAAGTCTTAAGTAACAATGTTCTTCTTTCTTGTTATGACTTCAAAGTTCCTTCGGGGTTAAGGTTTCTCATGAAGATGAAATGACATACATTTTTTTGCTGTGAATATGGTCAGTTAGGCCCAGAGTATGCCCTGTAAAAATACTGAATAGAAAACTCCATGGCCCTGAAGCAAAGAGAGAGGATGGTTTTATACGTAAGGTACAGGACGGTGACTTGGGAGATCTGGGTTCTTTTGGTGTCTCTGTCTGTGTGACCCTAGACAAGCCCATGAATAGCTCTGTGCCTTCACTCCCCGTTTGTAAAATGGAGATGATACTTTCCCTACTGAAAATAAATCTATGGATATTTTTGAAGCTCTCAGACACTGGTATTGACCCCAGTAACTAACACACGCATTGGTGGATTTTCCACTGTTCACAACGAATAGTGAGGTGTTTCCCTCCGAGCACACAGATGCCTTGAGGTTTGTCAGGGAATCTGGTATAGTTTGGGGGATGCAGATAGGAGCTCCATACTACTTTCTGAGAACATCCATCTCTTTGCTAGCATTTGCTTGAGACAAGCTTCTCCTTTTCCCCATTCCATCGGCAGTGACATTTGACAGCACAACATAGGAGTCCACATAACAAGGTCAGCATGATCCCTACATGTCTGAAGAGGGATGATGCTGCAGCAAGTGGTCTTTCAGTCTGGCCAGTAGTTTGGATAATGAAGCAGAGTTCTTGCTCTTTCTTTCTCTTCCACTGCAAAAAGCAGCTCCTAAGCTGTGATCTAACCAGTATCATGTGGGAATAGTGATCTGCCTGTTATTGATTATTCACTGGTTTATTGGTGCCTTAACTAAAGAAGCTGATCATATACACCTTGGGCGCGACAGAGATGTATCTGTGCATATGTACCTAAGCCTTGAAAATTCTATTGCCCATTCACCCAGACAAGCAATTCTGTCTGATAGACAAGTAAACTATATGTTATATTAATACTGGGACAGGCTATCACATTTTTGCCTATAGTGTTAGATTTTCATGCCAGATTTGCAAGGATGATATTCTGCATGAAGAGCAGCTGAAGATGTATATTTATTAATAAATTAAAAACTCAGTTAGAAAATAGTGATGATTGACAATGTGTATTGCTGGAGCCTACTTAACATCCAGAAAATGTATTATAATTTCCATGGAATAATTTTTCTGTCTTTGAAAAAACCCAAACCCTCATAACCGTGAAAGTCTGTGTATATACAATTATGGGATGCAGCCGCTAATCATTCATGCCATATCTTCCTTCTTTACTATCCAAGCTATACCCTATTGCCATTCTGAATAATATTTTGTTGAATATGTACAGAAAAATAGTATTTATTTTTTTTAAATTTAGGGGTAAATTTAGCTCTGTAAAGAGAGGTAGCAAAAAGCCTATGTGCTGGTTAGGTCCCATCCTAAGACTGGGAAGCACATTTTCCTCCCTGATCTTCTACTTCTTGTTCTTGTCTGTCCTGGTACCTCGCCCCCCGCCATCCATTCTTTTGTTCTGTATACTTTCAGCAACATTAAGCAAGAAATTTCTCTACAATTGGTAAATTATGGCATCTGTAACTCTAGAAAATAAAAACCCAAGGTTGCTAACTTTGTGCATTCTTCCAATTACCTCTGCCTGAATGGGTGTTAATACTTGCTTTCTTCCTCACTGATGATTAGAGTTGAGTTTGGGCTGCAGAATTTAGATCAGTTTTTGGAAAACATCAGTGTTTGAAGTTGGGTTTTATTTCACGCTCATGGTTAGTACTGATAGTGTTCAGCTTTGTTCTCTAAAGCTGAGTTCTGCAACTCGTTCTGTTTGAGTAGAACTCTGTGCTCAGGCAGTCACTGACTTCTAGAACAGGTTTCAGAAGTGGAGGCCAAGTCATTTTCAGATGGCTTCTAATGTAAGTTCTCTATCGTAAATTCTAACTGCGTTACTTTTTTTATAGTCCTCCCCATCTAGGCAAAACCTCCAGTGGACCAGAATTTGATCTCCATCACACCAACATATATCTGGAGTTAACTCAATTGATTTTAGTGGCGTTCCCCTAGTTTTACAATGTAATAGAAACTGACTCATTGACTTCAATAGGAATGTGCCTGGATAAGGACCTCAGGATTTGCCAACTGATTTGGGCCACCTGGGCTATATTCATCCCTCATTTAACTCCAGCAAAATCAGTCAAGTTACACAAGGGATGAATTTGAACTGTAATGTCCATGTAATTACACCTTTCCACCCACCTCTTACATTTTACTAAAGTTTAATTGCTCTATATTCTGAGTGCAGCTTACTTGTTGTGGTTAGGGATGCTCAGATGTGGTTGATACCAGGGCGATAACGATGCTATTATAGCTTAGATAGATAGATGATAATAGCTAATTCAGTGGGGGAGAGCAAGATTCTGTGGTATTAAAAAAAAAAAAAGCATTGACATTTTGAGAGAGATCCATTTTCTTACCAGACATGACTTCAGAGTGTCTCTCCAACTTCTGAAAATAAGTATACATTTCAAACTGAAAACAAATATGTGTGGTAAGAGCTTCTAATGAGGAAAAAATACAAGCAAAACCTAGAAGGGACATAACAGGGACCAGGTGCCCCTTTTATTTCAGACAAATTTGAACCCTCCCAAAACATGTATGTTTAAATAAGCCAAGTTCATCACTGCTGATGAGACCTCGTGCCACGTCAACACTTGTTCCCCCTTCCATGTGGGAGGGGGGACTCGTGCACTTTGCTGTCATCCCTCAGGAGATGAATGTGAGAGAACTAAGCAGATCAGAGTGTATGAAGTCTGAGAAATGACAGTGTTTTACACTAACGGCAGCTGCACGAGGTTACCTGAGGACAGTGTCTGGCTCCACTAGCTGACTGCTTACAGTGCTTAAAAAACAGTTAATGGGGACACCTTTTAAGCAAACCAAATATCCATTTTTGATATGCAGTTTCTGTTGGGAAGAATGTAATTTGACATGGGTTGCACTGGATAAGTAAGAATCTGTTGTGTGTTGACCTGATCCAGTAAATTTCCATTTAAACAGTTGTCCCTAGTGTGTTAACTCTTTTTTTCCAAAGCTGTCTTGTGAAAAGAAAACAAGTACATTGTTACATGTTTAAGTCAAAAAAGTTACTCTTTTATTAAAGGAACATTGTGTTGAAAATGTTTTTTTTCAGAAACAAATTTCTGACCGTTTGATTTGATTATGTAAAGTAAATTTAAAAAAAACCCTACTTTTCATTATTTGTATTTTTTATTTCCCTTCTAAGTTTAGACCATGGAAATAGACTTGTCAGTTTCATTTTTGTTTATAGTTGAAAGTTTCACTTTCAGATTCTCATATATCCTTCATATTAATGGTACTTAGCACTTACACAGCACTTCTAATCTGTAGAGCTCAAGGAAGGTTAAATTATGATCATTTTACAGTGAGGGAAACTGAAGCTCAGTGAGGGAAATCTGAGGCCCAGATATCCATGGTATTACTTGTGATATTTTGACATCATGTAACATTTTTGTTTCCTTGTGTGGAAATAAATTGTTGACAAGAACTACACTTAATTATTCTTATTCAGAGAGGTTCAGGCAGAATGGACTGTAGTGATGATATGCTCAGTATTTTAAAAAAGTGTTTAAAAAATTTCACTTCTGCAATTCCAGACTAACACGACTACCTCTCTGATTCTCAGTATTTAAAGAAATCTGCATCACAGCTGATAATACATGTTCCAGTGAATAGCACTAAGGTGACCGCATGCAATAGCACCATTTGACTTTCTGTAATGTTACACTTCGGAAACACTTGCCACCATGATATCTATCTAAGCACCAGCACCACTAGGACAACATTGGAGTGTGTTACACTCACTGAGTGATAATGGGTTTATTTGTTGTGGAGAAATTTTATGAAACAGTGGAAACATTTTAATTGGTTTTAAATGTTATAAAAATCTATTTCTATACAACTGAAATACTGAAGAAAATTTGACCTGAGAGCGACCCTTAAGCCTGATCTATTAGCCCTTAATTTATAGGTCTTGCACACTAGACATCAAAGTCCTATGTAATCCTAAAATTCACTGCATCTGCGAGACCCTTGGGGAAAATTTATGACTATTTAATATGCAATTAATATACCAAAATGTTCTTCGCTAAAAATGGCTCTATTTTTTTTCAAAGGCTTTGCCCTCATAAAGGGCCCTCATCGTTGACATCGGTAAGAGTTCTGCTGTTGTATTCAGTGGAAGCATGAATGGACCTACATGAGTGCTGAAAATCTACCAGTCTTGTTCTGCAGACACTTGCATAGCTAGTTAATCTATCAAGGAAACATTTCCTATGAACTAATTTCAAGAGGAATTTTCAAAGTTGTAGATTTGAAGGCCAGATGAAGCCATTATAATTACGGCTGTAAAAAAATCACAGCTAGCAATTTTGTTGCAGAAACGACAGCTTTTAATGCAGCCACAACTTTCTGCAGTTGTCAAAACTTTTAGAGGTCTTGCGACCCTATGCTCCAGATCACAAAGCCATTCTCTCAAATTTGGCCTTGTATCACAAGTTTCTTATAGCCTAATTATGATCCTATATAGCCTGATGTTTACTCTTGCCATTGAGATATGCCACGCTTCCTTTCAGCTCTTTGTCTAATATTTTTTACATAGAAGGCATTGAGTAGGCAGAAGATGCCCAGTACCCATACAAGGTTCAAGGATCTAGCTAGTCCTTTTTGGCTATATTTCACATTGGCTGCTTGGTATGTTGACGCAAGTTAAAGAACTTGTAATATCTTGTCTGCGTTTAAGCAGCTAATTTTATTTTATATATATAAAACTAGCATAAGTGCCCGGCGTTGCTCGGGTCAGTCGGAGGTGGGGAGGGGGCAGACAGTTGACACCCCCTGACCAACCCCAACACCCACCCTTCACCCACCCTGACATCTTCCCACCCCCCCGACCAACCCCAAGACCCCCCGGCTCACTTACCCCCCGACCAAACCCGACAACCCCACCTGACCCCCCAAAACAAACCCAACACCCCCACCTCACCCCCCGACCAAACCCCCACCTCACTCCCTGAGCAAACCTGACACCCCCACCTCACCCCCCGACCGAACAGTGTATTTAATAATCTGTGTGCTACACAGTGCACTGTGAGCCGGGGGGGGGGGTGTCGGGTTTGGTCGGGGGGTCAGGGGGGGTGTTGGGTTTGCTTGGGGGGGTCAGGTGGGGTTGTCGGGTTTGGTCGGGGGGTAAGTGAGCCGGGGGGTGTAGGGTTTGGTCTGGGGGGGTGGGAAGGTGTCGTGGTGGGTGAGGGGTGAGGTGTGGGTGTTGGGGTTGGTCAGGGGGTGTTGTGGTTGGTGGGGGGGTGAGGTGGGGGTGTCGGGTTTGCTTGGGGGGGTGAGGTGGGAGTGTCGGGTTCGGTCGGGGGGTAAGTGAGCCGGGGGGTGTCAGGTTTGGTCTGGGGGTGTTGCGATTGGTGTGGGGGGGGTGAGGTGGGGGTGTCAGGTTCGGTCGGGGGGTAAGTGAGCCAGGGGGTGTCGGGTTTGGTCTGGGGGGGTGGGAAGGTGTTGGGGTGGGTGAGGGGTGAGGGGTGGGTGTTGGGGTTGGTCAGGGGGTGTTGCGGTTGGTGGGGGGGTGAGGTGGCGGTGTCGGGTTTGGTCGGGGGGGTAAGTGAGCCGGGGGGGGGGGGTGTCGGGTTTGGTCTGGGCACCCACCCCAACACCTTCCCCCCCCCAGACCAAACCCAACACCCACACCACACCCTCACCCCCCCGACACCTTCCCACCCCCCCAGACCAACCCCGACACCCCCCCGGCTCACTTACCCCCCGACCAAACCCGACACCCCCACCTCACCCCCCCCAAGGAAACCCAACACCCCCACCTCACCCCCCCACCAACCGCAACACCCCCTGACCAACCCCAACACCCCCACCTCACTCCCCCGACCGAACCCGACACCCCCACCTCACTTACTGTCCCACCAAACCCAACTCAGATCCGTCGCAGGCGGGGAGGGGGCCCAGAGCCGAGGGATTCCGGGGACCTTCGCAGGTGGGGGGGGGGGCACAGAGCTGATGGAGTCCAGGGTTGAGGTGGGAGGGGCAGAGAACTGAGGGCTCTCCGGGGTTCCGTTGGGAGGGGGGAGGGGCAGAGAACGGAGGGATCTCCGGGGTTCCGTTGGGAGGGGGGAGGGGTAGAGAACTGAGGGATCTCCGGGGTTCCGTTGGGAGGGGGGAGGGGCAGAGAACTGAGGGATCTCCGGGGTTCTGTTGGGAGGGGGGAGGGGCAGAGAACTGAGGGATCTCCGGGGTTCCGTTGGGAGGGGGGAGGGGCAGAGAACTGAGGGATCTCCGGGGTTCCGTTGGGAGGGGGGAGGGGCAGAGAACGGAGGGATCTCCGGGGTTCCGTTGGGAGGGGGGAAGGGCAGAGAACTGAGGGATCTCCGGGGTTCCGTTGGAGGAGGGAGGGGTGAGCTGAGCGAGTGAGGTGTCTGTTGGAGGGGGGTATTATGACATCATCACCACCTAACCGCCCAGCCGATGTGATTGGCCCTGAAAGACTTTCACCCCTGGGGGGCGTCAGAGGTGAGATCCGAAAATTTTTCGACCCTTACCAGCATCTAGACCCCAAGACCCCTCACTGTACCAAATTTCAAGTCTCTGGCTCAAACGGTGCGGGAGGAGTTCGCAGTCATACGTACATACATACATACATACATACATACACACATACATACACCACTTGACTTTTATATATATAGATTCATTAAGAAAGATTAATAACTTTGCTACAGTTCATACATCCAAAGCATGATGCTTTCAATGTTATATTTATTCATAACGAATTGTTGTTGTAGCCTGACATATTTTATCATCTGGAGGCTGAGTGATATCAAAATAGGTTAATTCCTTAGTTCCTAGAATAGGACCATATCATAGGAAACGTGCAGAACTTCCAAATACAGCTGTGTGTCAAAAGAGCAGGAAACATAAGGCCTTAATTGGCAACTTTGGTCACACAGGTTGCACTTACTCCTCTGAGTAAGAACCAGACCCAAAGTGACTTTGAAAACAGAGCCATGTTTTGCCCTAAGATACATTCTGAGTGATCCAAATTGTGCTCTTTGTCCTACACCTATCTAGATATGTTACTTTGCAAGGACCAGATGGATTAGCTACAGTATCCGTGGTCTATGGGTCACATTGCAATGTTGTTTCTTGAACCCTGTGAAGGTTCTAACTCCAGACCCTAGATCTGCATTTAGCAATTAATATGGGTAATTCAAGTCACTCTTGCTGAATTTTATTTATTTTTCCAAAATATACCACTTAACTGAACAGAATGGCACTTGGCTAAATAAATTTAGAAGGAAATACAATATGCCATCTTGATTTCTTACTATAACCACTTGCCCAATTATTGCAAGGTGTTAGTCTAGTTGTGTGGTGCTGCTTGCATGGATTCACACCCTCTTCAAAAATAGATTGTTTTCCTAAATCGTTAAGAAAGAGACTGAGACTCGGTGTGTTCGCCCAAATGCTTAGTTTTTCAAAGGATGGGTGCATATGAATATTTAGCCCTTACAGTTAACACAGCAGTTTTTGTGGGGGCATTTCCTTGGTTTTTTTCAAAGGGGTTCTTTAGTAAGTGGATTACTGATGTAATCGGGTATAAAAGCGGCTTTGTGCCAAAAGTAATTAGTCCTCATTTTAACTTAAAGTTAATTATTTAATTTTAATTAAACTTCATAACAATGCTGGAGTACATTTTTGCAGTCTGGTTAAAATGGAGGCTCACAGAGAAAATGTTTTTGGTGTCTTGGTGCGAATGAGCTGTTCTCCAGTGCATGAAGGAAAATATGTGCCCCACCTGAATACAAAGTGGACCCAAAGCAGTAGTTCAGCTGAGTTGTCCTGAACCTTGTAAACCAGGTGAATGCAGTTGAAAGTATTTATAAATGGCAGCTGATCCCCACAGACTGAGTCACTGCCTTCCAGTGTCTTGGGCTGGAGATGTAAGGCTATAGAAAAATAATCAGTAAGGGAAAGTTCTTAATTAAAGCTACAAAATAGCCTTTTGCTAACTGAGGCTTGGCATAGTTGGAGAATGATTGGTGAATGTTCTTTGCTTTGGAGAAAAGACGTTTTGTCCTTGTGACGCAGCAAGAGATGGATTATTGAATGTGCGAGTTAGGAGAAGAAAAATCACAGAACAAGCAAATGCAGCATTTACTGGCAAATAATTGCTCTGTTAAGCTGTGGCTCTCTTCCTAAATTCTTGGCATTCCCAAGCACTAGAAACATAGAAAAAATGCATCATTACAAAGTACATTTAAAAAAAAAAACATACAAAGGCTGATGTTACAGGCTTGCACAGGTATAAGTGTGTGCATTAATTTGTATGTTTCTTCCCGAAATTTAGATAGAGGAGATGTTTACTGGAATGCTGTACTATTTCCAAGGGACTTGGAAATTTGGTTTCAGTGTTGTTTGCTGCAAACATTGGAGAAGCAGAAGGGTCATCGAAGGCTGGTGTGTGTGTCTGTGTGTGCTCTTCATATCAGCACCAATATGTCTGTTTTAAAAAACTACTTCAGTACAAACTGAATGGGCCTAATTCTACTCCTAGTTAAATAAATATCTGTCTCCTAGGACTGGAAAGACCTTGAAAGGTCATCAAGTCCAGTCCCCTGCCTATACTAGCAGGACCAAGTACTGTCCCCTGGCAGATTTTTCACCCCAGATCTCTAAATGGCCCCCTCAAGGACTGAACTCATAACCCTGGGTTTAGCAGGCTAATGCTCAAACCACTGAGCTATCCCTCACCCCCATTCTTATAGAAATGCCTGTAAATAACTAAACTGCCTTCATTGGGAATAAAATGGGGAAGAATCATTAACCCCCGCCCCCTCCCCCATGTATCTACATCTAAGGCTATCTAATTTTATTGGGGAAATACAGCACCCAGAGTTATGAACTGACTGGTCAACCACACACCTCATTTGGAACCGAAAGTTCGCAGGCAGCAGAGACAAAAAACCCTGCAATACTGTGTTAAACATACACTACTAAACAAATAAAGGGAAAGTTTAAAAATATTGACAAGGTGAGGAAACTGTTTCTGTGCTGTTTCATTTAAATTAAGATGGTTGAAAGCAGCCTTTATCTTCTGCGTAGTAAAGTTTCAAAGCTGTCTTAAGTCAATGTTCAGTTGTAAGCTTTTGAAAGAACCACTATAATATTTTGTTCAGTTACAATCTCCATTCCTGAGTAGGGTTGCCAACCCTCCAGGATTGTCCTGGAGTCTCCAGGAAATAAAGATCTTTAATGAAAGATTGTCATGTGATGGAACCTCCAGGAATACATTCAACCAGAATTGGCAACCTTTATACAGAGATGTTCATAAGTCTGAGGTTCTAGCTTTGGCTATGTGTGGATCTTTTTTAGTAGCTCTGAGAGATTCCCCACTTCAGCAGTAACTAGAACATACCTGGGTCTGACTCTGTTTTGTTTTGTTTTGTTTGATGTATAAATTCCATTTCATAATAGCAATAAGGCACTCAAGGCCAGGAAGTTCTAAATGTGGTTAAAAGTAACTCTGCCTTAACATATAATATCTGTCTTGTATTGGTCATCATATACATGATATATGTAGAGAAAAATAGTGCTGTTGGTATCTGTGCCTAGGATTGGCATCATAATGCCCACACTGTACATTGTCTATATGAGCGCATACATTTGAATTTGTCTGTGTGGACAGAGCCATTGTTAGCAATTTTTGCCAAGCCTGTGAAATACTTTGCCACCAAAAGAAAACAAACAAATCCTTGAGTGGCTCTCCCCATGCTCACACCATACTCCGCATTATTGTGAATGATCAAAACAATTTCATTTTGAATGAGTAAATAGAGGTATCCCTGAATACCCTGGAATGCCCTCCCGTCCCTGTTGATTTTACAGAAAGCAGGACTTTTTTCTTTTTTGTAAATGTCCACAGACTGACCACCTGAAGGGATCACTGGGCACTGAGCTGAGCAAACCGACAGCTGGCTGACTGGCTGGTGAGTGCATGTGCACCTTATGGTCCACCCGCAGGTTTGTCACATAATAATATAATACCGGCTTCCTGAGGAGCACCACAGTAGACCGCATCATACACTTCAGAAAAAAGTGCCAGAATCTCCCATAAGGAACAGTTATCGAATAAGCTGCCTATAGGGCAAGTTTCTGCGTAACAGCTATCAATTAGAGATTGCCTTCTTCCCTGAAACTACGAGGGTTTACAGTCCCTATATGTATACTGTATTGTAATGTAATTGTGAATGTTCTGTTTATCCATATGAATGTCTAATTGTTTTTGTATTTCTTATTCTATTAACATGTTTATTGCCATAGTGCATAAAGTCCAACATATCAGCACTGAATAAACACAGAGAAGCTGACAGTTTTTCTGCCCTGAAGAGCTTAGTCTAAGGGCTTGTCTTCGCTACCCGCCGGATCAGCGGGTAGTGATCGATCGGTTAGTGATTGATTTCTTGTGAAGACGCGAGAAATCAATTGCCTGTGGTGCCCTCGTCGACTCCGGAACTCGAGCTCACTGAGAGGCGCAAGCTGGAGTCGACGGGGAAGCGCGCCGCCAACTGCCGCCACCATGAGGATGGCAGGTAAGTCGGCTGAAGATATGCCGACTTCAGCTACGTGATTCAGGTAGCTGAAGTTGCGTATCTTCAGTCAATTTCCCCCATCCCCACCAGTGAAGACCAGCCCTAACTAGATAAGACAGACGTAGGGCAGGAGAAGGGGTATAACATATATGAGAGTGACCTATGTGATGGCAGCAAATGTCATGTTAGTTCCATGATTCCTGGGTGAAGGTGGTATTTACTTATAGAAAGGCATCAGTTAAACAGAAAGAAAAGGGAAAGGTGGATAAGGGGGACAGAGAAAGGGAGAAGAGGATGAGAGGAGCAGGTGTGGAGTGAAACTTGGGTGAAGAGACTGTGAGGAAGGAGGACTAGGAGGGGAAGTGGGAGAGTTGGAGCAACTAGCCAGTCAGCATGGAACAGACTACTCCTTTTTTTAATCTTAGTAAATTCTTGGCCTTTCTTATACCTTGTGACAGTGAGTTCCACAGGTTATTCATGTGGGTGTGTATTCTTAAGTTTTAAATGCTATACCTTTTAATTTCTGTGAATGTCTTCTTGTTACTGAATTACGTGAAAGGATAAATTGCAGCTTCTGATTTATGTAATTTCTCTATGCTTATATTTTCATATAATCTGTACCATGTATCCTCTTTTTCCTCTCCTCACTCACCTGAAGCAATCCTAATCTTTTCAGCTTCTCTTCAGCTAGATGTCTCCAGTCCTCTAATCATATCACCTGTATCCAAACCTCTCTTATTTCTGCTACATCCTTTCTGAGATTAGGTGACAATATCCCAGATGATGGCATAACATTGAGTTATATAATGGCATTACAATATTCCGAAAACTATTTTCATCCCTTTCCTTATAAATCCTAATATTGTTTCATTTTTTGACTGCTATTGCACATGGAACAATTTTTATTATGCTGTTCACCGTGACACCCAAGGTTTTTTTCCAGAGTGGCGACAAGGAATTTAACACCCCACGTTAAAATAGAGCGAGACCTTGAAAAAGCTTGAATATAAAACATAAGATCCAGTAGAAAACATAGCTGTACCTTGTGATAGACTGGAAAGATTGCATAAAATGGTGCTGGCTAGGATGAGAACGAAGTACAGTGTGTTCTGTGGCTTCTGGACCATCTGCAAGTGACTTGCAACAGACATGAGGATGCCAAACAAAAGCACAATTGTGATATAATGAAAGTATGAATCAGTCATTGGTCCACCCTTCCTGGAAAAAACAGGCAAAGTTTGGGAATATTCTTAGGGTTGTACTATGATACTTGAATTATATGAATTGCAGGCATTAATTCAAGACCAACAATCACATTAAAATGTCTGGACCAATCTTCTTTCAGTCGAGAGTGGCAGATTTTTTTAAATCTATACCTATTTACAATATACCGATTAAGAAGAGCAACATCAATAAGAAGATGCCTTGTCTTCATGTAGTTCAATTGCATGTTGAGTTTTGTTGTGGTAATTGAGTTTCACCCCAATCTCCCTCCTCCCCTCTTCCCCCTAGTCAAAAATGCAGAGGCTGTCCTGGTATTTTTGACCACAGTGTAAATCAACACCTTCAGCAGTAAAGTGATAAAACATACTTACTGTCTTATTACTTACCCAAACGGTAGCAAATACATGTAAAAAAGTAGATGATTGAATAGGAAGCCCTGAAGTACCAAAGAAGTACCAGGTGCAGCTTCCATTTTGGATTCTACAACTCAAAAAAATGCTGTTTTCCAAACAGATCAGAAGTTTTAGTAATGAAGTGGACTTGGAGTCCAAACAAAAGACTAGGTTTTCAAAGTTACTTTTGTGTTAAATTACACAGAAAGGGCATTTACATGTTTGAAAGCAGCCACTGCTAAGAGGGAAGATGAGTATGTGGCTAAAGAAAAGCACCGAGGCAGGACATCTGGTTTGAATACTGGCTCTGGCATTGACTTGCTGTGTAATCTTGGGCAAGGCATGTCACCTTTGTGCTTATTTTCCCATTTGCAAAAGCAGGCTAATAGCGGAGAAGTAACTAATTAATGCTGCTTCACTACTTTGTGAACTTTGGATGGCAGGTGATAGAGAAGGGAAATTGGTGGTGTTAAAAACAGTGTCTGCCTTTTTATGTATTTATGTTTATTCTCTGTGCTTACTGTACATTCCAAAAAATTCTAAAACACTTTTTAATAACGAAACACATTCTCAAGCAAGGCAACACATCTAGAGCCTTAATGAAGGAAAAAAACTACTACCCCTACCTATTTCCAGTCTATCCATCACTGTCCAGCCCAGCCTCCCCCATATCCTCTGTCACTCTGATTTCTCCTTCCATAATTCACCTTCCTTGGCACACTAGGAAATATGCGGGGAGACAGGTGGCTCTAAGGGCATGTCTGGATTCACTGCATCTAGGCTATGCTGGACTAAGGCGAGAAGTGAGTTTTCTCCCCTTGTTTACCTTTTCGCAGTGTTAATATGGGGCTGTCTAACTTGGTTGCTCACATTCTAGCCTTTGAAGAACACAGTTACTGTTGTCTGCAGGCATATTAACTCATCCCACTCATTCAGTCTTCATCACACATGCTTCCTGTAATCTATTGATGATTTGAGCATAGAGTGTTGATCCATACTCCTGCGGACATAAAACCTAAGCAGAGACAGAAAATACTTGGATAGTACAATTACTGTATGCTAATAGGCCTGATCTAGGCCCTGATTCTGCAAGGTGCTTAAGCACATTCCTTACTTTAAGCATGAATAGTCAGGTGGAAAACAGTGACACATGCTTGCTAAACCAGTTCCATACAGTGCTGAGAGCTCTTCGCTGCCATTGACTTCAGTGGGCCTGTTTATAATACCTTTTATCTGAGGATGTCAAAGCACTTCAAAAAGATGTGTAGGTATTATTACCCCCATTCTGTAAATGGAAAAATGAAGTCCACAGAGGTGGAGTGACTTATGCAAGGTCACACACTGACTCAGTGGCATGGCTAAAAATAGAATCCAGGTATCTGGCTCTTAGTCCTCTGCTCTGAGTACTAGAAGACTGCATCCCTTAGTTCAGTGTAAAAGAGAGGTTCAAGAAGCAGAACTGAATACTTCTCAGAATCCTTGGCTAGTAGTGAGAGGTTAGAGATGGGCAAATAATGAACAAGTTTCCAGGCCATCTCCTCATACTTTTCAAGTGTTAATATCAGTTGGTAAACGTTAGGTTCCTAGGAAAGTACAATCCATTAAACCCTACCAGGAAACAATCTCTTAGTAACGATCATCAAGAAATAAAACAGGAGTGGGCACAGTTCACTGTAGATCATTAATTTTATGCTGACAGTTTTCCTAGGGGAAAGCCACAGTGTCTGCTATACACACGGAGGTGTCTGGAACATCATATACATGCAGTTGCCCTGTAAAAGACAATCCCCTAGTTCTAGGACTGGCACAAAATGTATAAAAATTGAGGCAGGGGAGTTGAAAAGGCTGCAAAACAATTGGAAAAAGTTTAAATAAGAAAGAAGATAGAATTAAAACTCTGAGACTGTTAGAGGGGTGGGGAGCAAAAGATCAGGAGATGTTTTTTAAAAAGAGAGAGTGAGTGAGGTGGGGATTTGATCACAGAACAGTCTTGTTGGAGGGTAATATTGTGAGGAGAGTCCTCTGGCCAACTGCAACAGAAGCCATTGATATACAAACATCCTTCTCCTACTCCTGTAGCTGTGGAGTGGGTCACGAATCCTGGCCCTTCAGTTCTGGTGTCCTCTGCATGCTGAGCCCAAGGCGATCTCCCGTAGCTGTAAACTGTAGTGGGACCATTAATCTCTCACTGGCCCAGCAACTAGTGGGCAACGTCACTCACTCATGGGAACAACTCCAGTTCACTCTACCTGTATCACCGCTGTCCTGCCTACTTCAAGCACTGCTCAGATAACTGCAGAATTAATTCACCTCTACAAACAAGTCTACACTGTAAATGAGGTTGCAATTGTGGAATGGATAGGCAGGTAGCCATGGTGAATGGTATATGGGACAGCATGGGATTCAGCTAGCAATATGAGCACATACGCAGGGCCCCTGGCA
Organism: Sternotherus odoratus; assembly: GCA_032164245.1. NCBI lineage: Eukaryota > Metazoa > Chordata > Testudines > Kinosternidae > Sternotherus > Sternotherus odoratus. The sequence goes on from JAVMKO010000001.1 coordinate 130,469,259, forward strand.
GGCTTGTACTCAGGCAGCTAGTCCGTGTGGAAGCCTGTGCCCCCATGGCTTCACTGCTGTTGTTACCCATGTTAGATTAAAGCTAGATGAAAGCTAATGCACGTTCACCTAGCTGGGCTGTTATCAACCCTTTGTTTGCACAGAAGATGCCCCTAAATCAACAGTGTGTACAAAATGATCCAGGGAGACCCTTTGGCCTGGAATGTAAAGGAGGTTTCATTGTTATGGAAGCAGCAGTGACCAACACTAGCAAAAGCAAAGGAAGAATTATCAGTTTTATTAGCAAAATACTGTAAAAACTGAACTGAGAAACTTGCAAAAATCTCAAAAAATAAAATCTTGATTGCCTTTTCTCTGTGACAGAATGGGAACTACGGTCAGATGACTCTCCAGTTTTGACAGTCCTTTGAGATGAAGTACATAGACTTTAGCCTGTGATACAGCATCCTTTCATGAAGTAATTTGCCCCTACCATGCTTCTTTAGTATGCTTGTTTTTTCACCACACCTGTTCACGTAGCCTCAATTGTCCCTGAACTGATGTGAGCTCAGAGAAATGCAAAGAAAGTATATGGGACAAAATAGGTATTACCAACGGGGCCAAATTACCCTAAAGACTATGGCAGTTTGTCAGCCCTCAAGAAATTATACTTGCCACGACATGGAGGAAAAGGGAATTAGCTTCATGAGCTGCTGTGATGTGAGGGAGGTACTGATTTACCTTTGACGTTAGTGTTGGCAGTAGGACAAACTGTGGAATAGGGAAGCTTCTTATGGGCAGAGGATAGTATTTGTTGTAAATGCAGAAATGATCGGTGATGTTGAAATGAAGTGCAAAGAAATTGATTCAGTCCTTTTCTGATAGTGCCCTAAACTCCTAGACTCTCATGGCCTACATTCTGGTCTAACTTGCATACTCTCTGACCTCAGTGGAGAAGAATTTAGTCCAGGTGACTGGGGTTTGGTTGTTTTCTTCTTCATATTTGCCAAGTTTATTTTGTATAATGCATCTTTTCTGCAACCTTATTTTCTGCTGTTTTATGCCTGATGCTTTAAATCCTACCACCCATGCCACTGGTCTTGTCATTTTCCTTCCTCCTCTAAGGAAGTGAGCAAGGAAGGAGGATGGATTGTACTTGAGAGGAAGAGTAAAGTGCTGGTTCCAGGGAGAATAAAGTGTGCCTGGGAGGCCTCATTGAGAGGAAATATTGTTCTTTTGTGGTGTGGTGAAAAAATATTGCCCGGGAGACTTTGTGCCCAACAGGCCAGTCCTAATTCCAGCTCCTACTGCTTCCCACCTGAATAATTTCTACTCCTGGTATTGCCTGTAATGCCATAGGAAAACCCCATCCAAATTCTTGATCAGAAGTCTGGAAAAAATGAAGGAGATTCCACGCCCCAAAATCCTGTTTTATATAAGACCCAGCCTACAGTATGTTGGGGCAGGACTGTGAGCCTGTCTTATGCATGAGGTCAGACTAGATAATGATAATAGTTCTTTCTGGCCTTAAAATTTATGCATCTAGTCACTTCTTCATAGGTTTTCAATGTAGATGTGTTAAATGGAGCTGATAGTTATTTTAATACAGACTATCAGTGCATTCATTCAAGAAGCTCTCAATAAACAGAGGATCAGTCTCTTTTCCCTCCTCCTTCTGCAAGACCTCTAGTTCTTGTGCCTTTGACTCCGACCCCTTGTGCTCCAAAAGTACTTCTCCTCATGGCTTCTTTCTTGGCGCTTTCCTTACCTCCCCTCCTTCCCCAACCTTATTGCTGTTTTTCAATCTACCAGCTTCCTGCCAGTAGAGAAGTTTCACAGTGTGCACCTGCCACACTTGCTGTTATCTTTTTGATGTTAAGTATTTTACCTGGTGTAGGCATATTGCCCCTTTTCAAATATTTACAAAAAAATGAAGGCATCCCTTGGAAAGGCTCAGTAAAAATCCCTACAGGAGAAGCAGTCATCCTTATTGCTGCATTTTAAATTCCAGCCCTGTGTTTTCTAAGCATGCCTGTCTGTTTGCTTCAGCTTTCCATCCCCTCCATTTTTTTTTCACATTCAGAAATCTTACGTTCCTGACCAGTCTTCATTCCTCCCAATTAAGCTTTTTAAATAAAAAATAAAAGTTAAAAGCAACTGCCACGTAGGATTAGCACTAAGTGAGCTGCTGCCAGCAGGTAGTTCCCATTTAGTGTAAAAGGCTCTGTACTTCTGCAGCAATAAACATTGCAGTTCACACTTGTGAATTACAAGGGCTGGTGATGACAAACATGTGACTTCTAATAAGTGGGTGAAAGTGACAGAGCTATGTTGGTGTCTCAGACCTGTGGGTTACTGAAGTCAAGCAATGCCTCACTTTGAATTACAGTGCCATCATGCCCATGAAGTATTTTAAGGAGGAAATTGTTAGAGACCTGAACTGGCAATAAAACACATGGATCCTCTTCTTGACTCTTCTCTAGACTCTGTGACTTTGGGCAAACTGGTTAGTGTCTTTGGGCCTCAGTTTCTCCATCTGTGAAAGGGGATAACAAAAAATCCCTATGTTGACAGGCTATTGGGAGACTTCATTTTAAGTGTGAAGCACTTTGTTGTTCTTCGATTTGCAGGTTGCACCTTTTTATCTGGGAATTTCAAAGTGCTTCATAAAAATTGGTGAAGTGGTGGTGTAGAGTTATTATGTGAATACTTTTTATTTTAACAGTTAATACACAGGGCAAAATGAAGTATTATAACGGGGATGGGCAGCATTATGGGAATTTGGAAGTGGTTTTTAGTACCTTTTTGACTAAATCCCAAAATTCAAGAGGGTCAAGAAGCTTAAATAAATGGTTCATTCTTACCTATCTGTGCTTTAGAAGATTGTTTTAACAGATATTCATTTATTTAGAGCTTTTTAAAAGAACTCAGCATCCAAGAGCTCCCATTGTATCCCATTGTGTCAAACATGGTGAGCTGTTTTAAAAATCGGAAAGTGTCTAGAGCAGGGGCAAGCAAACCTTATGGCCCGAGGGCCACATCCGGGTTGTAAAACTCTATGGAGGGCCGAGTAGGGAAGGCTGTGCCTCCCCAAATAGCCTGGCCCCCGCCCTCTATCTGCCCCCTCCCACTTCCTACCCCGACTGCCTCCCTCGAACCATCCAACCTGTGACCGCCCCCTCCTGGGACTCCCTTGACCCTAACTGCCCCTCCCCAAGGACCCCACCCTCTACCCAACCCCCCTGCTCCCTTTTCCCTGACTGCCCTGACCCCTATCCACATACCCTCTCCTGGACTGGCCCCCACGGGACTCCCACGCTTATCCAACACCACCCCCATTCCCTAACCACCCCTCTCCCCCAGAACCTCCACCCCATCCAACTGCCCCCTGTCCCCTGACTGCCCTTTATCCAACTCCGTTCCCTCTAACCATGCCGCTCAGAGCAGCATGTCTGGCAGCTGCACCACCTGGCCGGAGTTGGACACGCTGCCGTGCTGTCTTGCAGGAGCGCACAGCCCTGCCGCCCGGAGTGCTGCCCGTGCGATGGTGTGGCTGCAAGGGAGGGGAAACAACAGAGGAGAGGCCGCCCAGCCTGGAGCTCAGGGGCCAGGCAGGATGGTCCCACAGACTGGATGTGGCTCATAGGCCTTAGTTTGTCCGCCTCTGGTCTAGAACACTTTACAAAATCTGGCCCTTAATGCTTGCGTTTTTACCAATGATACTGCCACTAATAAACTTTGGCTGGGGTCTTGACCTATTTTGCAGAGATGAAGAAATGGCAGGGAGCTGGGAGAGGCTAGGAGAATCAATAAAGGCAAAGAACTCGGACTATCATAGGGGAAACCTGAAAAGCTCAATTACGTCATTCTGAGCATATTACTGAATTCCAGCAAGAGGTGTTGAAAAATTGGCCAATTCAGACTGGAACATAAGAACGGCCAGACTGGTTCAGACCAATGGACCATCTAGCCCAGTATTCTGTATTCCTACAGTGGCCAGTGCCAGAGGTTTCATAGGGAAGAACAGAACAAGGCAATCTTTGAGTTATCCATCCCCTGTCACCTGGTCCCACCTTCTGGGAGATGGAGATTTAAGGACATCTGGAGCATGGGATTGTGTTCCTGGCCATCTTGTCTAATAGACATTGATGGCTCTATCTTCCATGAACTTATCTTATTATTTTTTTAACCCAGTTATACTTTTGGCCTTCACAGTATCCCATGGCAACAAATTCCACAGGTTAATTATATGTAAAAAAGTTCTTGTTTATGTTTGTTTTTAAACCTGTTGTCTGTTAATTTAATCAGGTGACCTCTTGTTCTTGTGTTATGTGAAGGGGTAAATAACACTTCCCTATTCACTTTCTCCTCACCCATTCATGATTTTATAGACCTCTTTCATATCCCCTCTTAGTTGTATCTTTTCTAAGCTGAACGGTTCCTTTGCACAGTGTGCAGAGAGGTATTTCTGTAAATAATTAAGAGTAGAACAGGAAAGAAAGTTTTAGTACTTAAATGTCAAGTGTGTACCAGAAACTGAGAACTTGAGGAGGAGGGGCTATGTGGGAGGGGAGTTGAAGTCTGCTTTTCACTGGCCAGTCCCTCACCCTGACATGAGACTGATGTCTGACTATAACCCCTTTGACTCTAAGGGCCAGTAAGAACACTGCATTGATAAGGGCTTCAGTTGTCTTTGTATAAATATCTGTTTTCCAAGGGCACTCCTATCATTATAGTCTTATTTCTAAAATTTAGTAAACCCAGGCTCCCTGTTCAGTTAAGTATTTAAGTGCATGCCTAATTTGAAGAATGCAAATAGACTTAAATGCAACTAGCTGTGTGTTTAAAGTTTGGCATATGCTTAAGGTATCTACCTGTACCAGATAACTAATCATGATTCTCTGGTATGGGGGTAGTAGGGCAAGTAGTAAAAATACTGTTATACTGCATTCCCCAGGTTCATTCCCTTTCACCTGGCTGAAACATTACTCACAAAAAACATGTTCTGCAAATTTCTTACTTCCATTTTCATGCCCCTGAGATGCTTGTGTTTTGTGAAAATGATGTATGGTTTCCCATTCATTCAAAAATGTATATGCTCTAGTGGGGGAAGTTATTTTGCTTCAAAGTAAATGAAAATGTTGCAAATGTTTTGTAAAACTCAGGGCAATTTCAAATTTGCCATAAGAATTCTGATTATTGTTGTGGATATTTTGCACAGCTTCAGCCAAGAACCTTTTCACATATACTATTCTTTGCATCTGTTTTAGATAATATTCCAAAACTTGCAAGGCAGTATCCAATCCTGGGAATGGGAATATACTATGGTCAGTGTTGGTAACTGATAAGGAATGGCAAACTGTGGTTGTGAGGTGAGAGGAAGATCCTGGGCTAAATTCTGCCCTCATTTACATCTCTGGACAGTCAACGTGGTTGCCCAAGGCATAAGCAAAGATAAAATTTGGTTCACTGTGGTGAATTACAAGGCTTATATCCTATCGTAATTCATTTTGGATTAGATATAGTGTATACATCAGCCTGGTATTGTGGTCTGATGTACCAAATAAAGTGATTAAATGGAAGGATAAATTCCCTTTGGTTTCACATCAATAATAATATTGTCACCTTTCGTATGGAGATTTCTAAGTGCTCTGTAAACAATAATGTTTTACAATGTGTCTCAATGCTTTTGTGTTATGGATAATTATCTCCGGTTTACAGGTGAAGAAAGTGGGGCACAGAGAAATGAAATGATTTGTTTAAGGCCGCACAGCAAGTCAATGGCAGATCTAGGAATAGTATCCATAAACCCTGACCCTTAGTCCTGGCTTTAAGCAGAAGATCAATAGCATTAGTCGTGTGCACATCAATTCAGGCTAATTTCAGCTTGTGCAGACTATGCTTCCCCTCCACTGGCCCCGTTCCCTTAACACCATCATTGCTGCAAGATCCAATCATTGATTCTGTGCATAAGCAGTGGCTCACTAGGCAGCTCTGCCTTTTTAATTCTGTGGCAGTTTATAGTCTGAACACATAGCGAATAATATCTTTTAAACTGTGTTTAACTCCTTTTATTGGCAGACTGTAATTATATGGATATTGATATACCAGTATATATTGAATATTTAGCTGCAATATGCATAGGAATCCCTTCCCCCTTGAGATTTCTTTACCCATGCATAATGATATAGGTACGGTATCTAAGTGTCTTTGCAACAAAATCAGGTACATTATGGAAGAAGAATGAAAGAGAGACTTCAGCTGAGGTGAAATGAAAATACTTGGAGGAGAGCAAAGAGAGGAGAGGACCTGTGTGGCAGGTATATACTGGCACAACATATTCATATTTGATTTCTGCAATATATATAGGGTGGGCTTTTCAAAAGTTCTCAACACTGGCCTGATTTTGCTCCCATGGAAATAAATCTGAGTTTTACCATTGATTTCAGTGGGAAAGGATTTAGGCCAATGCTGAGTACTTCTGAAAATCCCATCCTTAAATAGGAGAAGGTTGGCCCATATGAGAACTAAATAAACCCACCTCATCTCCTGCATTTATTTTTTTTAGAGAGACAGATAAGTAGAGGGCTGTGGAGAGAAGCAGTGTCCTACTTCACATACAGAGAGAGCTGTGGCATCCCATCTCATTGTCTTGATTTCCAAATTATTGCCTCCTCAGTTACCTCTGCTGAGCTATAGGAAACCATTCATTGGTACAGCCAAAAGGCTAGGCGTCGGGTCTTTTTAACTCCGTGAAATTGTCAAATCTCTGAGCCAAGGATTTCTCCTTGAGCTTGTCTGTGAAGCAGCATACATGAGTATCATGCAGTATAAATAACAGGATATTATTAACTATAGAAGTTTCTTCATGGTGGGGAAACACTGTGTAGTATTTAGAGCTGTGGAATGACAGTGTGGATTGTTGGGTTAATTCCCAGCTCTCCCACTGACTTACAGTGTGACCTTATGCAAGTCAGTTAACCATTCTGTGTCTATTTCTTTATCTGCAAAATTGTGTAATAATGTTACTCTAATAATAATAATTCATAAATGTTGGTAAAGTGCTTTGAAACCCTGGATAAAAGTTGCTAGATATACATGCAAAGCTTTGTCATTGGGCCAAATCCTCGGCCCAGTTAATATGACAGCATTAGCCCAAGGCTGGCATGTAAAATGACTTAGCACCAGATAGGTCCTAAAGATGGTTAGTTTAGTGCAGCTGTGTCCAATACGTTTGCCACTAGCCACATGTGGCAAATAGGCTATTGAATTGTGGCTAATGCATGAGCAATGTGTTGGTGTATGGAAGACCAATTGCGTGCTTTGATATACAGCTTGGTAATGTGGCTAGTATATAGAGCGAGAAAGACAACAACATATTATGTATGTTCGAACCCACATGGGCCTGTGAATCCACTTTTTCTGCAGTAAATTTTATAAAATCCAAGTACAGATCAAGTATTATGGATGAAAATCTGGAAGCTGAGTTAAGATGCACAGTAAGTATGAATTATACAGTGTACCAGATTTCAGGGTTATGGTACAAGAAAAAGAATGCAAAGTGTCACACTGAAGTAATTTTGTGTTAGTAGTACCTATTAATGTTGTTTTGAAATATCTACTTATTTTTGATATTAATAAAAATAATTTAAAATATCGTTTGTAGTATGTTTTAATCCCTTTTTATAAAGTGGCAAATAAGAAAAATTCAAAGCCACAAGTGTGGCTAGCATCAAATTTCTATTGGATTCTGCTGGTCTAGTGTATAAAGATTCAACTCTGCTATGTGAACAGGGCAACTCCTGGAACTCAGGATGTAATGCAGATGAGCTCCGTCTTCTGCTAAGTAGCCCTACATCAATCCTGGTTCTGTTTCTTCCCCACATTCAGGCTGCAAAGGTTGCTCTGGGCCTGGATAGCAATAAAAGACCATGCGCATCTTCTTGAGGGAGAAAGGCAGAGATGGTTTGTGGTCACTCTGTGTTTTGGTTTTGAAGGGGCGTGGGAAGAGGGCAGCAAGGAGGATCTATTGGCTAATCATAGGGTTGTCGGGGTGGTGATGAGTTTCTTGAATCTGATCACCCCTTGTTGTGCCTCTCAGCCTGAATGCTCTGGTTTGGATTTGTCCATCGATAAATCTGTCTATGGACTGTGCATCCCAGTCAGTCTCCCTGGCTTTTACTATGGAAAGCTCTGCAATTCAGACATCCCACCTGAGGCCTAGCTGCCATGCATGGCTAGGAAGAGTCTTGTTCCTGTGTAATGGGATTGGGTTGGATGCATAAGGGCTACTCAACCACTTGGGAGTAAGAGGGAACTCTGGTTGCTTTACGATCCTCATTGCGCTTTGTGGCTGTGGAGCCCTGGTGAGACTTGGTGCCCCAGTGGGCCCTACTTCATGGAAGCGGTGGGGAACAGAATTCAACCCATTTCCTAATAATTCTGGTAGTGTAAATTCACGACCTGTTCTCTCACAATGTGGTCAATTTGGAGCCTGGATCCAGTAACAACTGAATCAATAGCAGCCTTAGGACAGAAAACATGGTTATTAAATGCTGTATGCTCACTGGAACTGTCCGGAGATTTTATATTCTGTATTTCCACAAAGTGTAAATCATGAGGGAGGGTGCATCATGAATGCTGTGCTTATTCTCAGCATGACTGGCATGGCGAGGAAGGCATTCAGAGTTGGCATTAAGAGTGGGACAACATCAAAGAAAATTTCTTCATGTTCTCTTTTCTGGACTAATTAATACAGAATGAGACACCAGGTTATTTGAAAAAAAGAACTTTAAGGCAGTGAACTCAAGGCAGTTTATCTGAGGAAAAAAACTAAAAACTTCCCATGTTAAGTCCTCACTTCCATTTCCTCTACACTTCTCAAACTTACTGGCCAGGTCACGTGGCTATCTTGGGATTTTTACCTCACTAACTCACTTGTTTGGCTCATAGGTCCTTAACAGATTACTTGGCTAGCATTAGAATCCACTGCCATTGCACGGTGCCTGGCTTGGCAATGCGAGGGGATGTTACTTTTTCCACCAAGCCTCTAACTATGTTTTGAAATAAAAAGTTGAAAGAGAGTCCACAAGCTGAGAGGTGGTAACCAAAGGAATTTGGGAAGCAAGACCTCTTCAGGCAGAAGGAGTCTTGGGAGACAATCTCAGTCCATCCCCTCCTTTGATGTAGCAGATGCATGTCAAAATATTCTCTACATCCTAAAAAAGTATGCCCAATCCCTTTTTTCTTAGCTTTCTTTTGCATTTTTCAATGACTACACACCGTATGACAACATCCTGTCCAGCTTGTAAACATTACTGCCAAGTACAATCCAAAGCTCCAAAGTACAACCAAGCCAGTCCCACAGTCCAGACAGAGTTGTCTCCTCCCTCAAGACACACCAAAGCAGTCATTATGCCAAATTCCACTCAACCAGAACTATGGGATGCTTTCACTATATGAAATAATCTCAGTGAACAATTGAGAGGAGTTTTCAAATCAGAGTCAGGATAAAATATATGTGTATCCAAGATGCACAAAAGAAAAATGCCAAGAATATACTATTGAAGCCAGTTGTCAGTAACAGCTGTATTAGTGACTTGCTGCCTGGCTTTAGGCAAAGTCATTGAACCCCTTTTATTTTCCATCTGTAAACTAAGGATGCCAACACTTACCTGTATCACAGTGGGGTTGTGAAGATCGTTGTGAAGATAAAAGTGGGCCAAATCAAATTAATTTCAATTGGAGATTTACATGAAAGATATGTTGGCCTGTCATTATTAATATTATGCATGACTTTTTTGTGGACTCCACCTCTTCTCCCTCCCAGGAAAAACACACCTGTCTGGAAATAAAGCAACATTTCAAACCTGGAGTCATCCAACTCCAGAGGAGCATAGTAATTCTGTGTTACTAACCACAAAGTAATAATCTCACTAAAAATGTCCCTTGGTGTTTGTGGCAACATTGGTTATCAATGTCACCTGCCCTCTCAAGCCAATAGGGAGAATGTGATATATCTCTATTGCTAAGAAAAATCTTCCCTATGAAAGAAACTCTCCCTCAATCTTATACTACATATTCTATCCCCTTGTCATCTTACATTATAAATAAATAACAAAGCAATTTGACACATGCCCATTGATTAAAAATAAAAGTTGTCAGAGTGAGAGGAGAAAGACAAAAATATGAATTATTAATGATAATATTAAACAGTGCAAAAAAGATGCTTAACATGCAGGAAAGTCCCTAAAAAGTCACTTGGTGAAGGGGAAAGAAAAGACAACAAAAAGGTCTTTTTATCCAACTCCTTTGTGGCCCATTCTTTCACTACTTAGGTCCAAGAAGTTTATAGTGATAGTGTGAGGGGAAGAATGCTTATATTTAGGCACCAAAATAGTCATTCTGCTATTCTGTGTATTTGATCTAGTTGACTTAATCTATGGCCTGTCTAATGTGCCCTTCCCACACCATCTAGGCGATGCGATGGGCCCAATTTGAAGTACAACAGATCCCATCATGCTCTGATTGTTGTCAGTGCCTGCTTTAGTTATGGCCTTTGTTTTACATTTTTGTGTGCATTCAGTGCCGATGACAGTTTTATTATCGTTATTACTGTTGTGGGGCTGAGGACCCCTTTGGCTTGGTGCTATACAAACACCAGACAAAAAGACAGTCACTATCCCAAAGAGCTGACAATCTGAGTATAGAACAGTTGAGAAACTAATCAACAGCACTGGTAAGAGACAGGCACAGTGGTGGAAGACACTGGACAAACACTGCCACATTTGCTAATTTCAAGTGTAGTGCACACATATGGTACAATTAAAAATATGTATATATTTATTACTGTTGTTGCTGTTATTACAGTTACTTTGTGTTTTTATGTTCTAGATTTCACCTATGCAGTGAGCTACATCTTACTCTTTTTGGTACTTCTGCATCTGTCCCACTTTTTCTGGCTCTGTTGGTTGCAACCACATTAAATACCTTCTTCACCATGCCAGTTTGGATGACTGTTTGGTAGCAGTAGCTTCACAATAACACTACTTAAGGGCACATCTTCACTGGCAATGTTAAAGCACTGCTGTGGCAGCACTTTAACATGGCTTGTGTAGTCTTGGCATAGTGCTGGAAGAGAGCTCCTTGAGCACTCTGAAAAAAACACCGCCAGAAGGGGAATAGCTCCAGCATGGCTCCCAGCACAGGTGCACTGCAGCACTCAGAGGGGTGTTTTTCACACCCCTGAGCGAGAAATTGCACCTTACATGTGCATCTTCTCCAGGGTCCAGGCACCTAATTAGTGGAGCCATGTCTGCATGACTCCACTAATTAGGTGGGTGCCCCTTCATTCTCTCATGTGCGGCTGCCCAGGCGCGCACCTTAGAGGGAACTATCAGCGGACCACCTGAATGGAGCTCATGGACCACGGGTGGTCCACGGACCACAGTTTGAGACTCTCTGCCCAAAAAGTGATCCCATCCACTGACCAAGGCATTTTTCAGACTAGCTGAAGAGGACTCCCAGTTTAAAGCAAGAGAGCTGTACCTATGAACTGTAGACTATTTCAGTGAAGATTGGTAGTGAAGAGGCTTCTAATCAGGGGGTGACCAAAGTGCAGTCCGCAGAGCTCCCAAGTGTGGCCCGCTGCTTCCTTCTTCTTATCTGTCCCATCTTTAAAATGATGGTGTGTGCCATGTAAGTGTGGGATTACATGACCCAAATACCTGTTTCAGGATTGTATCATATATAATTAGAGAGGCTGCATCATCTAAAGAAATGGTCACAGGAGTTCTGAGCTCTACTCATGGCTCTGCCACTCATTATGTGTCCCTGGGCAGGCCATCTAGGTCAGGTTTTTCAAAAGTGGCCTGTCATTTTGCATGCCTCCATATCTGGAGCCTCAGTTTCAAACATCTGATTTACAGAGATGCTGAATTGCTGCAGCGCTTACTGACTGGACATGGAGCTGTATGTGCTCAGCATCTCCTACAACCAGGCTCAAGGGGAGCCCCCAAAAGCAGAGGCCACTTCAGGAAATATTGGCTTTAATTTTCCCATTTCTCAGTTTGCCCACCAGTAAAATGGGGATACTAAACTATCTGTGTGGACATTGAGAGGATCAACATTTCTAAATGCTCTACAGCATTTTGAAGATGTGAACCACTATTAAGTGCTACGTTGTTTGCTGTTATGCTTTGTTTGGTGTATCCACTTTCTCATACATTGTCAGTCAAGCTTAGCCAGGGATGAAGTGGTTACACCTGTTGAGTTCAATAGAAATAACTTATATCAAAGGCTGAATTTGGCTTTACTTGAGATTATTGGATTTACATTAATTAATATTTAGGAAACTGAATTCCCTTCAGTATTTCTAACCTACTGCATCTGACCCTCTGCGTTTTGATTAGCAGTGATTTGTGCTTTGAATGACCAAATCTCCTAAGTTATCTCACTGGTTTGGTAATGGTACATACTCTCTACATATCAAAAAAATCCAACAACATAGAACACAGTGAAGACACACTTTCAAGAGAATGGCTCCCTACAAAGAGAAAATTCAAGAGAATCTACAGGGATGGAATGAATGAAGAGGACACAGAATTCCATCCATCCATATAACCAGAACTAGAAACAAAAGTCAAATAGAGCTATGCAGAAAGATGCCAGCAAAATATCCCATTCTCTTCTTCCTCTTGTGCAATCAAGATTTGAAGACAATTCATAACACTTTGCATTCTGCTGGGATTGCAAATGACCTTAGGTCAACATCTCACATACCTCTAAAAAAAAGTGCATACTGTCTATTAACAGCATTGCCACCTGAAAGTAAAACTCTTAGAGGAAGAATAGGCTTGAAAATTCAGGAAGGAAGCTAAAGATTTCAGATAGGGAGCTTTAAAAATTGAGAAAACGTCATGATAATACTACTTTTATATCACATTTCATCAAAGGATCCCAAAGCACTTTGTCAGACTTGCTACATTCATATGCAGCATTACATATGAGTGCATATTTATTTTAAATGGTTTGCTTGATATCATGGAGTGAGTAAGTGGCAGAACTGGGAATCGAATCCAGGAATCCTGACTTGGTTTCCTGCTGCGCTCCTAGCCACACTGTCTCTCGAAGAGTTGCACAGCACTGAAGGCAAGAAAATGCTGAAAAACATGGCAGTTTCTCATTGCACAAGAGACTCCCTTTTCAATTAATTTGTGGTTATAATATGTCTGTATTTCACTGACCAATGTCCCCAAGGTTGCTTCCAGTCCAAACCCATGTCTCCTTTGTGGGTGCACATTGAACTACTAAGGCTTTCAGTGCTCTAAACCAAATGTCTTGAATTTAATGTACAGATGGTGGGAAATATAGCCACGTAAAAAGCAGCACTACCAATGGAACACAGAAAGCATGGATAAAATAAAGGAGATCTGTGGAGCCATCAGAATCTATGCTGCAGCCACCAATCTTAGGCTTTTTCATTTGGAGCAGCAAACAGAAGATTGCGCTGTTAGCATTTGATACTATTTTTATCCAACCCCCAATCTAGTATTTGCCATTTCATTGAGCTCTTCAATAAATGTGGATTGGTCTCTGAGTTTTTAAATGAATATTTTCAAGTCTGAGAACATGTCAGTTGCGTGGTTTTTGGAGAGACACTCTTTTGGAGAGAAGCTTCTTCATGTCAAGTGGCTTTCCCAAGGGCTTTAAGTATTAGCGGGAGAAGATAAGGGAACAAAGAACCAAAGCTTCCTTTTTCAAAATCGGGCTAAACATTTTAAAGCCAGTGGACCAGAAATTTGGCTAGTGTAAATGATTTACAGCTGAGGGTCTGGTCCAGTGAATCCAATACTGCAGTCCTTACTCAGACAAAGCTCACATTAAGGTATAAACTGAGTTCTTTCAATTTGCTCAGACAAGAATGTTGCCAGATAATTTTCATCAGGATTGTGCCCAACATATTAGAAGGTATAAGGGCTGGTAAAGTAAGACAGTACCCTTTAGTTAAGGGAAAAATCTGATCCCACATGCAATAACAAAACTTAGTTACAAACAAACAAAAATTCACATACTGGAAGGATAAAGAATGTCAGGTACTTACAGAAAGCCTAACTGGCGTTGATACAATGAGCAAGTTGATTATGTACCACTCTCCTTACTGTATAGGAGTTTAAAATTGGGAGTAATTCCATTGAAGTCAATTGAGAAGCAGCAAAGAGTTGTTGAAAAAGAGAATGAGAGGAGGTAGAAAATATCCAGAGAGTGCTGCTAGTGAGTATGCCTAAATAGAAGAGATTTATGGGCTAAAATATTATATATCTTGTGGATGTTCTCAGGAGTGGAAGAATTTCCTCACCTGGTTGTTTCATGAAAAGTGCTGTTGTCTCCATGGAAAGTGTTGAAATCTCTTTCTTTCTTTAAGTGAATGGAAGTGAGACTTGGCCTTTCTGCTTGCATAGGAAACCTATTTCAAAGATTTCTAAGATGACTTTCTCAGGCACAATGGAATAGGGTTCTTTATCTAAACTGCGCAGGCTCTGTATGGCTGGTATATGGATGGGAAAAATTAGAATTTGAGATGTTGGATTACAAGCTTTCATGTCAAAGGGAGAGTAATCATGACACAGAACCAGAATATATGGGTGAGATGCCAATGTGGGATACATCTTTAATGTTGATTTAGTTCAGCAGCATCTTCCTAGAGACTGATAATATCTATAAAAATTGGTTTTGGCATAAGCAAAGAGTGGAGATGAAATGCTTGTTAGACATCTTACTAAATCCTAGTCCAGTTTTCAACCAATGTAGCAAGGCTGAGGTTTTCACCCCATTTCCCTTTGGACATAGCTGGATTGGAGTGCATATATTTTCCGAGCCATGAGTAGCAATGTTAACAAAATTAGGCTTTGTCCCAAAGTTGGTTAACTGTGTCTTCTGAAGATGACAAGCTGATTCCTGTGCTTTGCTTGAGGATATGGTTTATAACATGTTGCTAAAAGGGAGTTGTGAGTCAGAGAGTGTTGCAGGGTACTCGGAGTCCCATAGAAATGAGGCGCACACACAGCTGCTGAATAAAAGTAGTGAGTTTATTGAAGGCAGAACGTGACAACCCCGCAACGGGGACCCCCTTCGTTGCTGCCACGCGAGACAGGGATAAAGCCCGACGCACCGGAGCAGTGCTCAGGATGAAGCCCACGATGGGGGGGAGGAAGGGGAACACGTAAGCATAGAAATACACATGCACATTTACATCTCATGCATACCTCATGAATAGCTAATAGCAAATAACTTGTTTTGCTTCGTTAATATCACACAAGCCTAGCAAGCCGTAAGAAACCAGAGAGCGGTGTACAATAGATAACTCTAGAATGCAGGAAGGTTGCCTTGACCAGGAGACACCCTTTCCTGGTGTCTGCATGAGAGCGTAGTCCCTAGATGCAATACCGTTACAAAATCTTCTCGCACCCTACAAAGAGTTAATATTCATTTTTTACTTGGGGGATACTCAGAAGCTATTTTTCTGTAATATTTATAAAGGAATATTATGGTTTTCCCCAAGTTTGTTGCTTAGGCACAGTTTGCCAGTGCAGGAAGGTGTTTTTCTTTTACGTGCAGAATAAATCTTATGACGATGCATGCCATTTTTGATGCTGTATTTATTACAAGATTGGCTCATAATTCTCCCTAACTCATTCAAAAAGGAGGTGAAGAGATCTGTAGCTGTTTTACTTAGCAGGACCAAAACCTAGTTCTGGGTTGGTTAGGCTGCAAAACAGGTAGATAGAAGTCTCACTTTCTCAAACTGGAAGCCTTCAGTTAAGTGATAATCCTCCTTTACAGTATAGAGATCTAGCTATGCACAGATATCTTAATAATAAAGTTCTTATCCATTGAGCTGTTCATTGAAAATGTTCCCTAATGAGCTGGTATTGATAAGCCATACACTAATGGAAAGCTAGCTCATAGTGTGTAGATGCCAACAATTGCTTTGTTTTTTCAAGTCAGTCAGCTGGTGACCATCTGGCACATCCAATAGGTCATGGGACTTTCTTACTAGTTGCAGCTAGTTTATTTTGCACAGATCGCCTGGGCGTGAGTGTTCACAGCCAAGTCATGGATGGTGCATACTGGGGTTTTCTGTTGATTTCTTCATTCTGCTTTCTTGTTTTGCAAGAAACAGATGGAATTTGATTTTCTTGCAATTGCTATGGACCGAGAATAACAACTCTGAAATCGATGAGGATGTGGGAAGGTACTACTACGAAAAAACACAGGCACTAACAATCTGGACACTGAAAGCATAAAAATTTAACTTAACATGCAGAATTACCATGACTGGTGCATGATTTATTGTCTGCACTCCAATCATATGATCGTTTATGAGACAATGCTCTCCTAGTAGCCATTAGAGGTATCTTTTAGCTATTCATTAAAATTATGTAGAATTATCTGTTTACAGGCAAGGGCCCAGCTCCTCAGTTGGTGTAAATTGACTCAGCTCCACTGAAGTCCTACACCGATTTACATCAGCTGAGGATCTGGCCCAGGAGCTTTACCTACAAGTGTCAGGTCTGCCTGTGGTATGTATTGCTGGGGGTGGATGGGGGGAGCAATTGAAAGTAACTGGGAATGCAGGAAACATGTCTTGCCATTTTCTTATTGATGGTCTTCTGGACCCTTTTGCTCATCTTGAAAATAACCAGACAAAATCCGAAGTCCTTTACAAATTTTCTTCTCAATCCTTATTCACTCAAAGCTTCCATTGACTTCATTAGGTATTTTACCCAAGCAGCAATCAAGTAAAAAGTTAGTAAAGTATTATAGGATTTGGTGCATTCAACTGAAGGAGAGATGAAAGGGCAGATTGCTTCAAGGGCAAAATCTGAAGAGCTTCTGAATATTCAAATCCTGTTGTGACCTTTTCCTAAAGCAGTCTATACATATCTTCAATGGGAACTGTTTGTTTTGTCCACATTCGAAGCTGAAAGAATTCGTTTCAAGATATCACACCTGGAATTGAGCTTAAAAGACCAGAAATCCTCAAAACGGTTTAATTTCTCCTTGCCCCCCTCTAATTTATTAATCTTGTGTGCTGGGCAGTCATACTGTTTCCTGTAAACACCACGTGGGGCAGAGATATTGTAAGTCCTTCCTGATGCTGAGGTAGTGGGAGTGAGGCACTGAGTTATGCTAGCAAAGCCTGTGTCGATTTTAAAAAAAAACAACGTTTTTTTTGTTTGTTTTTGAAAACTGTGTTTCTTACATGTTAATAGATTTGATAAAGACAGGGTGCCTTAAAGGTGAGGCACATTGGTTACCTTGACTAACTATTTATAACTATGCTCAGTGTTAATTGGGTTGTGGAAAGCCATTGATGCTTTTGTAAGACACAAAAACAGTTTTACAATTGAAGAATGGATTTATGGTTAAAGCCCCGGTCTGGGAATCACAAGCATTCCCAGATTTGCCAAGAGTTGCTGTGTGAACTTGGTACATGTCACCACTCTGTTCCTCAGTTTCCCTATCTCATAAATAGGGTTGTTAATGCAGGGGTATTGGAGGCTTGATTCATTAATGCTTGTAAACTGCTCTGGGCTCTTTGGATAAAAGACATAAAGTATTATTAATTGATGTCATGTTTGACACAATATAATAAATATCTTTTGAGGGTATATATGTTACAGAAAGTGTGGGTGACTCAAGTGGAAATAATTATGGATGTGTCTTTAATTGGGAAGAACAGATTCTTAATCAGTGCATCATAGTCACAGCCCTCAGGATATCTTCCTGTAGACTTATGATTTAACTTAGTTCATCTGACTAACATATGGGCTAAGAACTAAGAGCTTCTTCTGAGCCTGGGGAACATATGCAGTTACTTTTGGCATAGGTGCCTGGGTGTTCTCTTCCTCTCTTTCATGGTCTTGTCCAAGCATTCATCTGAGACTTATATTTCAAAAAGCAAAATCATTCTGAAAGGCATGTTGGTAGGGTTTTTTTGTTTGTTTTTTTCCCCTTCTAAGTGGTTGATGGAATGGAAAGGAGTATTGTGGTTCCTCAGTATCTTTTATCACTTAGATTTTCAACTATTCCCAATAAATGTAACACTGGGGCTAGTCTTATTACACCAAGGTAAATCCTGGTCCCATTGAAGTTAATGGGAGTTTTGCCATGGAGTTCATCAGGATTTGGAATTTTAGGGCCCCATATGGAATTTTTGGACCCCATACTACAAGGTATAGAGTATTGCTATGAAGGATTTAGCATGCATAGTGAAGTCACTGGCTGCTTAAGGTGCTCAGCACATCCACAGAGTCATGTGGTCATGTGGAATTGGGCCCTTAATGTGTAATCTCAATGCTTGTATATGTTATGTAAACCTGTGGCTCTGTCCTGGACAGAGGGGATGTGTGTGCATTGTTTACAGCGTTGCCAACTGTCCCAATTTTATTGTGAGTCTTGCAATTTCTGTTGTTTTCATTAAAGCCTTAGCTCTTGGAGTTAGGTGATTAGGTGACAATCTCCGCTTTCATTTGAAAGAAAATAGTTGTAGAGGAAACCTTGAATGTGTGACCCCAAGATAACCTAAAGGCTCAGAAACTAAAAGGCAAGAAAAAACTCAACACTGATTTTATTTTAATCTCATGATTTTTAGTCAGTCTCAGGATTTTGAGGGCCTGATTCATTCAACACTTGGAGTTGGCTATGTTGCACTTACATTATATTTTCATTTTGGCCGGGGGGTGGATTAGTGATCTGAGCACCAGGTTTGCAGTCCCTTGCCATTTCTGCAAATGAAGTTCAATCTCCACAGCAGTGACTTAGTCCTTCATCATTTTGAGGTATATAAATTAACTGCCTGGTAGTATACTAGATGTTTGTATTTCAGCTGAGGTCATAAAACTATGGCTCTTGTTGCTTTTGCGGGTGAAATTTACCTCTTCAGAGGGCTAGTAAAGCAGTGGGAATTTGTTAGGTATTGTGCTGGTCCTCTGACCCAGCATGAATTTCAGCCTCTGTGAATATTGAAGGGATACTCAAATTTAAAATTTGCTTTTTATGTCTATCTACATGCATATGCACATATAGATAAATAATTGATCTTTGTTACTAATGACTGGCTGAGCAAAGTGAGGTCTAACAGGCAAATAGATGGCATTCCTCTGTTTGCCAGAGGTTTAGTTCAATGTCCTTGGGAAAAAATTTCCTCCTTCTTTCCCCACTTTAGTTTTGTACAGTCTGTCTGTCTTGTCTAGCTGGCTCCAGAGGTGGCTTCACTGGAGTTGTGGGTGGAATATTTCCTTGAATTTCATTAGAAATTTGGTTGAGAACCTTTATATACATAACATGAGGTCTTCAAAGTGAGATTTTGCTCACATACTATGGTTATAGTTGGATTAGGGGAGTTTGGGATGTAATCTTTTGTCTCTAACAGTATTAAGGACCTTGAACTGGTCTGTTTTCCAGCAGGGCTATCAGAACCTCTTCAAACTAACTCCATACAGTTTTCACAACACTGTGATGAGAAAGGGCTATCTAAGAGCAGATTGTAAAATAGAATAAAAACATAATCACTGGATCCCGGCTTTTCGCGTCAGCTGTTCTTTTCCTCTCTTCTCTTGGTCTCTATTCCTTCATCTTTGTCTTCGATTTTTCGTGTCATTTCATGGCAACAAGCATGCACATTAATTCTTAGTGTATTTTGATGAACTAAAAGCCAAGCTCTATGCCATAGTTCCAGAGAATCAGTGCCCACTGACCTCTGTGTCTTATTTGAGGAAACAGTTAATCTCCTTGGGCATGTAAACTTTAGCTAAAAATGCTGTCTGATGTAGGGTGTAATAGGCTTTTGCTCGCTAGATGATTCAGGAAGAAACCTTTTGATCTCCAGTCTTATGAGAATCTGGGGTGAAATTCTGGACCTAATGAAGTCAATGGGAGGTTTTCCCATTGACTTCAGTGAGGCCACAATTTCATCCCTGATGGTCCTGGCTAGCTAAAAACTTTCACTGCTAGCCATCTCTGCCACCAAGAGCCGGTGAACCTGTTCCTCAGTGAAGAGGAGTCTGCAGATGCTCAAATCATCTTAAAAGATAGAGGGCAAAGGATGCCAGACTGAGAGTCTTTGGCTAGGAGGCTGATCCCAGCCACAGAGCAACTAAAAAGCCTGCAACGAGTTTATATATAAAATTTTACAGCTTGAAAATGCTCTTAAGTCAGTTATTGGGTTTAATTATCATCAGTTAAATAGACAGTTGTTAAGAGATCAAGGCAGGTTAAAATAAAGGTGTTCTTAGAAATACCTTTCTAGCTGACTAGGAGAATTCCTGCCAATGGGCTTGAAAGCATTCTCATAGTGGATGCTTGAAAAGTCCTTATCTTATTTACAATGGAGCTACACTGAATCCCTGTTTCAAGGCTGAATTGCCTTGCAGTGAAAGAGAAATGAGGGATTTGGATAAGGGAATGTCACTCATTCCATTCATTATTGATTACAAACCCGTTTGCTTTCCCTGTATTTCTGTATTTTGATTATTTTAGTAAACCTGGATCTTTACAATGGATATTCTCAGGATCAGATGAGTGACTTCACATGTAGGACCTAAAATGATGGATGTTGCTAATTGAAACTAGAGATGAGACTGAATCACAAGCCCAGATCTGAGGCCCTCCAAACTTCATGGGTGTTCAATATGTGAATCCAGGTCCAAACATTGCAGTTGATCCTTGTCTTTGTAATGACTCAACTGTTACATCCAAACACCCCTGAACATTCAGAAATTCAGAAACCAAATAGATCTGATAACCACCTGAATTTTAGAGCTTGGCTCCATCCCTAATTAAGATTTTTTCAAAACTGATCAATAGTTCTGCTAATGGTGAATTTGGGAATGGAGAGTAACCACTGGAGCAACTTAGGAGGGAATGTGGTGGCTTTTCTGTCACTTGAACTCTGAATTGAGATTGCACTCTTTCTAAAAGCTACGCCCTAGTTCAACCACAAGTTAGTGGGCTCCGTGCAAGTATTACTGAGTGAAATCTTATGCCTTGTGTTATGCAGGAGGTCAAACTAGATGATACTAAAGATCCCTTCTGGCTTTAACATCGGTGAGTCTTTGAAATTACACTGGACCCTCGCTATAGCCCGGAGTTCGGGATCCATGTCCGGTCCCGCGTTAATGTGGGGACCGTGTTCATGCGGGCAACGCGTTGCCATGGATACCAATTTAAATATTTACATTTGGGATCCATCGCCGCGACCACGCTACACGCGAACCCATGCTATAGCGACTTGGGCTATAGCAAGGGTCTGGTGTACTTTCTGGTCCCTTAAAATGAACAACTGTCTCCTAATTCTTTTTTCTATAGAATCCATTTTAAAAATAGCTACACAAAGTTTTACAAATAAGATAACTTGTTTGCCTGATCATTTATTTAGTTTCTTATTATTTTATTTTGTGAATTATTTGTATTGCAGTAGTATCCAGAATCCCCAGACAAGATCAGGGCCCCATTGCCGTAAGTGGTATGCAAACGCTGAGTAGGAGCCCATCCCTACCCTAAAGAGTTTACAATCTAAATGAATAAGGCAGACAAACAGAGAAGGTGTATAAACAAAAATGTCAAAGGATGTGTCTAAGATTTGGAGTTGGCCCAATACAGAGATGGAGCCAAACAATGAAGTTCTAATCCAGATTCAGAAACCAATTCTTTACACTCAGAACCCCAAGGGGTTGATTTATGCTCATTTCTAACATAAAATGAAACCATTTCAATCCTAATTGCATACACCCTGCTTGCCCCATTCCCACCCTGCCATTTTGAGTCTTCATACTCTAAGTTAGATGTATAGCTCATTGGAATGTTTTTTCTCTCTGAAAAGTTTTGATTTTTTTATTGGAAACAAACACCTGCACACGTTCCATGAATATTCAGATGAAAACTTCTTGGGTGCTGACTGAAAACTTTTTGGTTTTCAACTGAGAATTTTCTGACAGAAATGATACACTTTTCAAGGACAATAGACATTTCTGGGGGGAAAATCATCTAGTTGAAACCCCAATTTTCTGTTGAAAAATAAAGTTTTGAACAGCCCTAGTTGGGAAACAAATAAAAATAGTTGGAAACAATGGTCCTTAATTCATATCTTTTGCATTTGGTATAGCTTGAAAAATACACCCAACATCTGCAAACCCAAGACAACATCTGCAAACCCAAGGACTGAGCCTACTAGCCAGGATGAAAATACTTGGTTTTGTTTTATTACTTGCTGTTTCTTTGCTTTAAGAGTGTTGTTGGTGGTCTCCTCTTTCCCACCCTTCTCCTTGTGGGGATGGAGGTGTTTTCTCCATGGGGTCCACTTCAAAGGTTAGTGGTTTGAAACACAAGCGTGGGGTTCGATGTGCCTGCTGTCTCCTGCACTGAATGATGTGTTGCTGAGTGTAGGTAAGATTATTGTCTGTGCTAGTATAAAATCTTCCTCTTGAATTAGCAAATCTATAGTAATTTTCCTGGCCCAAGAGTAGATCATTTAGTAAATGAGTCAAGGAAGCTTTTGTTCAGATTTCCCCCTTGTTTACTCCTGCTACTAAAGTACCAGTGTCCCCCGTTCCTTTACAATGAGACACCAGTGTCTGATCTCTCCCATTACGGGAAGGTAGTTCCTGCTGTTAGGATGATTCTATTAGTCTGCAAAAACCCAAATGTGGGGCATGTTATGTCATTCTGGTGCCAGGCTTACATGGTTCTAAATACTCCTAAACAGCCCTTGAACATGGTTTTAAAGCACCACATAGATGGGGCAGGTTTTACAGCAGTGGTGGGCAACCTGCAGCCCGCGGACCGCATGTGGCCCATCAGGATAATCCACTGGCAGGCCACAAGACAGTTTGTTTACATTGACCGTCTTCAGGCATGGCCGCCCACAGCTCCCAGTGGCCGCGTTTCGCCATTCCCAGCCAATGGGAGCTGCGGGAAGCGGCGGCCAGCAAGTCCCTGCAACCTGCACCACTTCCCACAGCTCCCAGTAGTTGGGAACAACAAATTACAGCCATTGGGAACTGCTGGTAGCCGTGCCTGCGGATGCTCAATGTAAACAAACTATCTCACGTCCCGCCAGCGGATCGCCTACCACTGTTTTACACTGCTGGCCTGAGGGTCCCTGATAAGAATGTGGGATCCCAGGATAGTGGGAGGCAAGGGGGTTGGGATATCCAAGGGGCCAGCAGGAGACAAAGCCTGCATCTGCATTGCCAGATTGTGTCTTCCCCCCACCACTGCCATACCTGGTCTGCCTTTGTCCAGGGAAAAGCTCCCCCCCCCTGCAAGTACTCTCTGATGTGACCCTATAACTTGTACCTGGACAAAAGCGAGTCCTGGAGTTTGAGCTGCACCTCCCTGCAGAGGAAGCAGAGAGAGGTTCTAGAGGTTGGGGTGAAGAACAGTCTGATGAGATGGATTTTTGAAGCACTATTCCTACAAGGACTAAGACTTTGGTGGCTCCTGAGCTGCTGGCAGTTTCTGATGATGGAGCTGTGTGCCCTGAGAAGGAGAACAGTGTTGTGTTGGATGATAGCTCAATGCCTGGGTTTCCAGTGGGATACTCTCCTCTTCTGGCATGGTGAGCTCTCAAGCCCCAATCCTCCTGTATGCTGTAGGGATGCGGCTGAGTCCCAGACCACTGCTTACTCCTCTTGAGAATATAGACCTGCTAGCTGCCCACACTGAATCGTTCTCCCTCATGAATTATGAGAATATTACAATGGTGGCTCCGTGTTCTTCTGACCTGATGGAGTCTCAGGGAGATAGAGAGATCATCATCATCCTTTTCAACTCCTCACTAGTTCCTGATGTCCCAGCCAGTCAGCTAGATAGGAAGAGGGGTACAGTGTGAAGGAGATTAGTGACTTTTTTGGATAGCCCTGAAAGGAAGTGGGGAGTTGATTTACGGCTCTTTATTCATTCAGCTGCCCTTGTCTTGAGAGAGAACTTGGTTGATTGTAGGAAACATTTCTGTTTCAAAAAGTTGTTGAGCAAGGTGAGGAACTGTTTGGAGATTGTTCAAGATACACCATCATCCCTGTGGCTTGTTTTGTTCACAGTATTTCCACCTTCCATTGTCTCCCTCTGCTGCTTGGCTCTCTTTCTAGTTTCTGTGGTGCTGCTGACCCTTGGCTCTCAATATTAATGGCTGCCAGGAAGGTCTCAGAAGGACACAACCCTGAATTTCTCAGACAAAAGCAGGTTAATGTTTTTTTTCTTTTGCAAGAGACACGCTGAGACCTTGATAATCAGGGGATCTGGAGCCATAGCTCCAATGTCACAGCTGGGGGAGCTGTTCTCTTTCCCTGGGATGCGGGGAGACAGATCGTCTCTGTGAAGATTGTTCAGGGCCAGCTCCTCCAAGTGGAGACACATTTTGGCACTACTGTTTTTAATCTTTTTACTGTGTATGGCCCTATTCTGGGGCAAGATTGTGTCTCCTTTCTACAGACGCTTGTCCATGCCATGCCTGGTTGTGACTCCAATAGTAATATTTTCCTGGGTGGGGATTTCAGTTGTACTGTAGATTATGGTTTAGACAAGAACCCAGAGGAACTACACCCTCAGTCATCCAGGAAACTGTGTTGTCCCCTGCAGACCTTTGGGATAACAGGTGTTTGGAGATTCTCTCTCCCCAGTGTTAGGTAGTACTCTTGGCTGAAGGCTGCTCCCAAGCAGGTCTCCAGGGCTAGACTGGATCACTTTTATACCAGGAAGGCCAGTGTGGTCTTCCCTATCTCTGATCATCATTATGCCTCTGTCAGTGTGTCTCTCTGTCTTCCTTCCTGTGCTGCCCACTGGTGCTTTAATACCAAATTATTGCAGGACTTGAACTCCGCTCAGATGTTTGCTGTGTTTTGGGAACATTGGCGTCAACATAAGCCTTTGTATGAAACAGTGGTGGGACAGTGTATTAGACAGTGGATGGATGTCTGAAAGCTCCAGATCCAACTGTTCTGGCATAAGTGTACCCAGGCTGCCACACAGTCCTTGTGTTTGGCCATGAGCATCCTGGAATGAGAAATCTTGGACCCTCATGGGAACCTTGATTTGGGAAACCCAGTGTAGATTTACCAAACCTTAAGAGAGAAGTACCAGCTCCTGAGCTGTTTGGTGGAAGAGATGGGCCAGGAGCCCTGATTCAGGTCCATTATACTCTGCTGAATGCTATTGGCACTCCCACAATGTTCTTTTTCTGGTTGGGGAAAAAAGTTTATGGACCATCAGCAGATTTTTTTCCCTACGACTGTCCGATGATCGTCTGATGGCTGACACTGCTGAGATCCATAATGGAGCAGGTTCTTTTTGCAGCACTCTGTAACGGGCTGTCAATGGAGGAGCTATACCGAAAGTTACCCCATGTGAATGGTGCGGAACAGCAGTGTCTGGATACCCTGCCATTGCTGCAAGAGCTCTCTGTGTCAGTCCACCAGTTCTCTACAGGCCGTGCCCTAGGTATTGATGGTCTGCTATATGAAATTTACTAGGCTATCTGTCATATTATCAGTCCTTACTTTTTTCTGGTGGTGCTGGAACATATCCAGGCAGTGCTCACCCTGTTGCACAAAAAGAGGACTTCTGTGACTTACAGAACTGGAGACAGGTTTCTCTTGTGTTATCTGATTATCGGGTTTTATCTAGAACCTCAGCCAATTGACTCTGGGCTCTTTACACACCCTGATCAAATATATTGTATTCCTTAGTGCTGTATTTTTGATTATTTGTTTTTAATTTGTGATATTTTTATGAAATAAAAAACGTAGCAAACTTTGTAATCTGACATGGGGCTTGTTTCAATGGACCAGGGGAAGGTCTTTGATAGAGTTAACCATAGTTATCTTTAAAAAAACATTAGAAGCTTTGAGGCCCGTGTTCTCTTCATATATTTCTTTACTGTTCTATAACATTTTTATTGTCCTAAAAATAAATACAAATCTTAGCCCCTGCTTCCCAGTTTGCAGAGGCATTCGTCGGAGGTATCCTCTGACTGGGATGCCATGTGCTCTTACTTTGGAGCCATTCCTGCACCACCACCCCCGCAAAGCTGTCTGACTGGCTTTTCTGTGCCACAGTGCCGGATGCTTCCCCAGTTCATCTGTCTGCCAGAGCTGATGACATCTCTGGTTGTTATCACATGTGACAGTGACGTGCAGGCACTTTGTGCCTGTTTACAAGTGTATGAATAGGCATCTTCTGCCCACACTAATTGGGCTAAGAGCAATTCGATTTTAGTGGGCTCCTGGCAGTGCAGCCTTTTTTGTCTCAACAACTGCCATGGGGTAACCCTCGGATTAAGGTATTGAGGCTTTTTTTCAGATCAACATTAACAATATATGTTAAGGAACTGGTAAGGGGCTGAAGAGAAGGTTCAGGGCACTTGCAGAAATGGCGCTAGCTCCTTCCTGGACTTTCTTTTGGGAGGTGGGAGGTGGGGAGGAGTTTGATAGCCAGCAGCCTTGTGACTAGCTAGTGTGTCTGGATCCTCCCTGGGCCTTTAGGACTGGATTCAGAGGCATATTTACCATTTCTTTTGGAATAGTTACTGCTGGTTGTGCCCTCTTTTGCTGTTGCTGCCATTAGATGAAAGAGGTCAGGGGCTCACTGATTTAGTCACAGGATTGCAGCCAGCGCTTAATTTGTGCCAGGGCTTGCCTGGGACGAGCCTCGGCACCTCTAGGCTTGGCAATTCATAGCCCCAGCACCTCTGGGCCTGCCACATCAGTTATGAATGTAAAAAAAATTACTGGAGCCCTGGCACCTAATTGCTTGACCTCCGGCACCACTTTCATTACATATTAAGCCCTGGTAGCGGCCTTTCGTTTCTGGCCTGTACAGTGATTGCTGTACTCTGACTCCCCACTGGCCTGGAAGTCCCTTACTTTCTTTCTCCTCCGTCATGCTATAGGATGGTCTTTTACTCACCAATTTTTTTTTGGCACCTGGTTGATTACAGTCTATATTTTCTTCCATTCTGTAATGCTCTTTTTTAATGCCTGGCATCTGCTGCGAAGAGTGCATCTGAACCAGGCCTTTTCCAGTTTATGGTTCTTGGAAGAGCTGTTGTTCCTCCAGTTTCCTCCTGGAACCTGTTTTCTGCCTTTACTCAGGCTGGGTTAACCAAACTGTCTCATCTGATTGTAACCCTTCTGCCCATCAGAGTTGGCAGCAACAAGGGCCGGGTTCAGTATCCAGGGGTTCCATTCTAAGGACACAATACAAAACCGGCTCGAGCCCCCACCCAGTGACCTGGGACAACAATATACCACCCTTCTGGGCGCCTCTATGAGGCAATACTTCCCCTCTCGCAAGCACAGAGTCTGAGTGTACCAAAACCCTTTTAATGACCGAGAGAAACACTGTGGCATATTTATTAGGTAAATACCACAAACAAAAGTCACAAACCAAACCATGAACCAGAATCCCCCCCACACACACACACGCCACTGGGCAGTGTCCTTTCCCTTGGGTTCTTGAGTCCCACAAGCCCCAAAGTCCCCCAAAGTCCCAAAAGTCCAACAGCCCCAGCAGAGTTCAAAAGTTCATAGCAGAGTTGTACCTCCCCACCGAGGTGGAGGGGGGGGCAGGTTATGGGGCACCTTACGTGGTCAGAGGCCGACTGCCCCGCCTCTCCAGTCGTGCTGCAGTCCTCACCATGGGCCGTTGGTCAGAGGCCGGCTTCCCCGCCTCTCCAGTTGTGCTGGTCACTCCGCTAGCCGCCCTGCTAGCCGACACAGGAACTGCTCTGTCAGCGGCTCGACTCTGCTCTGCCAGCTGTCTCAGGAACTGGTCCACTAGCCGGCACAGGAACTGCTCTGCCAGCTGTCTCAGGAACTGGTCCACTAGCCGGCACAGGAACTGCTCTGCCAGCTGTCTCAGGAACTGGTCCACTAGCCGGCACAGGAACTGCTCTGCCAGCTGTCTCAGGAACTGGTCCACTAGCCGGCACAGGAACTGCTCTG
The DNA here is from genome assembly GCA_032164245.1 of Sternotherus odoratus. Taxonomy (NCBI): domain Eukaryota; kingdom Metazoa; phylum Chordata; order Testudines; family Kinosternidae; genus Sternotherus; species Sternotherus odoratus. The sequence continues at coordinate 130,497,239 of JAVMKO010000001.1, forward strand.
CCAGCTGTCTCAGGAACTGGTCCACTAGCCAGCACAGGAACTGCTCCGCTAGCCAACACAGGAACTTCACTGCTTAGGGTCCCCCACTTAAGATAAAGCTCAGTGATTTTTCAGCTCTTAAGTGATTTCAGCTCATAGTGGGGGGCCTTAGTGCAGCGGCACCACCAGACCCAAAGCAACTTCAGCTCAGTGAGCTGAAGTTAGACTCCTAATGGAAGCAAAAGTCAGCTCTAACATTCCACAGGGGAGAGAGGCCAGGTGCAATAGGCCTGTGAGGCCCTCAGACAAGGCCCTCACCACAAGGTAGAGAAGCCTATCCATAGCCTCTCTCAATTCAGTGGGTTTTGGAACCCCTGTCCCATGTCTAGTGAGCGCTACCCAGCTGATGGCGAGTCCCTCCAGCATGCCAAAGGCCAAATACATGTCCCAACCCCTCATTCACATAAACAGGTCAATCAACACCTTATCATTCTTGCCCCAATACTACAGAAACTGGGGGTCCCACAGTAGCCAAAGTGACCATCTGGGCTGTTAGAGTGCAGGCTAGGTGCGGTGGAGGTGTCTAAGTCAATAAGGTGTTATTTTCCAAAAGTCACTGCAATTCCTGCAACTCACCAGCGGATGTCACCCATCCCGACACTACTTACATGATGGTGCTTAGCTGGTCAAACTGGAAGTTGGTGATACCTCTTACTCTTACTCTTAATCTAGTCTGTGTATTTTTTTGATAAGGACCTTTCTGAACTCCAGGCAGCGCTACCTCAGCAGGCTGCTCAGTATTTGCAGACGGTTTTTTTCAGGGATTGTTCCTTCAGGGGGGAATCCTGTGTTCCTCTCACTCCCTTCTATGGATGAGATCCTTGTGCAGCCTGGCAGATTGTTGTCCTGCAAGGGTTTGGTGAATGTTGCTTTAGCAAGCATGACCAAGAAACAGCTCTGGGGTTTGTGTGTGTCAAAGTGCAGAGTTATGCTGCCACCCACTTTGATCTCCCAGATACAGCCTGGAGGATGCCTCTGTTCCTGAGTAACTCTATGTTCCCAATTTGGAATATGTTGTACAAATCTCCTTTTCCTATGTATTCAGTGACTTGCAGTGGAGGGTCCTGCATAGCATCGTAGCAAACAATCATAATCACAATTTTGTGCACCATATTACCTCTGAGGTGTCTGCACAGTGCCCCTTCTGTTCGATTTCAGACACAGCATTTCATTTTTTCCTCCCTTGCCTCTGTTTGATTCATCTTTCTTTGGGGTTATTTATTTATTTATTTATTTTGCAGCTTCTTTTCAGTGATATGGGTCTGGTTTTCTCAAAGCTTCTATTTGTTTCCAGAGTGAGATACAATGCTCACAATATGCCAGTTTCCTGCCTGGCTAAGTTTCTACTGGGTCAAGCAAACCTAGCGGTTTTTGAAATCTCATCAGAAGAGAGTGGCCGGGGTGGAGCACTTGGGCTGTTCCACTGACTGAGGCCAGGCTGATGACACCTTTGATAAACTGACTTGTAAACTGGACACTTTTCAGTTGACTTGGTGTGTAAACAATATTTTGAGTGAACTTGGTGATGATGCTACTTTAGCGATCTAGGTTTAATGTTCACTTAAGACATATTTTTCTTTATTTTATTCATATATGTTTGTGTACTTATTGTAATTTTATAACATTTAAAAATAGTTTTAATGTGATTTTATGGAATAAAATGAGTTATTTTTCACATTATGTCTCTCTCCCCATCCCCACCCCATATTCTCCCATTCCAAAGTCTCCTGACTGCTGGGGGGGAGGAGGGGACAGAGATTTCCAACACTGCTCCCCATTCCACTTCCATTATTGGGTTATCCTCCCCACAGAATATTATCAGTGTCTGCCTCTATTGTTGTTTTCCCAGGTAGCAGCAGAGTGAAATTGACCTGCTTCCTATCTATTTTACAGCTGCCTGGAAGATAATAAATGGCAATATTGGTTTGTTTTCACTTTGCTGCAGCTGGGTAAAGCTATGGGCAGAACCAGAGGTACTGGAGCTGTCTCTCTGCAGACTCAGAAAGACAGCATCCGTTTTCACTTCGTTCATGATTGGATGGATATATTATATAGCCATAAAAACTAGAAACTTAGGGTAAGATCCTCAGCTGGTATAGATAGCATAGCTCTATTGGCTACAAAAAAAGTGATGCCAATTTCCACCATCTGGGAATATTGCCCTTTCATTTCTTAAATGAAAATGTAGATACTGCAGAAGCCAATGGCACTCGCCCAGGAAAATTGCCTACCTGTCACAGTCAAGTGGGTTTTTCAAACCCTGCAAATTAAAATTCAGGCAATGATGAGTATATCCTGTAGGTACTGTACAGTGTGGGACTGGGGGGAATTTTATATGAACAGCTTGTTTAAATGGTCATCCACAGGGCACCAAACAAAGTGGCAGAAGTTTTAATGCTTTAATCAATCTGCATTTACTTCAGCAACAAATAAAATAAAGGGAAGGGTATAACCTCACAAATGCTTCTTGATCTGATGTTATTTTTTGCAAGTTAGACAGATGTGCAGGCCCGTCAGCTGGTGCTCAGGACTAGCTATCAAATCGTGAATCTACAGACTTGCTCTTCAAATCCCAGCACTAATCGCAATGATAAAGAGCTACCTTTCGATTAATCCTGCCCTGGACTTTAGACGAAAGATACTGCAGTTTAATTACTGAGTGAAATCCACTTTGTCTGATCTGCCAGTCTGCACTGTAATGTCGTAATATAATCATCACCGCCTCTGTCTGAAGCTCTAGGGCTGTAGAGTCCAAGGACCTGTTTGCTTGGAAGGAATAAAACGATATTCAAACCACCACCAGCTTCAGTGTTGTAATTACCAAACCCTTGTTTGCATCTGTCTGTCATTGCTAATGGTGTCTTAAGACACCAAGAGACAGGGAGAGATAGTGATGGAAAAAGGCAGCAACCTGGTGGGTACTGTGTAAGGTGTTGGAGGGCTTGAGTAAGGTGTTGGAGGACTTGCCTTCAGAAAGTAATCGGTGTAAAATATTCTGGCTAATTAAATTGGGGCTCTTTCTAATACATTTCCCATTGAATTCAGTGACTCCTACAGGTTCAAACAGAGCCAACCATCTGCGGTGTCTCCTTGCAATTAAAATCTAGTGTCAAGAATCAGAGAGGTAGCCATGTTAGTCTGGAATTGCAGAAGTGTCACAGAGTCCTGTGGCACCTTAAAGACTAACTAAAGTATTGAAGCATAAGCTTTCGTGGGCTAATACCCACTTCGTCGGATGCAACACTCATTGAATTAGATGAACACTCATGGCTTCAGCTGATGTTTCTTTGCGGTGGGGGGCGGGGGTGTCAAGGTTGTGTGTGCATATGTGAATTCACTGCTTGTGACTGATAGCCCCAGAGAGTGAAATCAGTTCTTTACCCACACAAGAGTTACAGCATGGTTGGTTTTGTCTCCTATTAACAAGACTCATCCCTGACTTAGAGGGACCATTTCTTTGGGCCGTGGGAGAGCTCTTTGTTTGGTGCTGTGAACAGATGATTGCTTCTTTGCAAGAGGCTTAGTGCCCTCCAGTCCCAGGGTAATGAACAGGAATAGTGGGTGCTCAACATATCTCCGGATTAGTTCCTCAATCTCTGCGGCTTCTTTGCTGAGACTGCCAACAGGAGCACCAATCAGTGTCAGCTGGGACTTCATTTTAATGTGCCATGGACACTAGTGCTCTGGGAAGTGGACTACAACCCCACACTCATTTCAGAGGTCACTGAACAGCCACCCGAGAGCAATGACTTTTGGTCACTTGAGCGTGGCTTAATTTGGACCAGTGACCAAGAGGCGAAAGGCTGCAAATATCCTCACACAACTTTTATTTGGGTATTTTTCTATCTATTCCAAGGCAGCTGCTGACAGTGTTAGAGATTGAAGCATGCCTGTCTCAGCCCTGGAAAATAGTTTACTCCAATAGAGGGTTGCCAGATGTGCACAGACGAATCAAGCCCCACCCCCTCTCTCCTAAGGCACCCTCCTCCCCAATGCTGTTTCTCCTCCTTTGTGGCATCTCTTGAACACTTGGGCTCTCTTCTCTCCTTCTTTTCCCAACATATCTGTCCTTTCATCCCTTTTTTCCCCTCCCCTCCCCTCTTCTACACTGATTCTCTTGCACCTCATCATCTTTCCATTCTCTGTTCTCCACTCCAGCTCCCTCTCTGTGCCTTCACCCCTTCCTTCCTCCCTTGCTTTCTGACTCTTTTCTCTCCTTTTCCCATCCAGATCCTCATTAGGTTCCTCCTTTCCTAACATTATGTTCCTTTCATCCCACACCTTGCAATTTGCCCCCCTCACTCTCTGTTTTATCCCACCTAACCTTTTCTCTGGTTCCTCTACTCTACTGTCTCTCCCTGCCCATTCACTTCCCTTGATCATGCCTGCAATTTCCATCTCTGTCCCTCTGCTTTTACAGAGTGGGCACAGTGGATCACTACCCATAGTTTGACCACCCTCCCCATCTGACTCCACATCAGAGGATTGGCTTGCTTGACACTTTTGCCCAGCAAGGCCAAACACAAGGGGAGTAAGATTCAATCTTGATCAGTGGACCCAGACATGCTGGATTACATGCCATGGGCAGATTTGAGTGCAATGACCTTTCATTCCCTACCCATTAAAACCAGAGCAATATCTTTTAATTGAGATCAGGGAGTGGGGAGAAATATTTTGTGTGTGTGTGTGTGTGTGTGTGAAGCTGGCAGTACATTTACTTTCTTCCTTTTCCTTTTGTAGCCTGTAGCTGACAGCAGTGCCAAGCATTGCCTGTCAAGAAGGATGGCATGTAGGGGTGTTTTGCAATGGAAATCTCACTTTTAACCTAACTGGGTTTGTCACTGGTATTTAAACTTGGGAATGGTATTTAAATGTTGTAGTGTGCAAACTCTGTCTAGGCAGCATGCACTCAAAGGGACTTGCCTAGGAATCTTCCCTGACCAATCTTTGATCAGCAGCAATGGCCCTAATGCTTTACTTGAACGTTCCTTTTGCCCTCGGTTTAATCCCTTGTTTTAAAAACAGAAATGGTAGAAATAAAATGAGCAGAGCCACATTTAAATCCCAAGAGAGTATTTTTCAGCATGAAGGAGGTCACCTAGTGATATGGCCTTCCTAGTACCATCCCTCTGCTGTCATGATCCTGCTTCTCAGGGAAAAAATATCTGATATCTCTGAGGCCTGAAGAGGGGCGATGGGCAGTTAATACAGAAAGGATCACATCACCAAAGCACCATGTAGAGCAGAAGTGGGCAAAGTACGGCCCGCGGGCCAGATCCGGCCCGCGGGCTCCTCCAAACCGGCCCCCGAGGTCTGGCTGGGGAGGCTGCTCTTGCCCCTCCCCCGCGGCCTCAGCTGCTGCACTGGGGAAGTTGTTCCCCCGTTGGCCCCCTCCCGCGTGGCCTCGGCAGGACACGGTAGGGAAACTGCTCCAGCCCCTCTTGCCCTGTCTCCCTCCCCCGCGGCCCCAGAGGGCCGCGTGAGCAGCGCTGTTGGGCGGGGCTGCGCGACAGCGTGTCCAGCTCCCGGCCAGACACGTTGCGCGCTCTGGGAGATCAGCGCAGCCGTGTGTCTGGCTTTGGGCCAGACACGCTATTCTAGGCAGCGGCGAGGTAAGAGGACCGGGGCCAGGCAGGTTACCTAAAGGGGCAGAAGGTGGGGGGGGGGGAGGGAGGAGGTTGGATGGCACATGGGAGTCCCAGGGGGCCTGTTGGGGGTGGAGGTATAGATAGGTGTCAGGGAAAAGGAAGCTTGGATAAGTGGATAGGGTCCTGGGGGGGTGAGTAAGGAAAAGGAGACCTGTGGAGGGGGTGGTCAGGGGCGAAGGAGCAGGGGGGCTTGAGGTGGGGTCTTGGGGCGGTGGCTAAGGGCAGGGGGTCTCTGGAGGGGGCAGTCAGAGGACAGGGAGCAGGGGGGGCTTAGATAGGGGGTGGGGCTCTGGGGGGCCATTAGAGTAAGGGATCTCCAGATAGGGCGATGGGTTGGGGGTTCTGAGAGGGGGTAGTCAGGGGGCCAGAAGTGAGTGGGAGTTGATAGGGGGCGGGGCCAGGCTGTTTGGGAGGGCACCGCCTTCCCTACCCGGCCCTCCACACAATTTTGAACTCCGATGTGGCCCTCAGGCCAAAAAGTTTGCCCACCCCTGATGTAGAGTGTCATGGCGGGCAGAAGAAGTCCATAGCAGCACTTTAAAAAAATGAAATTTGTGCAGCTGGTGTCTGCAGGTCTTAGGTGACCTGCACCATCCTTTGGGATGACTGCTGTGGGACTTCCACAGGAGCCCTGCTGTGCCTGGTGCAATGGATTCTGTGGTATCTTCAGAACTAGTGGTTCCCACTCCAAGGGATCAAGGAAATGCAAGGGTGCTCTTTATTCAGAAGGAATGGCCCACACAGGGGACCATATGGGAGCAACAAATAAGGGCACGATTTGAGGAGACATCAAATCCCATTCGTCCTAAGGCACCAGTGCAACCTGGACTGGCCCTCTTTGCATATTTACTTTTTGCCTTTGTACTACCGCCTCTAGCATTCTCTCTACAGCTTAAAAGCCAGATCCTGTAGCCATTTATTTTGTGAGCCCCATTGGCTTTAAGAACATAAGAATGGCTGTACTGGGTCAGACCAAAGGTCCATCCAGCCCAGTATCTTGTCTACTGATAGTGGCCAATGCCAGGTGCCCCAGAGTGAGTGAACCTAACAGGTAATGACCAAATGATCTCTCTCCTTCCATCTATCACCATCCTCTGACAAACAGAGGCTAGGGACACCATTCCATACTCTTCCGGACTATAACCGAGCCCTTGCTGGTCCTCTTCACAAACACCACTGGAGACCAGATTATGTGCAGCACCCGTGCCCTTTATTAGCTGTGCCTTGTCCCCACCACCTACTATTTACAATACATACAGTTCAACAGACCACTGCTCAGGAAGACATTTCACTTCCTGGCCCACAGGGATACAGAGCCCCACACTCTTCCCTATCTTGTCTCCCTGGTCTCCTCCTCCTCTCCTCCCCCTGGCTTCCTTCCTGCCAGCTTTTATAGCTGGCTCCTCAGGCCTGCAGGTGGCTCCCCTCAGGTAATTAGGGCGTGGCCTCCCAGCCAGCTCCAGCTAGCAGCTTCTTTTCCCTGGGTCAGGGCTAACAGGGGCCTGGCTTGATCCTCTGAGCCAGCACCCTGTTACACTGACTAATAGCCATTAATGGACTTAACCTCCATGAATTTATCCAGCTCTCTTTTAAACCCTGATATAGTCCTAGCCTTCACAACCTCCTCAGGCAAGGAGTTCCACAGGTTGACTGTGTACTGTGTGAAGAAGAACTTTATTTTATTTGTTTTAAATCTGCTGCCCATTAATTTTATTTGGTGCCCCCTAGTTCTTATATTATGGGAACAAGTAAATAACTTTTCCTTATTCATTTTCTCCACACCACTCATAATTTTATATACCTCTATCATATCCCCCTTAGTCTCCTCTTTTCCAAGCTGAAAAGTCCTAGCCTTTTAATCTCTCCTCCTATAGGACCTATTCCAAACCCCTAATCATTTTAGTTGCCCTTCTCTCAAACTTTTCTAATGCCAGTACATCTTTTTTGGATGAGGAAACCACATCTGTATGCAGTATTCAGAATGTGGGCGAACCATGGATTTATATAGCAGCAACAAGATATTCTCCGTCTTATTCTCCATCCTTTATTTTGAATGATTAGCAGTTTAGTATCATTTGCAAACTTTGCCACCTCACTGTTTACCCCTCCCTCCAGGTAATTTTTGAATAAGTTGAATAGTCTTGGTCCTAAGACTGACCCTTGGGGAACACCACTAGTTACCACTCTCCATTCTGAAAATTTACCATTTATTCCTACCCTTTGTTCCCTGTCTTTTAACCAGTTAATTTAAAAAAATAATAATTTAATTGGACTGCATGTGAGTCAAGGCTACAGGATCAGGCCTTCAAGCAGTGACAGCGGCAGCAAGTGCTTCTGCCCAGCTCAGCTTTGGTTTTTATTTCCCAGGTTAATGTACCACTGGTCAGACAGCTGTTTACAAATGTGGTGGTAGATAATCAGGATATTGTTTTCCCTGGATTAATAAGATTAGAGGTTAATTTAAGGGGAGAGCACATTAAAAAAAGTAGTAAATGAAATGATTAACCCAAGGGTTTCTGTCAACCTCTTTTCATGCCCCAAAATGGAATTAGTGAAATTTGCTGGTAGAAAGAAAAGATGTGATTCTCCACTCTGGATACTGGCACAAATCAAGAACTACTCCACTGAAGTCAAGGGAGCTGCTAAAACTGGCGGAGAATCAAGTACCACGGTTATACTTCAGGGGCTTTCAAGCCTTCATGTGTGAGTAACTAGACAGATAATTTTTTTAAATTGAGGATTGTATCCTTGATTTTTTAATCTTAATATTAGGAGCTGGCCAAAATATTTGTGATTAAATGGGCTGTTTCCTCAAAGCTAAAGTGGTTTGTAGAGATGTATTGGTTTTGACAGAGTTTTTGATGAGAGAGTTTTGAGGTCTAGGGCTCTCTGGTCACTTCTGACGAGAGCGAGAGAGAGATCTTTGATCCAAACCCAGCTATTTTGGCTCAATTCCTTTCCATGAAAGCTTTTGAAAAGTGTTGTTTTCAGTTCAGTGCAGAACAAAAATACATTTTGAATCTTTGAATTGTCCTTCTCCGGCCAGCTGCGATTAATATTAACCCTCCCCATCAGCCCTATGTCAATTGACAGGCCCCTTGTTCTACACCTCATTCTGTTGTGAGTGTTTGTTCAGTGGGGAAAGGTCCTGGACTGAGAACCTGGGGGCCTTCGTTCTCTATTTAGCCATAAAACAGGGAGAGCGTAAGTAACAACAACGCAAGCTTCCCCCTTACACACCTGCTAATGAGCTCTAAGGTGACCATTGGGGACTATCTCTAGTGAGAGAGGAGAATTGATTTCTCGCTGGCCCCTCTAATGATACTGCCAACAATGTGTATGGAGGAGAGGAGGGCAGTTAGTGGCAATCACCATGTAACTGAAGTTGGGCCATCAACTCATGTCACACAAGATGCTGAACAACTCATGAAACACTTTTGGTCACTGCTAACCTGGGCTGGATTCAAGCTACCAAGCTACAGTTAAAAGTTCCTGGGCCCGAATCTCTATACTACCTTGCCCCTTGTGTAGTCATTTGCCCCTAGTCAGAGTGGGTATAAAATGATCTTACTGTCAGAAGTGAGGAGAGGTATGGTAGTGTTTTCCTCTCGTTTTTCGCAGGAGTAAATCGCTATACAGAGGCAAGGAAAGGGGGAATCGGGCTCTCCATACTCATTGCAAATCATTTGATCTATATAATCTCCCCAGGGCCTACTCCTCTTCTGAATCTTGAAAGGTTTGCTTCTGGATTATCAGTTGAAGGATCCCTTGCCCCTTCCCCACACAGTGCAGTGGAGAAACTTGGGGAACGGCTTACTTGGCTGTCACAGCATCTATTGAAATCATCCACAAGTCTAAAGAGATCAAGATCAAGAATTGACTTTCTGTTACCAGTATAGAGAGAAATCCCTTAAGCCTTTGGCTTTCTTGTCTTGTGCAGTCTCCCTTTGTGAATTCAGGTCCAAGGTCCCTGTTTTCATTTTTCCTGGGGATAGCAGATGCACTAGCAGTGTCTGACTTTGTAATCCCCGCAGAGAGACAGACCCAGCACTGGTGGTGCAAGGTGTACGAGGTGAGCAGATGAATGGAGCCCTGGGTGGATACAAATTTTTTTATCTGCATCTGATCCGCGATCTGTAAACATAGTCTGTGGATATCTGCAGATTTGCAGGGCTCTACAGATGAGCACGGCGTATCTTGCCCCGCCTCAAAGAATCACTTCTTTATCAAAACTCAAAGTGTAACCTCAATGGCAAAAGCTGACAACGATGGTGGCTTCCCCTCAGCAATTGATAATTGCCCTTTTTCTTTTAACCATATCGGGGCAGGGATGCACGAGGAAGGAGGGACACAAGTGTTGCTTGCTAGGGCCCTGCAGACTGAAAATGATTGTGTTTCTAATGCTATTGATTTTTTTGCAGCAGCTGATATTTCAATCTGGGTGCAGTGTGTCTGTGAGTCTACGCACACTGTCAAGAAGAAATATGATAGTGTCTTAAAAGATTAATAATATCGCTGGTCCTCAGGAGGCCTGTCTTAATTCACTGGCCTGTTCCTTGGCATGTACTGTAATTTATCTAGTCTGATTTGAATAGCAAATGGCAATCGGCTGCCATTAGGGAAATAGGCATCATTCTTATTGATCCGGCATGGGCTGAATTTTATTTAAGGAGAGCTGCAAAATGTTATTAACTTGAGGGTGAGAGGAGGATTTTTTTCCAAATATTTTCAGGAGGGAAGGTAGTGAGAAATACTGCATCTCAAAAATAGCAAAATGGGTTGTAGGAAGAGCAAGAGAGGGTAATCACTCCCACTGCGCTTACTATGGCATGGGTTATTTTCAACCTATTTAAAAGTTGCTACCTTCCTTCAGCCCTTTGCATGTTGAATGGCTTCGGTAGTGATGTACGGAGTTGTCTCTAGGTGAAGGTAAAGGGATGGGAATGGTACTTAACATTTTGGAGAGAGAAAATGTGACGCTTGTTCTTCCTATTGACTCGGGTACGATTAGAGGTGACTATTCACTGTGATGCATGAGTAGTTGGTCTCCCATTCCCCATTAACCTTAATGGCAGCCAGGCCGTTTAATCACCACACATCATGTAGTATATGTGCCCCTTGCTGACAAAGTGCATGCTGAGTATTCGTAACTGCAACCATACTAGCTTTTGGTGGAGAGGCGGGAGTGGTTGGTCCAGGTGGGAAGGGAGGCAATTTTATAACAAAATGTTAGAATTGCTGGCTGGATTACATATTTATACTAATCCCTCAAGAGACGTCACTGTAAAGTAGTGTAAGAGCATTGTCAGTGGGTAACTTCACAGCTGCTCTAGTTCCAGACTCTCAGTGACTGTGAGAAGATGTTGCGGTGGGAAGTACTGCAGGGTATAATGCTGGAGCTATTGCTTTAAGGGAGTTCACAGCTCATTCAGTCCCAGGGTCTACCAGCAGGAGACACAATAACAAATGTTACAGGATTATTAAACATGTCTGTTTAATAAAATTAAATTAATAAAAACGCTGATTATCTGGAAAACTTTCTCACTTTGTAATTTATTAGGGTGTGGAATTATCTCCCAAAGGACAGGGTGAAAGCACTGGTACATGGCACATTTAAAATTAGATTAAACAAAACAAGAACAATATTGTAAGGAAAACCCCTGCTTCGGGGTGGGAGGAGGAGGAGATGATATAATACAGTGGGTTTTTCCAACTTTAATCTTTATTATTCTTTGATATGTCAGTCTCTCCCCATTAGTGCTCACTATAAAGAAGGGCCCAGGGGTGCTACCTATTATGGAGTGCGCAGCTCCTTCAGTCCCAGCAGGGGGCACTGTAGAGAATGATGCAGGAGGGCTGGATATAAGGCAGTTCACATCTATTCTATGTGAGCTTTGTAGACACTGGTATGTGAGGATCCCATCTATCCCTCCCTCTACCTGAAGGAGTCACTGTAAGGAAAACAAGATGTCAGAATGTGCCATGGAAACAGCTCCTAGCTGGTACATTTCTTTTGGATTGCACCTAAAGCTGCTGTAGGGAAAGACAATAAAGTGCTCTGGGAAATAGCCAAGTGCAACAGCAATAAAATAAATTGAAAACAACTTTGTTTTTCTGAGCGGCAGTAATTGCTATACATTGTGATGTTTGCATAAGAAATTCGTTAATGTGTAGGAGAATGACATGTGATACTTTTTATGTGCCTGACGAGTATAGTCTCTGAGTGAATGACTTATTAAGGTTAATAAAGAAAAATTTGCTTGTGACTTGTAATGAGCCAGTTGCTAGAATTTAACATCCCCTTATGCATAGTTGCCTAAAGGGGGAAAAACAAACCGCACATATATTCTAATAGCCAACTGGCTATGCTTTTATTTATTATTTAACAATGGTGTGAGAACAAACAGTGTGTTCTAAATTGTCGGTCTGTCTGTCTTTCTGCCTGCCTGGGCAGGAACGTTATGGCTTTCTTAATTCTCCTGTGTGATTTATCATCCCCAATTCATTGTTTTGCATAACTCTGCTCAAAATGAAGAAATGTCATTATTTTGCAGTGAAAAAGTTGTCATTTGCATAATGCCTGCCATTAATTATTGTGAGACTAATGCAGTTGTTGATATTTTTAGGGCACAGTGGTACAGCCTGCACCTTGTATAATGTCATTCTGGAAACATTGGTAGTTAATAGGTGCCACAACATTGCACAAAATGCAGAAAGGAGGGAGGAGGAGGAGGAGGAGGAGGAGAAGAAGAAGGGGACATAATGGAACAGGCTGTGATCTTTATTTAGCATTTTTTTCTGAATACTTGGTGAGAGACGACTATAAAAGGAAGCAAAAGGAACAGGAAGCTGTGACACTCAGGAACAAGAGGGAATGGAAAAAAAGATTTTTTTTTCCTTCTGCATTTATTAATCAAGATGGACTGAACTAAAAAGCCTCAGATTGACCATCCTTAAATTATGGGGAAATTCAGCATGCTGCAGTGGCTAATTGTTCTCATCTCATCTCTGGCATTGACTCCCATTAATCAAGTTGTTTGCTCTCTTTATCTTAGTTTCCCCATGTGCAAAATGGGGACCCTTTGTAAAGCACTTTGAGACCTACAGATGAAACGTGCTGTATAAATATCAGCTGCTGTTGTTATTATTTATTATTTGGCACCTGCCTCTCTAAAGGGGGAGAGAAAATGCCTGGATCCATCCTCTCCCACAACACTTTGTACAAGATTAGATATGGTTCTTGGTATGAACTTTGCATGTGGGTTCATCTCTGTTTATTTGTATGACCTAGGTTCCAGTCAGAGGTAGTTTGCAGCTCTGGTAGCATGGCCTGATGGGAAGGAATATTTGTCCACAGAGATAGTGGCAAACATATCTGTCTTGTTTGTGAGCGGGACATCTTCTCCTCATGAGCACTTTCACCACAGCCACCAGGACTAAAACAGTCCTGTCCAGGATTTACACATATTGGATGAAATTCATCCCTTGTGTACCTTCATTAACTCAAAAGGAATGGATTTGGTCCATTGATAATGGAAATGGACAGAGACGAGGACAAATTTCTGGTTAAGCGTTAATGGGTCAAGGCCTTGTCCAATATCTGCTGACCTTATCACTGGAATTTTCATTTTTTCCTGACTAGTTGAGAGCTGCTTCTGTTTCTTTGAACAGTGTGGGTGAAACAATGGTACTATGTAAACAGCAATAGTTTCCTGAAATAAGTTGATGGTCTCAGACTCGTTGGGTGAGACTTCCTTACTTTTATAATTTTCATGCTTTGAGTTCTACTCGGTAATTTTCATGCAATAAATCCATAGTATGCTCACCGCTTGAATATTGCATGCAATTCAGGTTGTCCCATCTCTAAAAAGTTATATTAGAATTGGAAAAGGTACAGAGAAGGGCAACAAAAATGATTAAAGGTATGGAACAGCTTCTGTACAAGGCGAGATTAGAAAGACTGGTATTGTTCATCTTAGAAAAGAGATGACTAAGGTAGGAATATGATAGAGATCTATAAAATCATGAATGGTACGGAAAAAGTGAATAGTGTTATTTACCCCTTAACATAACACAAGAGCTAGGGATCACCTAATGAAATGAATAGGCAGCAGGTTTAAAACGAGCACATACAAGTACTTCTTCACAATTTGTTGCCATGGGATATTGTGAAGGCCAAACGTATAACCGGGTTCAAAAAAGAATTAGATAAATTCATGGAGAATAGGCTCATCAATGGCTATTAATCAAGATGGTCAAGATGAAACCCCATGCTCCAGGTGTCCCTAAACCTCCATCTTCTAGAAGCTGGAACTGGATGACAGAGGATGGATAACTCGATGATTGCTTTGTCCTGTTCCTTCCCTCTGAAGCATCTGGCACTGGCTACTGTAGGAAGACAGAATACTTGGCTAGATGGGCCATTGGCTTGAATCAGTTTTATGGTTGTGGTACCTAATTCTCTGCTTTATTTTTTTTAAATAGTAAGGGGGTGGCAAAGGGTATTCTTGAGGTGATATTGTGGTAGATTTCTAGCTGGGAAAGATGGGTTTTGAATGCCACCAAATAGAGGAGATCAGAGAGCAAGCTGTCCAATTCATTCATGATGCAGCGTTGAAGGACACTTTGCCTAATGATAGCTTTGAGGATTCTGCTTGCGTTGCTGGTCACAATTTGCAAGTGGGGAGCACAGCTTTATGAAGCACAGGCTAGTTAAAACTTATCCTCAGTCGACGATGTTCGACGAAGGACTGACGTCACTTGCTATTTATCACTTGAAAGAGTCACTGGTCAGTCTTTTGAATCTCTCTGACGCTGTGAGGCCAAAGGTAAGAAAAGCGACCTTTTAAACTAAAGGACTAAATTTAACATTCTATGGCTGTCAGCTACTGTAACTGGTCAGCTACTGTAATACTGGTCCATCCAGTGCTGGTACACAATTCAGTTTCTTGATGTTAGTACATTTCAGTTATTCTTAAAATTAAAAAGTTTCTATAAGCTGAGAGGAAATTTAATTTTTTTATTTGCTTATATGGCATGAATAAATACAGATTTACAGATCCTAGTATGCAAATTTATCATCTTATACGACTGGGATAAATCATGCATGCAGATCGTGCATCAAAGTCATGATATGGGCTACAAATGCAATAAAAAATTAGGCATTCAAAAGTTTAACAAATGGGGGGGTGCCAAATATGCTCATTACCTGGGGTTTCATTTGGTCTAGAGCCAGCCCTGGCTCTCATGCCAGTTAGATGTGTGTGTATGCAGGGCCATTTGCCCCTTCCCTAAGGTTTTTGCACTTACTCGAAGTTCCATTGACAGTGGAGCTGCAGGGGCCATGGTCCATCCACTTTTAAGCAGTGGCCCCATACTAAATCAGTACAGCTGCTTCTGGAGCAGTCTAGTGTTGCTTTGGTTGCATGGTCACAGTGCCACTCAGTTTTGACTCTGTACAGATGGAGGGGAGGGCTGGCCAAATTTCAGTGAGTGGCATTGTGTTCAGGCATGCAGGACCATAACCCCCCCCTCCTCCCTCTCCACCTCCCACCCCCAACGCTACGAATATCCGAAATGGCACCACTCCTTATGCTGATAAGCATCATAGAAAGGCAAGAAAGAAAAAGTGTCTTCTTCGGTGCAGGGTGTGGATGGAGTTCAATAAATAAATCATGGGGCTACACATTGAACAAAGAGGGGGGGAGGAAAGAATCTCTTTCACTGGAGTGCCAACCATTCTGCAAAAAACCTAATCTATGATCCTGGAATTGAAGACTGTTTTGTAATGTGTACAGTTTCACAGGAAGACTGGATTTCGTCATTGCAACTGTTGAATGCTTCACTTTGCAACCTTAATGTTAATTATTTATTTTAGATGGAATATGCATATTTAACTACAGTAAAACCTCCATTTAACGGACTAATTCGGGCGAGGGGGTGTCCGTTAAATCCAAAAGTCCGTTATTTAATAAAAAAAAAAACGAGCTGTCGGAGCAGCAGCCCGCCCGCCACAGGGTCAGGGCGGCAGCTCCGCAGCCCGCCCACTGCTGGGACCCGGGCGGCAGCCGTCAGCCAGCCCGCTCAGGTCCCGGCTGCTGGGACCCGGGCGGCAGGTCCCGGCAGTCCTGCTTGGTCCCGGGCGGCAGCAGGGAGCCGACAGGCAGCCCGCCGGCTGCCTGGTCCCGGGCGGCAGCAGGGAGCTGGCAGTCAGCCCACACGGGTCCCGGCTCCCGGGACCCGCCAGCCAGCCCGCCTGCTGCTGGGAGCCGGGCGGCAGCCCACCCGCAGCTGCAACCCCGGCGGCAGCAGGGAGCCCGCAGCCAGCCCTCGACAAATGGATTTCAGATGCATCAGACTTTCTTAAAAATTTTGTCCTTTGCATCCGAAGTCCGTTAAATCGAGGTCCATTAAATCGAGGTTTTACTGTATTCACTGTGGGCCAAATCTTGCTTCCATTGAAGTCAGAGTTTGGCCATTAACCAGGATTTGGCTCTGAGTGCCTGATTCTGATAGGTGCTGAGCACTCTTGGCTCTCATTGAAGACCGTGAGTGCTGTGTGTTCTCAGCACGTCTTACAATCAAGTGCTATGTAATTGATAACATAAAATACATGACTGACACATTGAATACATTCTTCTAGAATTCTGCCTGTCTAGAAAAACTGTTATACGTAGACCCTCAAACCTCATGATTCTTCACACACTTCTCTCCCCATGCATATTTCACTATAACTCCCACACCCTTTGGCTGTAGGGGAGGCTTGGTGGAGGGGGTATACTAATGTTTCTATATTTGTGCATGGAAAGATTAGTGTCTTGATAATCAATATCCAGCATGTGAGCAGTACAGTAGCAAATCAACAGTAGCAATCATTAATGCTTGAGTCTCTCTCTGAAATAGGATAGTGAGCTGTATATTAGCTGTGTTGTGACTGCTCACCTATGGCTGGTTTTCACATCAGACTGGCCTATCTCAATATCCAGAGATTTTCAGGCGGGCCTTCCCATTTCTGAACCATTAGTATGGTGTTTCTGCTTCTGCCTTTCAACGAAGAAGTCAGCTATAATCGTATTGGCTGTAATGGAGAGCATGGGAGAAGAGAGATGCTTCTGCTCATCCTCTGAACTGGCAGAGTTGCTCTGGGAGAAGAGTTGGCTATACTTTTTCCTGACATATTAAGTCCAGTTGCCCAGTGAGCTCTTCCTGGGTATACTATCTCCAGGCACCATTGCCCAGGCAGTCAGTCTCCTTTTTCTCCTCAATATGTCTCAAGCCCCTTAGGAAAGAGACACTGTGGAGCCTGTATATTTTAGTACCCATTTTGAGATAGAGCATCCCTGGACTGCAGACCACTTTTTCCTTTCAAGAGCCTTCAGAATGAACACCATGTTACGTAATACCTCTGGAAATCTTGTCCTTTTTACATCTCCATTAACTTCCTTGAATAGAGGCAAGACTCAGGAAAGAGACAATTTAGTATAAGATCTTACCAGGTAACATGCCACTGCGACAGTCAGTCACTTATTCACACTAATACACCGGTGGGATTAGATATTGTCAGATTGCATGCAAGAGATAGTTTTGCCTTTGTTTTATGTACAAAACAGAGAGCAATTGTTGTCTGTTTACTTGTCAAGAGTGCTTCCTCCCTAAATTGTGGGGATGCTTTCCCCCCAGAGGACCTACAGGTGTTTGTTTGTTTTTTCAACAGATAATTTTCAGCATACATCAGCGTCTCAATTACATTGGAAGGACAAAGAATAAGTTTTAATAATAAAGTTTACCAATAACCAAAATGCCCTGCATGCCTATGGCTTTGTGGAAATAATTAGTAATAGATTCAATTTACCATTTAATTAATAAATGACAGGGAATATAATCTTGTTTGGGTTCACTGAGGTTTGGATAATTGAGGCTGTACCGTATTTTAAAATGTGAAAAATCAATCATTATTCTATATGCTTGAGATGATACTGGTTTTAAAAAAAGAAAACTCCGTATGGCCCATATAACAGGATCAAAGTCCCGGTGAAGTCATTACCACAGAATGGATGACTATTTCAGAATGCATTGAACAGGAAAAGATTTGGTCTGTGAAGAAAAGGCATCTCCCTTTTTAACAGGTGTCTTGGATCTATGACTTGCAATACTTCATAGGTTAATGTCGGCCTTGAGACTCTACCTTTGTCCAAGCATCAGTCTGAGTGGTGGATGATCTTCTCACTGCATGAAGGAGGAACCAACACAACATTGCATCAAGGGCCTGATTCTGGTCTCAGTTCCCCCAATCACGGTTCCTCTAAGCTGTGCGTGTGTGCGTGCGCACACAGATCCTAAACCCTGCACACATGGCAAAACACAGTGCGCACAAAAATTTGCACAGAAGCATGAAAAATTTGCACAGAAGAATATTTTTGCACACACAGCCTGTCAAAAATTTGCACAGAAGAAATGTTTTGCACACACAGCCTGTCAAAAATTAAAGGGAACATTGCCCCCAATGTATGTTTGAGGTTCAGTGTCAGGTTTATAATGGTGTAACTGAGATCAGACCCTGTCACGAATGGGCAATAGGAGTAGAGCTGGGTGAAATTTTCTAGCTGAAACTCTTTTCGGTGAAAAATGCAGATTTATCAAAACTTTAATTGTTTAGAACATTTGTATTCATTTAGCTGCATTGTTCATTTTGAGGAAGAAGGGGAAAATTGTGTTGACATTTTCAAAATGAAAAATGTCAAGTTCTTCTCAATAAAGAAACTAAAGTAGAGATAGGAACTTCTTTGATTTGGGCCACTGTCTCAATGTGTTTTTAATCAGTTGTTCTGGAATTTTTGCTTTAGTAACTATGTCTAGAAGGTATTTACCTTGTAGCGTATAGAAACTCCAAAGAGGTAAATTAAATTCAATCCTGAGCTATTCAGAATTCAGTAGTGCTATGCCCTGGAAAAAGTCTCCAGTGATTGGTAGTCCCTTGACATCCCATCTTTTAAAGTTCTTTCCCATCTTTTAAAGCCTCTTTCTGTGCTGGAAGAAAACCTGGTAGCCTGCAGAAGAGTTAAGAAGGATTTTGGTTCTGTACCAAGGTAGCTGTTAGTGTCTATTCCCATATTTCCAGAAGGATTCATAGGATCTGATGTTGTCTCATCTTCTCAGGGAGCAAAATAGCTTTCCCATAAATGAGATTGTTAAGAAGAAAAAGGAGAGCAGAATGCTTATTCAATGGCTTTGCTATGTTGGGACTGCTTTGAGTTTCTGTTCAATATAGCCAGTTCCAAACATATCAAGAAACAGCTGACCAGTTTTGGAATTTCCACTTGGGGAGGTCATTACCTCCTTTTCCTTTCTGTCTCTGGAGCCTCTGCAAGCTGATTCTTGGTCTCTTTTCATGCTATATAAAATTTCTGAATATTCTATGGAGTTCTTTTTTCATATACCAAAAAGTGGAAGTACAATACTTGAAGGACATTCACTTTTATCAAGTTGACTCAGTCAGTTGTAAATAGTGGTACATGGTATCATCTTAGAAGTTTGACTTTGGGTATGTAAAAGGGTTTGCAGATTTAGTATTAATTATCTAATTATACTGGGTGAAATCTATACCCTCAGTTCTTTGAAACTCTTAAGTGACCATTGGCCTAGAACGTTAAAGAATCTTTTGTTAGATGGGTGCCTAAGATCATTGCCTCTGATTAGATATATTTACATAAAAAAACAGATATTGAGCTGCTTTCTTTGAAGCATTTAATGAAGACTCACATTTTGTTGAGATAAAGCAAGATGAAAAGAGCAATCTTATATTATTTATTATGGATTGTAGTGTCCTGAATCCCTGGAGAATCTGCATTAGCTATTACAGCAGTTCAATGAACAAAGCAAACAGAGGAGTTTACAAAAGACATCCATGCCATGGCTCTTTAAAGTTGGTTTAAAGTCTTTCCATTGATTTCAGTGGGCTTTGGCTTAGGCCCTAAAGCTCTGATGGAGGAACCTATCAAACAAAGCAATACGGATGGAAATATTAGATAAGTTCATGGAGGATAAGTCAGTCAATGGCTATTACTCAAGATGATGAGAGATGCAACCCCATGCTCTGGGAGTCCCTGAACCTCTGACTTCCAGAAGCTGAGACTAGATGACAGGGGATGGATCACTCAATAATAACTCTGTTCTGTTCATTCCCTCTGAAGCATCTGACACTGGCTACTGTCAGAAGATGGGATACTGGACTAGATGGACTATTGGTATGACCCAATATGGCCGTTCTTATGTTATGTTCTTAATAGGGTGACCAGATGTCCCATTTTTAAAGGGGCAGTCACATTTTTGGGGACTTTTTCTTATATAGATTACCCTCCACTCCCTGTCTTGTTTTTTCACAGTTGCTGTCTGGTCACCCTAGTTCTTAACAGTTAGATGGAGATTATAAATTTATATCTGAAATTAAAATTCCCTATTGCATCAAAAAGATAACCCCCAAGAACCCCACTGAACACCTTATCCACACTTAATGCTAGAAAAAGGTATTTGTTTTGGTTTGTTTGTTGTGATGAATGATGTTTAGTGTTCACTGAATATTATAGTTTATAGCTCTCCTTGAAATAAAGCCAGATTGGACAGTTTGAATTAGTAATAGTAGGACTAAAGATAGCTGGTTTGCTAAGATTATTTTATTTTCTGGGCTAATAAAGGATATTGGTTGAAATGATCTGCCACCTCCAGGATTTTTATCTTTTTTCGAGAGTCTGACAAACAGGAAGAGGGCTATTTTCCCAGTTCAAGGGAGTGACAGAACATTTGGGTTATACAAAGCACTGGAGGCTCCTGGAAAAACTGATAGAACTCACTGCTAAAGCCCTGGAGATTTGCCATTTGGAAGGTCCCATATACCATTTTGAATTTCATCTGTCAATATCTCTGCTTCAAATATTACATTTTGTTCTTAAATAAGCAACAGGATTTGGGGTTCTTGAAAAAATTATGCCTTTGTGCTATAGAAGGGGTTCCTGAGGGTGTTCAAAGTGGGCAGAGGGGGGTTAGTACAACTTAATAACTGTTGTTGCTTTCTTATCAAGTTTTTCTTCTGTTACAATTGGAGGTATGACGGTTGGGGCATTGGTGAAATGGCATATTTTTGAAAGCATACGGCTGGCTCTTTTTCCAAATTCAAAAAACCGTTGTTTGGCATATGAGAGAGCTGCTATTGCCTAGAGATGTGATAATGTTGCCAAGTTGCACATGCATATCTACAGCTTAAGCTTTGTTTTTCGGGACGCGCCGAAAAGTTGTTGATGAGATTTGAGCTTCTTTTCTAAGATGATCTGAAATGGATCCTTTGGTTTGCAACAAGTATGTGTCATAGTCATTCCTCTAATGGGTGCTTTAAATGTCTCCCACAAAACCTGTGAAAAGAATAGCGTTTTGTTCTTTATTCCAAAATACCATCGTATGCTCATTGATAACTTAAAGATAAATGAACCAGAGAGGTAGCCGTGTTACTCTGGAATAGCAGAGGTAACAAAGAGTCCTGTGGCACCTTAAAGACTAACTAAAGTATTGAAGCATAAGCTTTCGTGGGCTAATACCCACTTCGACGAAGTGGCTATTAGCCCACGAAAGCTTGTGCTTCAATACTTTAGTTAGTCTTTAAGGTGCCACAGGACTCTTTGTTACCTTAGATAAATGCTTCAACTTGTAGCTTATAAGAGGGGAATCTCCATCTGGGTATCTGGTTGTGGTGTTGGGCACTGTGCATTTAAGAGCTGAGCTTCCCTGACAGAGACCCTAGGAGGAGTGCAGTGAAAGTCTTGTTATCCCCAGTCAGTTGGGACCCCACACAGAATAAATCAGAGTTCTAGCAAAAGCTTTAAACACTGAGTGATCACTGAATGCTATACTGGTCTTTGACATCCTGTGCTTCTCGCAAGGTGTATGTTGGTGCATGATCTGAGATAAATATCACCCTTATCTTAGAAGTTAGTTCTTTTTGGGATGATTCAGCCTTTCTGAAATAATAGCTCCTCTAGATCAGGAATCATGGAAGTGAGAAAGAAAATCTTTACCACTTGAATATAGCAGCCTGGTTTATACATAACTTTTATATCAGTATAACTATTTTGGTTAGGGGTGTGATATTTTTGCCAAAATATTTATGCCAGTACACCCCCTCCTATGGACACAATTATATTGGTATGAAGGTGTGTGATATCCATCTAGCCTATTCCTCTTCCATTATGGGAGTAAGTCTATATAAAGTGGTCCAACTTTTGTGTTTAGTTAAAGATAGTACTGAACCTTTTAGAGTAAAGTTCATTTGGAAATAGAGGGGCACTTGTCTAATTTGAGTTCTACCAGAGCATTAAAATCTTCTCTAAGTAATATTTTTTTATTTGTAACTATAATTCCCAATGGCTGAAACTGTGCAGAGCCACCGTCAAATGGTGAGTGAGTAAGCTGGTCAATCAGTATTAAACACAGTCTGGGGCAAGGGCAGAATTCTTACAAGGATTGGTAGCTGGGAGATCCAATCCAAGGGGGCCGGGTTGTCAGGAGAGGAAGGCAAGGTCAGGTGAGGTGGCAAGGCAGGGTCAGGCGAGGGCAGTATGGCAGGGTTAAACAAAACAACTGACTTCAATAATGTGGACCAGAGGGTAAGGCTGGATTAATTGATTTGTAAATCTGAGAGAGAAATTATCATGAGTTACTTACATGCATCAGACATTAAGATATATTTCCAGATGATGTGCCAAGAAGCAAGAGGTATTTGTTTATGTATTAACATTACATAGAGACTCCTTTTCAAGGAATGTAGGATGCATTAAATGCATGTCTCACCCAATATTTTCTCAATGTATTATATACAGAGGAATTTAGATGCATTTCCTGAAATTGAGCAATACTCACCTTCATTACATTTTAGCAGGTAGTAGATACTCATAATGTTCTCTGTACAGAATTTTAAAAAAATCAGGAGAAATTAGGTGGGAGTTGTCCTAGTCTAAAAACTCTCCTCTGTGTATAAATGTTGCTTTGCAGGACATCGTCCAAAGGTAGACTATTGGATAATCAATAGGGTTGCCAACTGTCTAATCACACAAACTCAAACACCCTTGTCCCGCCCCCTGTCCCACCTGTTCCCTGAGAACCCACTCCCACCCCACCCCTTCCCAAGGCCCCTCCCCACTCTCTCCATCTCCCCTTCCTCCGTCTCTTGCTTTCCCCCATCCTCACTCACTTTCACTGGCTGGGGCAGGGGGTTGAGGTGCAAGAGGGGGTGCAGGCCCTGGTCTGAGGCATTCAGCGTGTGGGAGGGGGATCCAGACTGAGCATGGGGCATGGGGTTGGGGTGCAGGAGGGAGTGTGGGGTGCAGGCTCTGGAAGGGAGTTTGAGTGCAGAAGGGGACTCAGGGATTGGGGTGTGGGAGGAGGTTTGGGGTGCTGGCTCCAGGAGGGGGACCAGGGCTCGGGCAGAGGATTTGGAGTGCGGGCTCTGGCTGGGCGGTGTTTACCTTGGGCGTCTCCCAGTCGGTGGTGCAGCAGGGCTAAGGCAGGCTCCCTACCTGTCCTGGTCCTGCACTGCTCCCGTAAGCGGTCAGCACGTCCCTGTAGCCCCCTGAGGCGGGGTGGGGGATCAGTGCGCTGCCCCCGCAGCTCCCATTAGCCATGATTCCCAGCCAATGGGAACTGTGGTGTCGGCAGTCATTGCAGGGACAGTGCATGGAGACCCCCTAACACAGCCACTCTCCTGCACAGGCTGCAGGGACATGCCAGCCGCATCCGGGAGTGGTGTGGAGTCAGGACAGGTAGGAAGCCTGCCTTAGCCCCACTGTGCCACTGGACTTTTAGCAGCCTAAAATCTCCCGGTTTGGCTTTGGTTGCCTCTGGGAGATACAGCCTGGTTCCACGAGAGTTCCGGTGAAAGAGAGGGGGGTGGTTGGCAACCCTAGTAATCCATCTGTTGCTAAATGAATAATTAAATAAAATTTCTCAATTTAACAGGGTTCTTAAATGCACTAAAACTATAAACGATAGCCTGCTGGGGGCAGAATGAAGAGACTGGTTATTATATGACCACAGCTAAAAATAGTACAACTGTCCAGTCATTACAGTTATCACACCTCTAGTATTATTAGCTAATTGTTACTATTCTCATAGTGGTGCCTAGCTGATAGGGCTGAGATAACGTAGCTTGCTAACTAATGGTATGTCATCCAAACCTCTTAAACTGGCTGTATCAAACATTATTCAGTGAGTTAAGATGTATACTTGAGTGTGCGAAGGACTTTAATTTCCCCCTATTTAACAGTCGTAGTCAGATATCAAGAATCAGAGAGGTAGCCGTGTTAGTCTGGGTTTGCAGAAGTGACAAAGAGTCCTGTGGCACCTTAAAGACTAACAAAAGTATTGAAGCATAATCTTTCGTGGGCTAGTACCCACTTCGTCGGATGCATGCTCGAAAGCTTATGCTTCAATACTTTTGTTAGTCTTTAAGGTGTCACAGGACTCTTTGTCGCTTAGTCCCAATTTTTGATCCTCATATTTGACTATCAAGACCATAAAGAAAGAAAAGAATAATGAAAGACTGTAGAGGTTCTATGTACATGAATAGGATATAAAAAGGTATTTCTTATATGCACCTCTAAATAGTCTATATATTATGTGGGAAAAGACTGATTTCAAACATGACCCTCAAAGACTAGGTTGTTATAAAATTATTATAGGATAGGTTTTCCAATAATTAACATAGAACATTGTAGCTAAGCATGGGCTATAGAACTAAAAAAAAATGTGACTACCTTTCATTTAACAAATAATATTGCCATCTTAGTTACACACGAGCAGGTGTAATTTACACCAAAAATAGTTTTTTTAAAGGTATGTTTGTTCGGTTTGTTTTTATTTTTTAATTTTTATATTTTCTTGACTCTGCAAATTTCAGATTTTGTTAGAGGTTTTTAAACATCATAAAAGTTTGTATTCTTTGAAAAATCTTCAGAGTAACTAGTTGTAAGCTAATATATCTAATACCCTGGATTCTGAGTAGAGTCCTTGCTTGATTGAAAGCAGTTCTTTGTTGCTGTAAAAGGGAAGAAACATCTTGATAAAATCTCTGCATTGTCTGATTTTAAAATTAAGTAGGCTGATAAGTACAGATTGGGGTGAAGGCAGAGTCTTGCAGATATCCTTGGTGCCCAGTAGAATCTCACCATTTCTATTTTATTCCCTTTTACCTGTAAATCCAGTATTCTGAGGATCTACTCAGAGAGAGAAAAATCATTGAATCAGGAATATCCACTCCTGGAAAAGTGAGGAGTTACATATTGAGTCTGTGACCTCTGTTTTCAATGACTTTTAAGTAGTTGGGAAGCCAAGATGTAGCTCTTGAAATGGAGATCTTCACAGTTTGGGGCTGTGCAACTCCTTAAAATTCTTCTGTATCTTGAGTGTGACAGGGCTGCATACAGGTGCTCTTACCCACCTCCCTCTCACAAAACCATGCAAAGTTCTGTTGTGTGACCCAGGGAACTCTTGATGCCCACTGGCAGTGGGCATAAGAGGTACATAAGTGTAACAGGAATCCCTTGGGCCTGGTATTTGTATTCTGGTTCAGCAGAAGGGGTCATGTGAGATCTCTAATAAAAGCCAGTTTCATACTGGTCATCAGTATCTCTGCAAAATGCATGTATGGATATTGTGTAAGGAGTTATGTATATACATGGAAAATCATATCCCTAAGGTCTCTTTCTAGGGACTGGTGGGAAAATGGGGGAAAAATAGGTTTTCTTTCAGGCAAGAAATGTTTATTACTCTGCCTGTTCACATGTCTGAATGTAACGCTAATGAAGGGTTGTGAAATCTTCAATGTGAGGAAATTATCTGGAAGTGGTACACCATGGGGAGAAGAGGTGAACCCTAACTTGAAATACATACCAAAGATCCATGCTGGTATATTTAGGGGTGCAAAGAAATACCCTAGCATCCTTCACCTAGGAAGTGAGTTTGTTTAATGAAAAACAGGCTCTTTGCTAGCCTTGGTTGAAAACGCTGGCAAGAACTTTGGATCAGATTGGCTTCTTTAGACTGGAAGATAATGTGAGTTAAGTTTAATGTCTCAGAAGATAGTTACAAGTTTGTTTTTATATATAAAATTTGTTTCCAATATTCTTACTATCACTTGAATCTCTGTTCTTTGATAATACACTTATTTTTGTTTCCACTATAAATATATCTACATGCGGTGTGTTCAGCAGAGCGGTATTGTGGGGTATAACAGATAAGCTGTGATGTACTGTTCCTTTGGGAACAGCAGGCCTGGTAATTCTGTGATTGTTCTGTGGATCAGGGGCTGGATGCTACAGGAAATGCTTGGAAAACTTGGGTGGCTGATATGTGCCTATTGCTAACCTGTACTGAGAGAGCAAGGCCTGCGGAGGCCTGGAAGGTAATGCTTGTGTTGCCAGAAGCTAGTGGTTTCAGTGAACTAATCCGTAGTAGGCACAGACAAGACTGCTTCCCACTAAGGGAAGGTAGTGGTAAGGCGCCTCACAACCTTGGGTACCCCAGAGAAGCATCATAGCATGCAACCGTGATTCCTTTCTATTGTTGTTTTGGGGCTGGTGGGCTGGGTTATCATTGAAGTCCTGGAGGAGATACCCTCTCATGAAGACAGGTTTCAGAGAAGCAACCATGTTAGTCTGTATCTGCAAAAAGAACAGGAGTACTTGTGGCACCTTAGAGGCTAACACATTTATTTGAGCATAAGCTTCATGGGCTACATCCCACTTCATCAGATGCATAGAATGGAACAAACAATGTATATATCTATATATCTATACATATATATCTATGTCTATAGATATATATACACATACTGTGACGGGGCAAGGCCAGACGGCTATAGGAAAGTGATAAGGAATAGATATGTGAGTTCCAGGCTAAACAAATCCTTGGTACCACTGGAACCAAATGGCAGTTGTTCCGGGTTAATTCAGGCACCTGGGGCCAATTAGGAACCTTCCAGAAAGCAGTAGAAACAGCTAGCTTGATTGAGACACCTGAAGCCAATCAGGGGCCAGCTGAAACCAGTTAA
Organism: Sternotherus odoratus; assembly: GCA_032164245.1. Taxonomy (NCBI): domain Eukaryota; kingdom Metazoa; phylum Chordata; order Testudines; family Kinosternidae; genus Sternotherus; species Sternotherus odoratus. Next base: position 130,524,014 of record JAVMKO010000001.1, read on the forward strand.
AAACCTCCCAGTTAGTCAGGTGGGTGTGGGTGCCAGGAGCTGTGAGAGGAGGTTGTGCTGTTGGTGAGACTGAGTGGTAGACAACATATCATACATGAGGAAGGAGGCCCTGAGGTAAGGGTGAAGTGGAGTTTGAAGAAGCGGGGACTGCTGTGGGGCAGTAGCCCAGGGAATTGTATTGTATTTTGTGGCTAAAAGGTCAGCCATCTTAGCTGATACTATTAGGGTCCCTGGGCTGGAGCCTGGAGTAGAGGGCAGGCCCAGGATCCCCCCTTTCTACCTCCCCCAATTAATCACTGAGACTGGGGAGACAACAGAGACTGTGCCAGGAAGGATAACTTCTCCTCACTGGCTTATGATGAAAATGGCTCAATAGGCTGTGACCTTGTCTCTAGAGAGAGAAGGGCTACGTGGAGTGTCACAGTGAGCCTCTGAGGCTAGTGAAATCTGCCAGGAAACGCAGGACCCGCAAGTATAGACTTGGAGCTTTGTCACAACTACGTGTTTGGTTTGCAGCAGCTGCCTACCTTTTATCAGCTTACCCGATATAAGGGTGATAGCACTCCCAGAGTCCACAAGTGCTGTAGTCTCTGTTCTGTTTATCTTCACCAGTCTGGTGTAGTTACGTGGGGCTAATGCAACCCCTGCAAGGTGGATAAGCGAGCACAGGACCTCCCAATCCCCAAAGTTACATTGCATAGGCTTCTCACTGCTGGGACACTGTGCTGCTATGTGTCCCCACTCCCCACATGCATAACATCTATAATTGTTTCTAATCATTTCCCTATCATAGGAGTTAGGGGATTTAGACCCAGGGTTCCCCCCACTTAGGTCAATCCCTTTCTTCGGATTTCCCCCATTGTTTTCAGCCTGCCTCTTCTTCCACCTAGGATTTCCTGGGGTTTTGGTCGTCTAGCCTTCCAGGGTTGGGTTTGGGTGCGTGCTCCGAACGGGGCCTTCCGTAGGTAGTCAGGTCAATTCCCTGGCTGTCATCCGTCTTTCTACCAGTGTGATCATCTCATCGTAGGTGGACGGATCATTCTGGCCTACCCATTTGCGGAGATCTGGTGGCAGACCCCGCATGTAATGATCGATGACCAGGATCTCCAAAATCTCATTCGGGTTGCACACCTCAGGCTGTAACCACTTCCTTGCAAGGTGTATGAGGTCAAATAGCTGGGACCCTGGGGGTTTGTTCTCCTGGTACTTCCACTCATGGAACCTCTGGGCCCATATTGCTGCTGTCACCCCTGATCATGCTAGGATCTCTGCCTTCAGCCGGAGATAGTAAGTGGCATCTGTGGCAGGCAAGTCAAAGTAGGCTTTCTGGGCCTCTCCGCACAAAAAAGGGACGAGAATGCTGTCCCAGTGCTCCTGGGGCCATGCCTCCCGCTGATCTGTTCTCTCAAACGGGAGAAGATATGCCTCAACATCATCATCTTCTGACGTCATCTTTGGCAGACAAACAGTGGCACTCAGGGTTTGCATCCCATCCAACCCTTAGGGCTGGGTGGTGAGGATCTTTAGCTGATCCACTACCTCTCGCAAGAGGACACAATCTTGGGTCTCCTGGTTCATTAATAATTTATTTGTTTCCTGCTGAAGCCGCATAGACTCCTGTTGTGCCTTGGCCTGAACCTGGGTAGCCTCCTGCTGGGCTGCCGTGGCTTGTACCAGAGCTCTTATCACCTCCTCCATTGTGGCACAAAACAGACAACCCACCAAAAAAAAATCCAAAACCCCAGTTCACTTTCTTTTAAAAAAAAAAAACTCTTTCTTCCGCCATGCTGTGTACGAAGATCCCACCTCTAATACCAGTTGTGACAAAGCTCCAAGTCTATACTTGCGGGTCCTGTGTTTCCTGGCAGATTTCACTAGCCTCAGAGGCTCACTGTGACCATCCACGTAGCCCTTCTCTCTCTAGAGACAAGGTCACAGCCTATTGAGCCATTTTCATCATAAGCCAGTGAGGAGAAGTTATCCTTCCTGGCACAGTCTCTGTTGTCTCCCCAGTCTCAATGATTAATTGGGGGAGGTAGAAAGGGGGGATCCAGGGACCGCCCTCTACTCCGGGCTCTAGCCCAGGGACCCTAATAGTATCAGCTAAGATGGCTGACCTTTTAGTCACAAAACACAATACAATTCCCTGGGCTACTGCCCCACAGCAGTCCCTGCTTCTTCCAGCTGCACTTCACCCTTAGCTCAGGGCCTCCTTCCTTGCGTATAATATGTTGTCTACCACGCAGTCTCACCAACAGCAAAACTTCCTCTCACAGCTCCTGACATCCACACCCACCTGACTAACTGGGAGGTTTTTAAGTGGTTTCAGCCAGTCCCTGATTGGCTTCAGGTGTCTCAATCAGGCCAGCTGTTTCTACTGCTTTCTGGAAGGTTCCTAATTGGCCCCAGGTGCCTGAATTAACCCGGAACAACTGCCATTTGGTTCCAGTGGTACCAAGGATTTGTTTAGCCTGGAACTCACATATCTATTCCTTATCACTTTCCTATAGCCGTCTGGCCTTGCCCCATCACAATACACACACACAGAGAGAGAGAGAGAGAGAGAGAGAGAGAGAGAGAGAGAGAGAGAGAGAGAGAGAGAGAGAGAGAGAGAGAACATGAGATGGTGGACGTTGAATTCTAAGAGGCTAATTAATTAAGATGAGCTATTGTCAACAGGAGAAAACTGCTGTCCTCGCTTACAGACAGCCCCCCCAACCTGAAGCAAATACTGACCAGCAACCACACATCACACAACAAAAACACTGACCCAGGAACCTATCCTTGCAACAAAGCCTGATGCCACTCTGTCCACATATCTATTCAAGTGACATCATCATAGGACCTAATCACATCAGCCATGCCATCAGGGTCTCATTCATCTGCACATCTACTAGTGTGATATATGCCATCATGTGCCAGCAATGCCCTTCTGCCATAAACATTGACCAAACCGGACAATCTCTATGCAAAAGAATAAATGGACACAAATCTGACCTCAGGAATCATAACATTCAAAAAACAGTAGAACACTTCAACCTCTCGGATCACTCAGTAACAGACTTTAAAATGGCAATTCTTCAACAAAAAACCTTCAAAAACAGACTCCAACAAGAAACTGCAGAACTGGAATTAATTTGCAAACTGGATACCATTAACAAGCTTGAATAAAGACTAGGAGTGGGTGGGTCTTTACACAAATGCAATCTATTTCCGGATGTTAACTATCCCCCTACTGTTACTCAGATCTTCTTGTCAACTTGCTCAAATGGGCCATTCGGATTACCACTACAAAAGTTTTCTCCTGCCGACAATAGTTCATCTTAATTAATTAGCCTCTTAGAGTTGGTATGGCAACTTACACCTTCTCATGTTCTCTCCTTCTCTCTCTCTCTCTTCCTACTGTATGTTTCATTCTATGCATCTGATAAAGTGAGCTGTAGCCCACAAAAGCTTATGCCCAAATATATTTGTCTCTAAGGTGCTACAAGCACTCTTTGTTCTTTTTCCTCTCATGAAGGTTCTTTTGTTTGTGCTTGAGCGAGACCCCTTTCTAACACCTTGTCTAACAGCAGGTGAGTTGGAAAGGGAAAAACCCACTTTGTGGTTGGGGCCTAAGGGAAATGTACTACTGAAATAATGTCCCTTCCAAATTCCTTTTAAGCCTGGGTCTGGAGTCATTCCTTGGTCTCTCATCATGGGGTACCACCCTCTTGGACTCCGAATCAAGCTCAGTGGCTGCTTTCTGCTGATCTTTTTCACAAAATTTCCCGCTGTAGCATGGGGGCAGTTCCACTACTGGTAGCAATGGTGGGAGTGCTGATGTAGACTCAGATTTTTAGCTACTGTGTCACCCAGGCATCTTCAGGGCAAGTCTCTGTCACATGGCATTAAAAACACTGGTGGGTGCAAATGCTTGCTATAGACAGGTGTTCCCAACACTGCTAGCACCAGCAGAGCTACAACTGTGGAGAAACATAAGGAAAGCTCACCATAGACAAGGCCTTTGACTCTGTAGCCCAGTAGCTAACAAAGCTTCCAAAGACCAGCTACCATGGAGACTTATTCAGACCCCCAGAATTCAGCTGTGTATCACTCTGTGTGTTTATATACATTTCTATAATGCATGTGTTATATATATTTTGCACGTGTTTATATTTATACGCCTGTGCTGTTGCTGATGGAAATACATGAGCATACTGTACATTCATGCATATTCTTGGGTGTATCAGCATGTGTTTATATATATATATATATATATATACACACACACACACATAATTTTGTGTGTGTATATATATATATTATGTATGTGTGTAGAGAAACAGATGCACTGTAGGCAGATAGAGCAGATAAATATAGATTCAAATAGAAGCATAAGTGTATAAATATAGACACTATATAGAGTGAAAGCAAGCAGATCAGCACAGTTTCATTATTACTTGTATTCCATATAATAAAAGAGTAGCTGACATTGAAATGACTGACTGGATGATACTGTCAGATTTCAGAAGGCATAGTGTAAGGTAAGAAAATAACCCCTCTCTCTCTCGCTCTCTCTCTCTCTCCAGTATCAAGACCATTTAAGCAGGAAGATATATTGCCTTTAATTATTTGCTTGAAAAAAGTTTTTGCATGATCTTTTGTGGGTGAGGAAAGAAGGTGGAATCAAGGTAGAAATATGTAATTTCCCCCTAAAATAAGTAAATGTAAAAATCTTGACCCAGATTCAGTGGAAGGGGAACCATCCCATCTAGCACACACTGCATCCAATTTCTATTTTTATAGTGAGCCTCATGCACAATTGTCAACTTTGTTTCTTCTGGTGCTGGCCAGGTCTGTTTTGCTTGATTTTGCCTATCTCCACAAATGAGCTTGGGTGGCAATGAATAAGGAAAGATTTTAAAGTACAAGGAAAAACAATAATCATGACTAATGGTGTGTAAGTGTGTGAGTGTGAGAGAGAGAGAGTGTGAGTGAGTGAGTGTGCGTGTGTATAAGAGCGAGTGAGCTAGCATGCACATCTTTGTCTCCCATTTGTTAGTCACATTGTGTCTGCTTTAACTGATGAAAATAGTTTTATTTTTCTTAAGTACATTTAGCCCTGTAGGACAATCTAGTTTTGACTAGTCTATTTTGTGGTTATAGTGATGTATATATTTAGTAACAAGATGTCTCCCAATAGTTAGGCCTAGTAGGATGGGGATCGGACTAAGGGGAGGGGTGGAATTGAGATCCAGGGACAGGCTGGGGTCAGAACTAAGGTTGCCAATTTTCTACTCAAACTCAGGATGCACAAAACCGAACACCTTGCCCCTTCTCAGAGGCCCTGCCCCCACTGACTCCATCCCCCCACCCTTCTGTCACTCACTCTCACCACACACATTCACTCCTTTTCACTGGGCTGGCTCAGAGGGTTGGGGTGTGGAAGGGGTGAGAGCTCCAGCTGAAGGTGCGGGTTCCAGGGTGGGGCCAGAAAAGAAGGGTTTACAGTGCAGGACAGGGCTCCAGGATGACACATTGGGTTGGGATGCAGGAGAGAGTGAGGGTTCCGGCTGGGGGTGTGGGCTCTGGTGTGGGGCCAGGGATGAGGGATTTGGGGTACAGGAGGAGGCTTTGGGCTGAGGGGTTTGGAGTGTGGGAGGGGGCTCCAACTGGGAATGCAGACTCTGGGCTGGGGCTGGGGATAAGGGGTTTGGGGTTCAGGCGAGTGCTCTGGGCTGGGACTGAGGGATTCAGGGGGCAGGAGGGGGATCAAGGCTGGGGCACGGGACAGGGTCAGGAGTGCAGGCTCCAGGCAGTAGTTACCTGAAGCAGCTCCTGAAAGCAGTGGCATGACCCCTCCTACACGGAGGTACAGCCATGTGGCTCTGCACACAGCCCCATCCGCAGGCACTGCCCTGCAGCTCCCATTGGCTGTGGTTCCCAGCCAATAGGAGCTGTGGAGCCGAGGCTTTGGGCGGGGCAGCATGAGGAGTCTGAGGGAGTACATACTGCTGCTTCTGAGAGCCACTTGGCACCATGGCAGGCAGGGAGCCTGCCTGAGCCCGCTGCATTGCTGACCAGACATTTAATGGCCCAGTCAGAAGTGATGACCGAAGCCACCAGTGTCCCTTTTTGGCCAGGTGTTCTGGTCGAAAATCAAACACCTGACAACTCTAGTCAGAACTGAGATCAGAGCCAGTATCAGTACCAGAGCCAGAGTCCAGGTGCAAGTCAGGGTTTGATGTCAGGCGATTAGATTCTGCAAACAAAACAAATCAGTACCATAGCTGAAGTCCAGGTGCAATCCAGGGGTCAATGTTGGGTTGTGGAAGTCAGTGAACAAGCCAAATCAATACTGTAGCCAGAGTCCAGATACAGGCTAAGGTTGAAGGAGCATGTCAGTAGTATGGTTGGAGCAAGCTCAAAGTAGGGCAAGGACAAAACTGGAACAGTGGCTCAGGCAAGACTGGGGCAGGGAACTGGATCAGGCTGGGAGTCTGGAGAGGCTGGTACGTTGTGAGGCAGCAGGACGGTTCCTGGCCAAGTGGTGCTCTTGCACAGACTGATCCCCAGCTCTGGCGGGGCTGAGAAATTCCTGAGCCTGAGATCATCTGACTCAGGCTCTCGTCAGTGATAGGCATGCCTGAAGCCTGAGTCACTGCAGATTTTGTGGGAAGGGTAAATTAGTGCAAATGATCGAGCAGCCCTGGTTTGCTTGCAGGCTTGCCTCACACAAGAGGGTCCTAATCTTATTTGATTGAAATATTTCTCAATGCCTATATTCAGGTTGATCTGAAAAGGCAGTAAATTTGTGTTCGTTGGTGTTTCCATTAAGACATTGGGAGAGCTTGGAATTGCTGGGGCTTTCCAGAATATTGTCAATAGCATGCTTTGTTTTCCTTTTCTACAGTAAATATGATAGTCAAAGAGGCAGTGTAACATGGCTTGAGAAGGGGACTGGCAGCCAAGTCTCCTGAGTTCTGCTTCCAACACTGACCTTGGCTACGTCACTTGACTTCTCTGTGCCTGTTTCCCCATTTATAAAATGGAATTAATAATAGTTTTCTCCCAGAGATGAAGAGTTGAATAGTGCCTTACTGTGTGAGTAGTCACACTTAGCTCATTGGGAATACTGATGGAGGAAGGTACTGTACTACCCAAGGTGAGTAGATAAGTTAGAATATGACTCTTAATGTTTTCAAAGTGCTTTGAGATCCTTGAGGAGCAAAAGTTACAAAAATGCAAATTAATTATTATTATTATCAATCAACTATAACAAGCAGCCCATCTACTTGTAACTTTTTAATGGTTTTCCAACAGGTCCTATTAGCCGATAAGCAACTTCAGTTTTCTCTAGTTGAACTAGTACTAGCTGAATAATAAAGCAGAATAGAAATAAACACCAGCATACACACACACACAGAGTATAAGCAATATTAAACGTGTAAGAAAAAACCTAGGAAATTCAATCAAGGCTGGCAGTCCCTAAGTAACATTCAACCCCCTGTGTGTAGACATTGACACTTGTATGGTATAATATGTCACACCACCAATTGGTGCCTATTCATCCCTTCCTGAAGACACACTCAACTCCCCTTAATGTTACATTTTGCAGCCCTGAGTATATTTGTGGAGTCTAATCTAAGGGGAGTGTTTAGTAGTAAAAGTAAATGCCTGGAAGAACTCAGGACTCCTGGGTTCTATTCTTGATTCTGCTTCTGAATTGCTATCTCACCTTGTGTAAGTCACTTAAGGACGCAGTTTTCAAACTTGTGTGCCTATAGTTAAGTATCCTGGTGTGTATTTTGCCATTGACATACCCATATTAGGCATCTAATGTTAATGCTGATTTAGGGTCAGATTTTCAAAACTGTCCAAGGGTCTTATTTTCAGAGGTATTTTGGTGCCTAAAGATGTAGATAGGTGCCTAGTAGGATTTTCAAAAGTGTTTAGGCACCTATCTGCATCTTTAGGTGGCTAAATACCTTTGAAAATATAATCCTAAATAATTTAGGAGCCTAACTTTCAGTGGGACTTAGGCTCCTAGGTTACATAGGTACTTTTGAATTTTTTGTCCTTAATGAGTAAATATGGATTTGTGTGCCTAACTTTAGGCAGCCACGTTTGAAAATAGGAGCCATTTCCCTCTGGTCAGTGAGTATTACAATGCATATCTCAGGCTAGTTGTGAGGCTGGAAAACAGAGAAGGTTTGTAGCAAAAGTCTGAAGATGGACAATCATTATGGGGAAGTCTGGATCGGATATTGGCAGCGTGGTCCAACTGTTAGGACAAGTGCAAAGTATAGTACTTCCTCAAGCTAGCCAGAAAGGGTATAGAACATGTTTCCTGCCTGTATTTGAGTTAGTGAGACTGTGTTACACTATTTTCATTGTCTATTTTAGGAGTGGCATTAAAGGGATACAAGAAATGTATCAAATTGACATGGTAAGCTGTGGCATTTTAGAGACTTCTAACAACTATTAACAACCCAGCAAGTTCTTACAAGTCCTCCTGGTCTCTTTTTTGCAGCTGTAAAACTACAGATCCATAAAATGGTTAAAACTCATATGGCCAGATTTTGAGCTGGTGTAAGTGAGCACAGCGCCATGGAAGTCATTGGAACAATGCTGATTTTCATCAGCTGAGGATCTGGTCCACAATATATACTAGAGATGGGAAAGCACCAAAACGCTGGGCCAAACATTCCTTAATTTTGGGCCATCTCTGCTACCTACCAGTTAATCCGTAACTCCTTACTACAGTGTTATCCAGTTATTTTTAACAGGTATATTGGTTTTCAAAATAGAACTCCTCTCACAGGAACCAATCCAAGTCTGAGTGAAGTCATCAGAATGTCTTTCCATTGAATGGGACAGGAGTTGCATTGGGCTCTTAGTTATAGGTCACTCACAGTACAGTTTCAAAGTCTGGCGTGGAGGTTATCCTAACGAAGTACCAAGAGTGTTTATCTTGATTTCTAAGTGTTATTTGCTACATTCCTCTTCCACTCCTTCCCCAGCACTCAAAAAAACAAAAACCCAAACCCTTATAAAGGGACTGACCTGTACTGTTTTCAATATTTGCAAAGAGAAATTTTAAAAAGCCTTGTTCCCTGGTCTGAGACCATGTGCATGTTGTTTTTCAGCTCATTAAGATCAGGTCATTACAGCTGAGTTATGAAGTCTTAAACAATGAGATTTATAATGGAAACACTGACACAGCCGCAATTATAGTGATTCTGGCAGGGTTGGCCATAATATCCAGAGACACTTTCCTGTCTCTAAGTTCTCTGCTAGTTTCCTTGGACCTTCTTTTCTGAGTCTCTGCCAATTGCACTGCAGTTCATTTTGGCTACAACCATCTTGGAAACATGTCAGTGTGTATCAGCCATTATAAACCATACCATTACACATGCTGTGATTTTTTTGAATAGCTTCTGCTGTGTCATGGTAGATTCCAAAATGGTGGAGCCTGGAAAGTTCATATGAAATAGAGAAGTCTGTGGGAGGAAAATAAAAGAAAATAGCAAAGTACAGCATATTTATTGCCAGCTACATCACTGTAATGAAAACAGTTTTTACCATTTGTCTGCAAAAGGTTCTAGTGACTCTCAGTAGCAGAAACAGTTGCTGTATATCACCACATTTATTTTTCTGTTGCCATTATTTGTGTTCTGTACTATTCATTTTGTCACTGTCAGCCCCCAGCAGCCTAGAACTACACTTGTCCGTTCCATTTATCCAGCGATTCTCAAACTGTGGGTTGGGACCCCAAACTGGGCCACGACCTTATTTTAAATGGGGTTGCCAAAGCTGGTGTTTAGACTTGCTGGGTCCCGAGGCCAAAGCCCGAGTCCAGATGCCTGGGGCCAAAGCCAAAGCCCGAGCCTCGCCACTTGGGGTTGAAGCCCAAAAGCTTCAGCCTTGCGGAGTGAGGCTTGGGCTTGAGCCCTGGGCAACAGGCTCAGGTTACAAGCCCTCTGCACAGGCTGAAGCTCTTGGGCTTGGCCTTTGCCCCTCCCCACCTAAAGCTATGGGGCTCCAGCAGGCTCCGAATTCAGTCCCTCTGCCTGGTGTCCTGTAGTAATTTTTGTTGTCAGAAGGGGGTCCTGGTGCAGTGAAGTTTGAGAATCCCTGGACTTCTATTCCATTAAAAGACAAACCCTGTACAGTATTAAGAAAATGTTAAGATTGTGCAGGTAAGCCCTCAAAGTCAGGAAATGCCAGAGTTAAAGTTCCTTATAAACTTAACTTTGTCCCTAGTACATATACCTAATGATTCAGTCTTTATTTACAGGACTACATATTATTTCTTAGCTAATAAAACATATCATACTACTTTTCTGCATCCTCAGATACACTCAGATTCTATTCGCTTATTACTCTGAGTATATCAAATCCAAGCAAACAGCTACAAAAACAAACAAACAAACAAAAACATGACTGGAAATTATGCTATTCACATGTGTCTGAGGTTGTAGAAAAAATGGTCATACTCTATTATTGGCTAAATTAAAGGCTGTACCATAATGCATATGCACAGGAGGGCAGTTTAAGTTTGAATGTGCAAACTTAACTTTCGGATGTCATGACTTCTGAGTACTTAACCATGCAACTGTTAATGTGTGTGTGTGTTTTTAATGAGATTTTCTAGGTTTGAAAAAAGAAGAAAAGAAAAGATTAGAATCTGGAATTACTATTTACCCAGGCCCCCCTTCTTCCATCACAGAATGTCGTATGCACACAAGGAGTGCATTCTGTGAGACAAGGATGTCTGCGTTTAGCTGCTTCACTCATTTCATAGCTTCTCAGTGAGACAGGATCCCTTGATTCATTTAAGGCCTGATCCTACTCCCATTGACTTCACTAGGAGTAGAGTGAGTAAGCCAACCCCAAGCACTTTTGAACAACCTACCGAAAGTTTTCATTGTTGTGGAAAACAGTTTGCCCTTGGTATATAAAGTTCTCCACTGTCTGAGCCAATGCACACTTAGTGAGACAGGGATTTACCTTTCTACCCCCTGCTCTCACCTGCTTTAGTACTACAGATGTTTAAAACAAGTTTGCACTAAGTACTGTATAATGGGTAAAGTTATTTTTTTCACTTTTTTATATGCAAAAACAAATGAACTTTGTTCAAGCCTTCCTCAAAATTTTACCTTTAGGTAGAGAGCATGTCTAGAAAATTGCAGTCCAGGAGGCAAAACTTTCAGAAAGTTAGAAACAACTGAAAATAGGTTGGTCATATTGGAAACTTGTTTTCTAGCTTTGTCATAGCTTGATCAACGGCCCTCGACCCATAAACTATATTAGAGATGGATCTGAGCCATACAGGGTATTAATCCCCACATTTTTGGACAAGTTTAGATCCTGATCTGTATCTGAAATTTACAGCTCAGGCTCATCTCTGTATATAATGCACGTACACACTCCGAGCCAAGTTCACTGCTGGTGAAGCAAGCATAATGCCACTCACTTGGAATTGCTCTCACTGAGTCCAGAGCTGAATTTGTCCCAGTGTATGTGTTCTTCTTTCCTCCCACTACATCTCTTCTGAACATGAGAGTCCAAATCCCATAAGATTAGGTGCTGCATCCAAACTTCTAAGTACTGAAATCATACTGAAGTGTTTGGCCTAAACCTGGACATACATAGCCAATATGAGATGGTGAGGCTATTACATTGTTTGCTAAGTTTGTACTACTCTAGTTCAACGTGTCAGAAACCGTCATCCTACAAGGCACCACTGAGAGCTTCTTTGTCATACCTTTTGCCAGTGACCCATTGTCTGTGTTTGTCTTCTATAGCTCATTCCTTTCATTAGCATTCTCCTATTCAAAAAAGGAAATGCACCTTAATACATTTTCATCAGCCCACTCTATTTTAATCTGTGTTCCTAATGCAAATTGCATGCCTTATTACCCCTTTACAGAAAAAAATCTTTTTAGTTCTGTAAGCATCCATTTCATTTTAAAACAATTCCGAGAGGTAAATGATTTTTTACTTTAGGCTTGTGACTTTTTGAGCAGACCTCTTCCAGAGGACTTTCAGTTCATTTTGCCCTTTCCATCAGACAACAAAATGGATGAGCATGTGTGAGTGAGGGCGGGAGATTTGTGCTATCTTTCTCCCTATCCCTATCTAATGTACTGACAGAGAGAAAACCAGGATGGACAGTAGTAGGTAGTTAGTATTAGTATTGATGGTGTTCTATATCAGGTAACTTGTCTCTCAGCTAATGCAATTTGGATTGGTTATAGTGATTTCCTCTTTCACTGACTTCCAGAGTATCTAATAGAATAGATCCTTGCCTTCGGTGGGTGTACCATAGCAGAAGAATATTCAAGTGCATACACCATGAAGAGTAATACCCCTACTTGTGCCTCACACCGTGTCACAGAAAAATCCCTGGAGAAAACACATGCAAATATAGCTCATTAGCTGGTGGCAGAAATGTTGTGTGTGCATAACTGGGCACCACCTGTGGCATTTCCTCAAAACAGGGTTAACCAAGTTGGTAATGATAGGGATTGGTTTGTTTCTTGAATTTTGCAAGCCTGATCGTGAGACCTGGAGACTAAAGTGCTCTATCCAATACAAGACTACACAGTGGCAGTGCATTCTTCACCAGCACTGCCCTGTGACGGGCCTGTACAAGCTCATAAAATGCTGGTAGTTCATTCTCCATACAGTTTGCATGCTCTGTATCCCTGTTGAGACCTTGTTAACAAGGGAGCCAATTAGTGCTATTGGCAGTTTTTGTGATGTGTTCAATTGTTCACTGGGGACCAGACTGAGCACCAAACTTATTTCACATAGGACCTCAAATGGCAATCGGCTCAGAAAAGCTTACAGTCACTACCCACCAGGACTGGTCTCAGCTGCTGACTTAGTAAGAAGCACAATGAGCCATCCAGTCCCCTTCTGAGTATAATTCTGTATGTATCTTCACTGTAAGGAGTTAGCAGTGTTACTGAAGCAGTAAGAAAGCAGTAAGAAAGAGACTGATTTTTTTTGCATAGTCCATAAACCCCCCAAAATAAATCAATGAATGGGCAGGTGGTCAGTTTTGTGTCTTTCTCCTATAGAGCAGTTGACTGTTTTACAGGCTCTCAAGTCAGGTGTGGCATTTGGGGCCCCAGGACTGCAATAATTCCTGTCACACATCTCAAATGAAGGGATGGATTTCACAGCTTGGAAATGACAGCGTTGAGAACTAGGGAGGATAGGGAAGGGAGGATTTCACCTGCTGTTAGGACTTGACTCATCATGCATGACATTATAGGGCTATAGAGGTCTGGGTGCAGAATATGGGGTATGGGAGCAAGAAGATCCCAGCAAGTGGAAGAGACAATAGGTGTGCTGGGAAGGGTTAATCAGAATGTCAAGTTCTCACTCATCCCCAGTAAAGAAAACCAAATATGCATGGAGCCGCGTACAGGTGTACAACTGCTGACTTTCATATCTTTGCAGCCCTTCTAGTAGTGGGTATAAATCAACCTGTGGCCCATAGGCTGCTTGCGGCCCAATCAGCGCAGAGCTGCGGCCCATGTGACATCCTCAGGGCCATACAGCTAGTATTGGATGCAGCTCACAATGATAAATAGGTTGAGAACCACAGTTGATGCGTTATGCAATATATAATACTTTGGCTTCATGTTCATGATTGACTGTAAACTCTGGGATGGCGGTTGGGGTGCTTATATTAGGCACACACTAGGCATGGGTTTATGGTCATTGTGTCAGGCCTGTGCCACACATCCATTCTCCCAAAGACCTAAACAAAGAGCAATAGAACAGAAATGTTGGAAAATTAACATTGTTGTTCCAGGCAGGTAGAATTCTTCCTTTAGATGGAAAGCCAAGAGCACCTTAGAGACTAACTAGTTTATTTCAGCATAAGCTTTTGTGGGCTATAACTAGTTAGTCTCTAAGGTGCTACAAGTATTCCTGGCTTTCTTTATGGATACAGACTAACACGGCTGCTATTCTTGTTCCTTTAGATGGTTTCTTTTCCTGCCCTCTCTTGAACCCCCAATCTCTTCCTTGCCCCCTCTGTCTTTCCCTGTGTGTCTCTCTCTTTTAGTGCTCTGAATTCATTATATGGAGTAGTGTAAATCAATAGTAAACGCTAACCGCCCACTCCGTACTCAGTTACGCAACATCACATACCGTGTACACAGAGACAAAAAGGGAAAAAGCACACACAGCCTTTACATTCAAGAGCTCTTGCATAATTTTACTTTTCTACAGCCAAAAAAAAAAAAAAAGAAAAAAAAGAAAAAAGAAATAACAGATGGGGAGACTTACAGTTTTTTTCCCTCTTCTCAGACTCTTGAGAGGGGAGTTAGTTTAACATCCATGGCCATTTCTAATTGCCCTAGGCTGCAGCTAAACAAGCCATAATTACCAGTGCCTTAACTTGCGTTAAAATAAGACTTTCTTGACCCTTCATGATGTGGTGCACTTTCCAGGTAATATAAGAAAAGATATTGTGAAATATGTCAGGCTGCTTTGGTTATTGAGATATATATTTTAATGGAAAGAGAAGAAAAAACACTTAAAGTACTCCATGAATTTTAAAATGGGAAAGGGGTTGAGAATTAGAGGAGGCTGGATTGATTTTGTGTGTGTGTGTGTGTGTTGATGTTGTTGCTTTTTTCCCTTCTCTGAAAACAAACTATCTCTTGATGTAATATTTATGTAAAAAGACAGTTATGTAACCTTTGTCTGCCTCTTGCTTTTGTTACCTCAACAGACGGTATAGCTTTAATGTTTGTCCTCACAACAAACTATATTCAAACATGAACATCCTGAGGAAGGGGCAGAATGCCTGTGTGCCCACAGCACAGACTTTTATTTCTAGCCTTTTTAAAGGCTTCAGACCGGAAGACAATGGATCTATTTAAGATCCTTTTTTGGCTTGTGTACTTCTCATTGAGCATTTTCCTGTTGCAATGTTCCCTGGAACATCCGTGACTTCTGCACAGTGTGTGTATCTCTCTCTCACACACACTCACTCTCACTCTCTTTTTTTAAAACGTTGGATGTATACAATGGAAGCTTTCTCCCCTCCCCCACTCATCTTAACCTCCAGTGTTAGGTCATTTTCCACATGATCGTGGCAAGTGCAGACACATAGTAAAATGTTACAGTGGATTGGACTTATGGTATTTAGTTTTTTTTTCCTGTATAATATTTCATTTCAGTTAACTGATTGATCTCCACAGAGATCCAGAAATTCTTCTGATAAAAGTTGTTCTATTTTCTCTTTTTTAATGAATTTCTGCCTGTCAGATAGAGGTATAAAAGGATGCTTTGTACATATGGATAAACTGAAATAAGTATCTTCACTAAGAGAAATTAAGATAATGGGTTCAGGGGGTTCGGGAAATGTAGTGAAAAATGCTGATGTTCCTTGACTGGGTGTAGTTTAGGAGCAAAAATGTTTTTACATTTATTGAAGTAATTGAATCTTCGCTGATTTAATCCAGCTGAGGATCTGACCCATAGTATTTAAATGCATTTATGTTTTGATCAGCTTTCTTCTTCCCTTCATAGATAGTTTCCCTCCTGGGTGCATACTCTTGATTGTATTCTTCCATGGTGTAATGCTGCTGATTTTGCTGGAGTAACACAAGAGATGTACCCTGTTTCCCCGAAAGTAAGACATCCCCCGAAAATAAGACGTACTTCCAGTTTTGCCTCTCGCTGTAATATAATGTAATGTAATTTTGGGAGCAAAAATTAATATAAGACACTGTCTTATTTTCGGGGAAACACGGTATTTGGCCAAATATAAAGTCACAGGGCCTGAATCTCAGTTATATTAAGGCTCCTTTATGCCTTTCTGGCAATGTAAAGGAGCCATAAAATGAGCATAAATGTAATTTATCCCCACTTTAAGGACTTGTTATACTGCTCCAGCAACTGCAGTTGAAGCAGTTGCTGGAGCAGTGTAAAGAGGCCTTAATGAAAATGAGAATCAGACCCAAAGAATCCTCTTTCACATTATAACTGATCACCAAAGATTTTACAGAGGATTTCCATATGAATAATAAGTAAGATGGCTTAATGCTAACAGACAGAGATCTTCGAAGCATAGACATCTTTTCAATAGTTGTCCTTAAGGTAGAAGCTTCAAATGAAAACAGACAATTTTGTGAAAATAGGAAGAGCTTTTGAACACTGTACGTCTTTGTAATTCAAACTTGGGGAATATATACATAATCAGAAGTCTAGTTGAATACTTGGGTTCCCTTCCTGATTCTGATGTTGCCAAGTCACTTTAACTCTCTGCCTCCATTTCCCCCTCTGCACATTGGGGATAATAGTAGATGCCTGCCCTGTTGTAAATCACAGGGAAATTATAAGGCCACTTCATGAAGGTTTGAAAGCTCTTTGAGGTTCACATGTGGAAGGTGCTACAATCACATTCATTAATAGCTGGTTAACTGCTTTGAAGAGGCAGAACTTTATGCAAGTGCTAAGTATGATTATTAGCATTACGGTTAATAAATATACTGTTAGCTGTTGGAGTGACTCAGATATCTCAAAATGAAGTGTCTTTCAACAAATCTCCTCAGGGTTTTATTCGTAAGTGTTCTAAACTGTACTGATCAGGACAAGAGATACACAGTCAGATTGGGTTTTCAGAAGTAGAGTGTCTGTAACATTAGGCATGCAGTTTTTCCCCCTCAAAGGCCCTTTCCTTCTTTCCAAACCACAAAGTAGCTGCTTTATAGGATGTTGTGTTACCTCTCCCACATCGGGCTTGATTGGGCCTTCACTCCCCAGTCTTGCCTTGTTATTCCACAGTGTACACTTGTGTGAGGTCTAAGCAGATGCCCTGTCACACATACCTATAATTATTTTCTTTGCAATTACTCATTAAGCAAGAAGTAGGACCACTTGAAATACATACTGCAGAGTGCAAATACAAGATAAGACCACTGCAAATACATCTGGCTGTAATACACATTTAGGTGGCCACCAAATTTCATGTTTTCTGCAGAATTCAAGTTCTCATGTGAATTTTTAAGCAAGTTTTTGGCCATTATGTTTGCAAAGGAATGCCTGGGAATTTGACCTTATGCTGTGCTGTCTTCCTGAGCTCAGAAGCAAAGAGTGGGGTATAAATTGCTCATTTTTTACCAACAGTGTTGTAATACTGAATTCTAATGACTACCAATTCACTTTGCATCTTTATTAGCTAGAGCTTTATTTAAAGGAGCTCTCATTGTTGACATATCTTGTGATTTCTTCGTGAGTCTCTCAATATTTGCTATTTTGCTGAAAGTCTCAGCTCCTCAAGTCATATGATTATGTGAGACTTTGAATATTCATTTGTTTAAATGGGAAGCTTCTGGCTCTTAATGTTGAGGAGAAAAGCTTGATAGTATGACCCTCTAGAGTCTCAAAAACCAGATGGAAAATAAAAGGCAACTCAAATGAGATTTTTTAAAATCTTGTGAATTCAAAGCCAATCTCAAGATTTTTGTGGCCTGACATTCTTGGGGTTGGCAAGGCAGTATGAAGAAAGATCCAGAAACACGTGCTTTTTCTTTATCCAGTGTGATTGAATTGATCAGAAAAGTCATTCATTACCCAGGAGTGAGGTGATAGGATTTATTTTTATAGACAAAAATCTGAAGGAGAATATTTTTTTCTACTGAGTGATGATTTGGATGTACTTTTATAACAATTTGTTGTCCTTCACCATCGCTGAGGTATTACTGGTGAGCAAGATAGATGGGGTGTGGTTTTTTCCCCTTATCTCCATTTGATTAGGAGATTGCAACCATTTCTTTGGGATTTGGACCTTGCTACATGGCACTACTTG
This sequence comes from Sternotherus odoratus, assembly GCA_032164245.1. Lineage (NCBI taxonomy): Eukaryota > Metazoa > Chordata > Testudines > Kinosternidae > Sternotherus > Sternotherus odoratus. Next base: position 130,541,841 of record JAVMKO010000001.1, read on the forward strand.
AATGGATTTGGAAACTTCAGACTTTTGCTAAGATGTGTGTTCAACCACAGGCACATTACACCAGTAGAGCATAAACTGAGTTAATTGCCTGCTTGAATTTCCACATGGAGTTTTTGCGTAGGTTTTGACCTATGAAACCCTAAATGTTTTGGGCCCTACCTAGCTGAGAGGCCTCCACTCTCCCTGTGTGATACCTCTAAATTTTAGATCAGCAAAGACACTCAACAAGAAACTTTCTCCATTGAAAGAAAAGAAGTGAGTTTTGGGCATTCTCAGTTTTAGTTTGTCCCCACTTTTGTCCAGAGAAGCCTGTATCTGTTGACTTTCAGGGAAAACTGCAAACCTCAACTCTAGTTATACTCTGGAGAAGACCGGGATTTATCAAGAGCTAGCAGTTTTGGGGAAGGCGTTTGTCATTGAGTATTCTGTTTGGTAATTTCTGATTATGAAAGTTGCAGGAGGATGCTGATCTTACTGTGCTCTGAATAAGTGTCAAACAAACCTAGAGCCTTCAACAGATGCTTTCTGTATTTACTCCTCATAACACAAGAAATAGGAGTCACCAAATGAGATTAATAGGCAGGACAAAAGGAAGTATTTCTTCACACAGCACACAGTCAACCCGTGGAACTCTTTGCTAGAGGATGATGTGAAGGCGAAGACTATGGTAGGGCTAAAAAATAAACTAGATAAATTCATGGAGGATAGGTTCATCAATGGCTTTTAGCCAGGCTAGCTTCTAACCTCTGTTTGGCAGAAATTGGGAATGGGTGCCAGGAGATGGATCAGTTGATGATTACCTGTTCTATTAATTCCCTCTGAAGCACCTGGCATTGGTCACTGTTGGAAGACCGGATACTGGGCTAGATGGATCTTTGGTCTGACCCAGTATGGCCGTTCTTATGTTCTTATGCATCCAAATAAAAACAAATAATAGCAATATCTTTCCACAGTGAGAAATTATTTGCAGAAAAAGGTAGGGAAGTAGCTGAAAATACTTTAGTCCATGATTTTGATTACAGTTAATTTTAAATGATTTATCTGTAAAGGTTTTCATTATGTGGATTTTTTATGCCCCTTCCCCTGATTAGAGAGGAGTGCAAAATTGGGGTCCAATCCAACCTGTTCCCCTTTCCCCCAAGTTCTGGGATGCATTTGTGTATGGATTTTTGATAAAGGAGTGTCAATCCCACAGTTTGCAGATGAAACTTGATCTGCTCTGTTTGGTGGTATACAGATTCATTATGTTGGTTCAGGCCCATCTCTGCTTCTAAATGTCAGCTGCTCTTGCTTTCCACTGCAAAAATTAAACAGGGAATGTTAAACGTTTCCCAATTTAGCATTTATAATGGAAAGCGGCTGCAGTGCCACAGTGCACTGCTGCAAGGGCAGACATACACATCAGGAGTGGTTTAAAACTACTTTTGTTTTCTCTTGAGGCCCACCCATTCCTCCTCCAGCCTGGCTGCTTTGTTTTGCAGGCAGGTGTAGGCTGTTTTAAATTTTACTTTCACTTAAGTAGGAACTAGTTTATTTTTGCAAATGAAGTTTAAAGCAGCCCAGCCATCTGCAAAGCAAAGAAGGAGGCAGCAGGTTTCTTTGACATTCAGATGTCGGTGATTCTCAAACAGCACCAACATGCAAGCAAAAATAGCTCCCTTGGCACCTATGATTACTAATATTTATTATTATAAATCTAGTGTCTTAGGTCTAAATCTGGACCTCAACTTTTAAAAAGTTTTCTTGTTGCTTTTGTTCAACCAGTTGAATAGTTGAGGTCAGCTCAGGGGTGTTTTAATCAGGAGATTTGGTTCAGATCTAGTCCTGGGGTGCAGTCAAATCACATTCTTGACCTAGTGGCAATACGGTCCTGCCACTAACTTGGTTGGTGATGTCACATGGAGAATTTTGGAGAGCAAAAAGAAGAAAGTTTGGGAGGTCTTAAAGGTGATCCATAAAGGAAAACAAAACAGTCAAACCCCCCCCCCCCAAAAAAAAACCCATCCAGACTACACCAAAACAAAACCAGTTGTGCCCTTTTTGGTAGGGTTAACATATTGTAGGTTCCCCAAAAGTGGACACAGCCAGAAGAGGGGGGAGAGAGGGGTACTTGTGGTGGGGGTACTCATTGGAGGTGGGGGGCAGTGTCACGCCCTGTCACAGTGTCAGGGTGGCTGGCACAAGCCCAGGGCACAGTAACAGCTATCAGTCAGCACCTTCCTTTTAGACCTCCTTCCCAGGGCTGGGAGCCAGGGCCTGGGCGGGTCAGATCCAGCAGCTGTGACTGTAGGGGAATGGACCAATCAATTGTGGATCCAGGGGAGGGACCAATCAGAAACAGACCATTCTGGACTTTTTCTGAGCTGCAATGTCTGCTCTGCAAAAATCCTGGATATTTCCTGTTCTTTGAAAAATCTGCCCAGAGAGAGGACAGAGACTCAAAAAAGAGGAAATGTCCAGGAAAACCACCTGGACGTATGGTAACTACTGTTTGGCAACCTTATGTTGAATAAGAAAGACCGAAATGTTTTCCCCCCTGCTTTCTTCTGGTTTTGTTTGGGGGCTCATTGGTGGTCTCAAATACGTATTTTGAGCTTTCTAAGGGCTGGTCTCCACTAGGGGGGGAAATCCACTGTAGATACGCAATTTCAGCTACGTTAGTAACGTAGCTGAAATCAACGTCTCTAAAGCCGACTTACCTCCCATCCTCACGGCAGTGGCGGTCGGCGGCGCGGTCCCCCGTCGACTCCAGCTTGCGCCTCTTCACGAGCTGGACTTCCGGAGTCGACGGGGGAGCTGCTGGTGGTCGATTTATCGCGTCTTAACGAGACGCAATAAATCGATCACCAAAAGATCGATCCCTGCCGGCTCAAGTGAAGACAAGCCCTTAATGGAAATAATAGGGGCATGTTGTATCTATTGCAAAGTTATCTTTTCTCCCAAGCATTTCTTATGCATTGAAGTTAATTACATGTCAATAAAATGCATTTTAAACAGTTTGACTAAAAAACCCTTTCTTTCCCAAGCGTTCAGCATTCAAACACTTCTCTCTTGTTATATCAGAACTTCATTAGTCCTCTAGTCACTGTGTAGTCTTCCAGAATAGACAAGACCTGATTTTTCTTCATATATATGTGAAAGAAGAAAACCTTCTTGTGGATTAAAAAAAAATCAGATCTCCTTTATAAATAATAAAATAACAGAGAGAGGCGAATACCTGGGTGGGTTTATTTTCCCCTCTATGCAGGTAGCTTTTATGCACTACTTTAAACTGAGCATATTTACACCCAGATTTGCACACGGATACATTTACATACATGAGTAGTCCCTTTCAGATGTATACATTTAACCATATGTGAATGTTTGCTGGACTGAGGCCTTAAATTGTGATTTTCTTTTTTCAAAGGGAAACTTTTCTTTTCTTTTCCCATCTTCCTCCCCCCCCCCCCCCCCTTCTTGGCATAAAACAAAGTTTTAGTTTTTAAAACATTTCATCCTCTTTTGATTGTGTCTGCTCCAGGAGGCTGGAATTTTTGTATTGTGCATTTATTTAAGCTCACAGAGAAAAGAGAAGCCCAATATCTTGGCAGTCATGAAACTGGGGGTGAATAATCCATAGTTTGTTCTCTCACCATTGCTACAATTTATACTCAGAACACAAGTAGTAAACAAAACAAAAAAAATCTAGTTAGCTTTTATTTATAAAGTGATTAATGAAAAGTAAAGTTCAGATGGGGCTACAAATCCTAGTGGTGCACAATGGGTTGATTTATTTTGTAAATAGACCATGGATAATTACCCATAAAGCAACATTTTTTAAAAAGCTTGCATAACAACGCTGGTTTCTTTTAGTTCCTGAGAGTTGCACAGAGGGATAACGACTTATTCACAACTGGCTATGACTGGTTACAGCCAAGCAAGAAAAACCCATGAGCAGCTAGAGAAACAAGTCATTAAAACCGTGCTGCACATGCAGTTTTATAATGAAGCATCCACTTATAGTTACATGATGGCCAAAGCTGCACTCTTCTGGTAACTCTAGAGGGGCGAATCGGTATTTAGACTGCTGATGCTTGCCATGTTATCACATGCTTTAGCTCAAACCCTGTTTACAAAGGACAACCCAGCAGCTGGCCTGGGCAGCTTTTCAGAAACTGGGATAGAGAGGAGTCCATCATTCAGCGTTCATTGCTGAATAAGCTTCTGAGGTGTCTGTCTATGCCTCTTTATTGTGACTTAGGGGGAAATGGGTGATGGATGATTGTAGCCAAAGATCTACTTACCCTTCTGCCAAATCCCCCTTTGAACTACAGTGAGCAGAGTATTTCCATGGAGTTGAGATCTGTGGTATGTAAGATGTGTGTGTGCCTGCTTGGGCTCTCCAAATTCTGCCTCTTCATGTTTCATGGAGTGGACCACATTAGTCGTGGGGAAAGGGCCATTCATGCTCAAGGAGAAGGAGATAGGATTTGCCTGTGGGTAGGATTAACCATTTACTACTGGTTAAAGATGCTGCTCTTGTAGCCCTGGAGACTGCATATGTACAGCTACAGAAGGGGCCCATGTAGAGCAACCAAGGAGACATCTCAGGCTTGTCTTCACTGCAGTGTTACCTTGAGTGTAGATGACTCAAGTTAACTCCTTGCAAGTTAGCCTCACTCAAGTGGGAGTGGCTGCTCTGCAACATAACCCTCGAGAGGCACAATGTTTGTATTAGTGTCACAGAGTAGCTGGGTCCCCACTGCATGCTTCAACTTCTACTGACACACTCTGGGTAGCTTGAGTTTAAAGTACCTCTTAACTTGAGCTCGAGATTTTTGTGAGTGTATGGGAGCTAGGTGAGGGGTATATTTGAGTTATACCTAAAGTTAACGCTGACTGCAGTGAAGACAAGTCATAGATGTGAGAGGAGTGTTCAGTTTCCTTGACTCAGTCAATCCTTGGCATCTCTGCTGGAAAAGGAGCCAATTAATGCCCATTGTGGTGGTGTTTTTTCTTCAATGGACATGCTAGTCCACTGGGACCTGGATTGAAATCATCAGTTATTAGACCTTTCATTCTAAAAGTATCAGGGGGACAGCCGCGTTAGTCTGGATCTGAAATTGGTGGATTAAGTTCTGAAAGTAAATTGTAGTTGAACCTTTTGAACAAGTCTGTGAGTTTCTTTCATGTGGTGATAATTTTTTTGTAAAGACACACTATAAATTTTTTTTGTCAAATGCTACCGCTTGCCCATCATTCCCCTCCCCTCCCCCAACCTTCCCCTGTGCAGCTCTGACACTTTTACATAAACAGTTCTCCACTAGAAGTTCACAGTCTCTGTTACACAGAGGATGGCATCCTACAGATCAGTAGGTCCAAGTGCAAGTTAGAAATAGTGTTCTCACAGAGAACTAATTGTCACAGTTGTTTAATACCTTAGATGTTCACTCCAAGGGGGTTGGATTCATAAGCTCACTTTGGTCAGAAGTAAAATTAATTTGGTGTCTAATGAGATTTTATCCCAGTTACAAAAAAGCTCTTCACAGAGTGGCACAGGACGCAACCACTTCTCATGAGAGTCTTAAGACTGGACTAACGGGAGGCGATGATGGGGACTGAGATGCTGTCACAGTTGCAGGCTAGCTACATTTCAGCCTGCTTTTTGGTCTTTCTGAATGTACCTCCTCATTTGTTAGGTCTCCTGCCCTTACTTGTCTGTGGGTGGGTATGGTGGAGTTGAGGTCACCCTGGTGTGCCCCCTTTCAATCACACATGGTACTGCAGATGAGCCCTGCCTCTGTTTCCCTTCACCCTTATAAACAAGCCCTGAACAGATCTTTTTACCAAAGAGTGCCCCCTTCCAAGGGTCTCATTTATTAACAATAGGCATAAGCATAAATAGGACCTTAGATACACACAGGGGTATTCCTTGTCTTGGGCTCAGTCCAGCTGGCAGGCTCCCCATCAGGAAACAGCCTCATTTTCTGGAACCCATCCCAGGTCCTTCTCTAGATTACAGTGAAACCTCCATTTAACGGACTAATTCGGGCGAGGGGTGTCCGTTAAATGAAGAAGTCCGTTATTTAATAATAAAAAAAAACCGAGCTGTCGGAGCAGCAGCCTGACCGCCACAGGGTCGGGGCGGCAGCTCCGCAGTCCGCCCACTGCCGGGACCCGGGTGTCAGCCGGGAGCCGTCAGCCAGCCCACCCGCAGCTGGGACCCCGGCGGCAGCAGGGAGCCGGCAGCCAGCCCGCACGGGTCCCGGCTCCTGGGACCCGCCAGCCAACCCTCCTGCTGCTATGACCCGGGCGGCAGCCGGGAGCAGGCAGCCAGCCCGCCCGCGGCTGGGACCCCGGCTGCAGCAGGGAGCCGGCAGCCAGCCTGCACGCCAGCCCACCTGCTGCCATGACCCGGGCGGCAGCCGGGAGCTGGCAGCCAGCCTGCCCGCTGCTGTGACCCAGGCGGCAGCCGGGAGCCGGCAGCCAGCCCGCGAGAAATGAATTTGGGATGCATCAGACTTGCTCAGAAATTTTGTCCGTTGCATCCGAAGTCCGTTAAATCGAGGTCCGTTAAATCGAGGTTTTACTGTACTCCTTTTCAGTGCTTCCTTAAGCAAGGGCCCCCAGATCTCTTTGCAACTGGGCTGTATCATTTAGTCCCTCATTCTTTCCTTAAACAAGTGTCTCCCCCACTTGATCCCTGTTGTCACCTGGCTGGGGATGTACAGTTGGCCTAGTGCCCCTCCATCATGACAGAGGGGTGGTTGGGCCAAACTTGAGAGGTGCTCTGAGCCTGTGGGCCTGGTCTCACACACACACACACTTCCAGATGCCCATGGACACTGGGCATGCCCAGCCCTTGGGGAATAGCAGAGCAGGTGGCACTGGGAATCCCCAGTCCCTAGGAAGTGGGAGAATTGGATCTGGGATTTAGGTGCTTCCCGGAGAAGTGAAGATGCAAAAGGAGGATGGGACTGGTGTCCCAGAACTGCCTGGTCGCTGTGGGAATGGTGCTCTTCATCCTCTGTGGGGATGACCTCTGTGGGTAGAGCTCAGAGCTGGAAGATGAGTGGGAACATTGCAGGGCTGGGTGCAGGTCAGTGTGAGGGGAAGTGTGCAGGGCTAGGCATGGGGCAGCAAGAGGTGAGTGTATGTAAAGCTGGGTGCAGGGGGAGAATGAAGGGGAGAGAACTTGAGGCTGGATGTAATGAGAGCTCTGGGACTCCTTAGCAAATTTCTGATTGCTCCCCTGGGAGTCTTCAGCAGGCCATTTTCACTGCTGATCTCTCCTGGTGACTGACTTGCTATGGGGGAGGAGGCAGCCTTTATACTGGTCCCCTTCTTCTACTTCATCCCCAAGTGGTTGGGGAAGAGGAGACTAGATGTTGACAGTGGTCCTCTCTGGCCTTGGAATCTTTGAATCGACTAATTTTATCCTTTTGGAAACCTGTGATCAGTGACCAACAGCCTTCTTTAAAAAAAGCATTTTTACTAAGTTGAAACAGAGCATTCATTGGAGAGAGAGGGAATTTTAAAACACCAAGCATTATGCTGTGACACAGCTTGGCCAGAGGGTAGGAGGAGAGTGTTAGAGGGAAGCAAGTTTGCTAGAAGTTAGTTGAAGCCCCTGGAGCCAATTAGAGCACCTGAAGCCAGTCACGTGATTTAAAAAAAACCCTGCTTCAATCAGACAGTGAAGGAGTTGAAGCAGAGTGTTTGGTGTGGGAGCAGAGAACAGTTTGGAGGAAAGCAGAGGAGAGTTTAGAGAAGTGCTGTGGTAAGCTAAGACCCAGCTAAGTAAAAGGATACCTGGCTTGTGCAGAGAGAGGGTCGGAAGCCCCACAAGCTGAAGGGTAGGGGAGGGAAGTAGCCCAGGGGAAGGAATAGCTAGTTCAAGTGGTTTACTGCTATTCTCAGGGCCCCTGGGCTGTGACCTGGAGTAGGGGTGGGCCCGGGTCCCTCCCTCTCCACTCCTCTCCTTTAGGATACTAGTGTGGAAATGAATACCCTGTTCAGGGGCAAGAAATGGCCCCCTGAGCCCCCTACAAGAAGAAAAAGTGTGAGACCCATTATAATAGTGCTGGCAATTTGCCACAATGCATATTTAATCTTGTGCTTCACTACCAGCTAAATTAGACAGACTTTCCTCTTAAGTTGCAGGAAAAAACAAACATAAAAAGATATACATTCTCCTGACCAGCCCACATCCTCCTGTGTGGTTGCCAGTCTGGTTCTCTCTTCTGTTCAGACTTGTTTTGGGTGATCCTCAAAATGGCTAGAGACATTAAGAATACTTGCTCTGGCAGTGTCTCGTAAGTGTTATGTGAGGTGAGGGCCTCCTCCCTCTTTCCCTAGGTGGGTAGGCTTTACTATCAACCCCCTATAGGGTCTAGACCAGTGGTTCTCAACCAGGTATATGTGTACCCCTCAGTGTATGCAGAGGTATGTATGTACACAGGAACATCAACCTTTGCAACAAGCTACATGAAAAGCTCTAGCAAAGTCAGTACAAACTAAAATTTCATACAGACAATGTCTTGTTTATATGGCTCTATATACTGTACATTGAAATGTAAGTACAAAATTTATATTCCAATTGATTTATTTTACAATTACCGGTATATGGAAAAAATGAGAATGTAAGCAATTTTCAGTAATAATGTGCTGTCCCATTTTGTATTTTTATGTCTGACTTTGAAAGCAAGTAATTTTGAAGTGAGGTGAAACTTAGGGGTACACAAAACAAACCAGACTCCTAAAAGGGGTATAGTTGTCTGGACAGGTTGAGAGCCACTGCCAATTGTCACTGGGGCATTCATTAGCAGAACGATGGAGCTATTGTATGTGAGGAACCAGGGATTGGATAGCAAGAGATACTGAAGATCACGATGAGAGCTGGTTGAAAAAATCCCTACAAAATGTTTTTCAGCTGGAAAATGCAATTTGACAAAACTGCAACACTGTGGGAACATGTTGATTATGATTACATTTCACTTGATAAAAAAACTGAAATGAAGTATTTTAACATTTTCAGAATGATTTTTTAAAAAAAATGTTTCAAGACAGCTTTTTGTTTCAAAATGTTTTTCATTGTAAGTAATAATGAAATGATTTTAACAAAATAAAACATTTTAATTTACCCACAACTATTTTTTTAAATATTTATTTTATGGGAAATTTTGAAATTTGATATTTCCTTCTGATTTGGAACAAAAACCACTTTAGAAACAGTGAAGGTTCTGGTGAAATGGAAATTCTGGTTCCTGTACACTTCTGGATGGGACTTTGGAAGAGCTGTTTGGGGGGCCCAGAATTGGAATATTAAGGATGCTATAAAGTAGGATTTAAGAACATGGTCAGAGGTATCTGGGGATCCAGGAGTATGATAGCAGGATATATTGCAACCAGTCAGAATTGAAACACTCTGATAAAGCTTAGGTAGGGTGCGGAGAACCCTTAGACTGTGTATAATTACTCCATATTGAGCTGTTGTCACTCATATTCATGAACTCCAAATGTATTCATATCTTTCAAAGGAATGATATTGTTGACCTCAATTTCTGTGTACGTATATAAAATGATGTACATGACTTCCTGGGGTAATTTAAGATCTTCTGTTAACAGGATTCACCATCTCCATTACACTTACTCAGAATTTGTCTTGGAATAACTACACTTGGTTCCCTTTCACCAAATGATCTGAGTAGCTGTTCTTATAGTCATTAGCCAGTGAACTGGGCAAATCCGTTTGAGCATTTCAACTGTTCTGACCTCCTTGTGCAATGGGTTAGGCGTGGGCAAAATCTGCATAGTTTGTACCCCAAACTGAATCCAAATATCTTCAATGTCAAAGGTCTTTAGCCATACCTGCATTATGAAAATAAGTGTAAGCAAGCCAAATAGTGTTGTGCATACACTTGAGTTTGTTATTGTCTGAGCTGTTGGTAAAAGAGACCCTTAATGGAGGAGTCCCTTCTAGTTGTAGTCAGCCTCTCCTGACTGTATCCAGCACTCAGAACCTCGCATCTTTTCTCCTCAGGGTACTACATATCTTTTGTCTCTTTGCTTGTACAAGTCTGATGTGTCTGAGTAGTAAAGCCCTTCTGACAATTCTGTAAGTCCAACCTGAGACAATGGTATAGTGACAGCTATACCGTCTCAGGCAGTAATCTTGTAAAAACCCAGGTTAACCAGGATTGGGACAGGACCGCTAATTAAATGGATGACCTCCAGGGAAAGCCCAGGTGAATTAAGAAGTGCTATCTGTGACTATTAGGGGTGCTTTCCTTCCTGAGTACTAACTCTGCGTCAGAGCAGATTGCTAGGGAGTACTGTACCACAGGTGCCATTTTAGATAAGACACAAAATTCATAATTATTTTATTCTAGGTTCTGAGGTCACTTTTTGCAAGAACTGGGACATTAACTATGATGTCATGCACAGATTCCAATTGGTTTGTCGTATTTAGGTTTCCTACATTCAGCTGGTATAATAAGGTTCTTCTGAATAAGAATTAAAGTATCAGAATCTAGATCTTCATAAATTACAGATGGGAATGATGCAGTACTCCAGATTTTGGCACCCTCTCCCCCCACGTTAGGGGAAATTTGTGTCTGCAGACTTACTTTGTAATTTGGGCCCATCTCTCATAACAATTCAAATCCAAAAGGAGAGGGTTTTGCCTTCATTAAACTACCTGTTTTATGGTTCTGTTTTTCAGACCTTGCTTTTTACTTTGTTAATCAAATCAACCCTTTGTTAATCAAATAGATGCTCTAGAAATGATGCTATGCAGTTACAGTGCTTTAGAGTTACAGGCCTGTGACAATATAGTCAGAATAGATGCTCTGTCCAACAGGTGTCTCTTGTATTAATAAGAAATTTGCTATGTCACTAAGCATGTAACATGCTGTATCAGTGTAATGTGAATTTATTGTTAAGGTTGATTTAATCTAAAGAATACACTTTCCGTCGGCCTCAAAAGTGAATAGCTGGAATAGTGATATGTTTAGACCTTTAAAAAATAAAATAAAATCTCACCCACTTCAAAGCTGTAAAAATAAATAAAATAATAGTTTACGATGTGGACACAGTCAAAAATGTTTCTGCATGCTGGTAGAGCAGTGCACATGAAAAAGGTAATATAAGCAATAAAATATCCCAAGCAAACAGAAAGCATCTGTAGATCTTGCCTGGCTGTCTGGTATAAACAGTGAGAAATCTCTTTCTTTCTTTTCCCCTGTTATATTTATAATAGATGAATGCTATCACATCTCTCTGGGCCTCAACTGCAGGTTCTATTATCAATCTTTCTGCAGAAAGCAAAGGCCATCTCTGCAGTCTGGAGGGGTGTGTGTTCCAGTGGATATATTCATGTAATGTGACTTCATATGATATTTAATTAAATGTCTTTTGCCATATGCTGTGTGTCTTGCAGTAGAAAAGAGACTGGCAGGTTGCAATGCATACAGACCAATTCCCCCCCTTGACTTGAGTGGGCTTTGGAACAAGTCTGTAATGGGAATTGTGCATTCAGGCTACTGGAGATAGACAAGACCCTGTGATACCCTCTGGTTCTCTAGCTCCCAGACTGACTTACACAGCTTATGCTGCCCACTATTTCAACCCATAATCTCCTTGGTCTGTGCTGCTTTGGCTGCTAATAAAGATATAGCCCCTTCTGATGTTATCACATTATCATGTGTTGCTTTGCGAACTTCCTCCCTGGTGTGTAGTTCTCCATGCCATTGCTGTAGCGCGGAGGATTCCTCCATCTTATTTTGCATCCTTTCTTACTCTCCTCAAGCTACCAGGTAGGCCACGTTGCTGTCCTGTTGAGGTTAAGTGTTGTGCCAAAGGTAACCTACATTCACCCCTTAATTGGTGGCTGTTAACTACAGAGACAGTAGGAAGTCAATCATTAGGCAGCATCTTCCCTCTGAGTCAGTGTTGGATCAGTGTGCTAGGAATCAGTGCTGCTGAAGGCATAGTCTTTCACAGAAGATGTAAAAGTAAGAGCCTGACCATTGTCATTAAATTTCCCATTGCACTTTTCAAAAGAGTGTGGGTCTTAGAAACAGTGTCCTAGACAACATCCAGGTAATTATAATGGGATATCCTGTTGGGCGTCACCAGTGATAGATTTGGCTCATTTCTGCTTCCCTAGCAGTTTCAGGTTGATCTGAGATAGTTCTTTACTTCATGTCCTAACTACATTGTAGTGTTCTTGTTTTGTAGTGCTGAGGTTAAAAAGCTGCTGTCGTCCACCCTATAGGTAACTGCATTTCAGAGAGAGATGCTGTGCACTCTTGTATTCAGGTGTTTTGTATGTTAGTGTAAGGTCCTGATCCTGCCATTTGTGCCCTGCTCTTGCACACAGTCCCATTAAGTTCAATGGGAATCTGCAAGGAATCAGGCAGCCTCCAATGCAGAGTCATTTGCTGGACTGGACCCTTAGTTTATAAATGTATTGAGGATCTTAAATTCATAGAAAACCTTTCAACCTAAAGAATCCTAATTTTTCTTAGAGGAATCCTGATTTTGGCCACGATGTCATAGAAGACCTAAAAAAAGATCCCAAAATACCTTTGCTGCTGAAACAATAGGAGGTTGTTGACTTTGTGACATAAAGTAAAATAATGTCATAACAAATGTCATGCTGGCAACCATAGGTAGAGCTGGGCAAGTCATTCGCAACAAATGATTTGGTGACAAATGTCGTTTTTTTTTTATCTTCACCAGAAGCATCCCAAGTCGATCCGTCTCTAAATTCAGTAATCACTGGACTTTATTTGATGAACATCTCTGAAATGTGGATTCTGTGGATTCATTGTGAATGGAGGTAGCGGAGGGAAGGTTACAGATTAGGGTAAGGAACAAATTATGGCTGGTCCTGCATGAATGGAGTGGAGAAGAGGGAAAAGTCACCCTCCCCAGTGCCAAAATGCAGTTCTTAGTAACTTGCCCAATGATGCACACAGAACAGCTGAAAATAGAATGCAGGAATTCCTGGCTCCTAGTCTAGTATTTAGACCATGTGAAGCCGGTGCTCTGTACCTGCTTCTGCATGCATCTTCCTTTGAAAAGATGTGCCTCCGCCTAGCATGGAGATCCCATGGATTTTGTGTGCCATTACTAAAGAGAACCAGTCACCAAAGAACTGCTCATTTGCTTTAGCCTCTAAGATTTTTTTCTCACAATTCTGCCTGTGGTGCCTGTCACTAGCAGTCAAATAAGGACAATTTTACCATTCTCTCCTGCTGCTCTAATTTTTTTCAGTGCCAGTACATGTATTTGTTATTCTTTATAACTCCCTTTGAAGTTGGGAATCCAAAGGGAATCTAAAACCGACCAGATGTTTCTGCTGTTGGAGAGACAGAAGACAGCAAGGATTAAGTTTAACTGAAACTTCGTCCTGTGCAAAAAACCATTACAACTGGAAATCTTCCTTGGGTAGATTTATTTATTTATTTATTTTTGCACTTGCCATCCTGGGTAGGTGATACCTCATGTCATCATGCCCAGGAGAAAAATGAATGGTTTATGCAAGTAAATAGTGTATCAGCGACTGCCTGTGTTGATTTCCCTTATGGGATTTCAGTTCTATTACACCGCATATTTCCCACCCACACTTTTTATACTGCATTTTTTCTTAAGGAAAATCTCTTCCATGTCACTTTAAGTTTGGAGGGTAGACATGCGGATCCTTCCAGAGGGAGTTCAACGTAGTCAGCGCGTGGGGAGGGTGACATGCATACAAGGAAGGATTGGCCAGAAGACAGGGATCAAACAACAACATTTATGTTGTTTAACTCCTTTTTCCCTTCATCAGTGTTGCAGGGGGTAGCAGGGAAATGATGGAGAAGCAGACAAAGGTGACTGATTTATGAACAGAGAGAGGCATGTTAGTTTCAGCTCCCTGGGCATAGGGGAGGAAAAGGACAAATCTGTTCAGGAAGAAATGTTATTTTCAGCGCCTAAGATTGTTACAAACAATCAAGGGTGCAAAAAAAGTTCAAAACTAGGTTTTCTTTTTAAAGTTACAATGCATTATTATGAATCTGCAAACCCTCTAGGACCTCTTAGATTCCAAGCCTATGATCTGAGACGGAAGATTCTCTCAGTCACGTCCAGGAAAGAGGAAGAACATAGTCAAAAATCTCAAGGCTCCCAATGGTGTTTAGAATGGGATGGCAGCGCACACACCACAGGGCTTTGGGGCATTCATCACTGAGGATATCTCAAGCCATAAAATCCTGACCCAGATCCTCATTTAGAACACTACAAACTTCAGGAGTATTTGGTTGCCAAATATTTTTGGTTAAGGCCCATCTCTCTTCTTTACTGGTATAACTCTAGTGCTTTTATTTACCTTCCTTTAGGTTATGGTGGTGAGGAAAGCTTCTCCATGTCCTTCTCTAGGAGTCCCCTTTATTTTTTCTCACTCACCTCCCCTGGCCCCACCATCAGAAAGGAATGTCTTTGGGTTCTATCTGAGCCACTCCTTAATAGGCCCGAGGGGTTAGTGATGACCTTCACGATGCACTGTCTTCCCTCCTCCACCACAGACTAGATGTGCTGCCTTCTTAGTACCCCAGACTCTCGTGCACCACCCTCATTTGTTTTTCAGTAAAAAATGGGAGCCCTGGATAATTACGTTAAGCCTCATAATCAGCAAATATAAAGTGCATATACTGTTACAAGTACCCTGGAACACTGGGTGATGTGAATGTTCTGTAAGGATCTGAGAAAAGATACAAAAGAAAATTTTTTATCACATTTCTAATTTTATGTTCTGAGGGTCTCAATTCTCAGCTTCGTACCGAGGGGAAACAGGTTGAAATTGGGGAGTTTGGGACCCAACCATTTTCTCCTCTTCCTTTTCCTTTATTTATTTATTTTATTGGCAAGACATATGGTATGAAAGGCATTTATATCGGTCTTCCTGCTGACAGAGCTTAACCTAATAATTCAGGACTTGGAACTGGGTGTTTCAATAAGGAAAACACTCTGAGATTTTTCCATTCAAAATGCCATTAGATGTTTTTAATTTGACAACATCAGAAATCAGTGTCCTGCCAAGACTGAATTCCTGTGCCATCTTCTCTTGGTAGCAAGACACTAAGAGGGACCTGTTCTGAACATTAAGATTTTTAATTATTCTTTCCCCTCCCTCCCCCCCAACTGAGACAGTTTCTGCTCCATGTTGTACAGCAGGATCATGAGCTCAGGAGATTCTACATCATAGCATATTCCTGTGTGTGTGTTTTCTGGGCACTTTTCTTTTTATATTGTGATGCTTTCCCCCACATAATCCCAAGTCTCTTTCAGACATTCAAACGTGCCATATAGCTAAGCAAGTAAAAAGACACAAATAAAGGGTGGAATAGAAATGTGAATCTAGTGCTCCAAAGCAACAGTGGAGGCTCCTCAAGGGCCGTGGATTGGGCCCTGCCTATCCTGTTGTGTGTGAGATTGGGTGTGATCTTTGCCATGCCAGCTGCTGTATACTGGTTTTAACACCTTTGTGTGTTAGTCCCACCTGTCTTCTTTCAAACCGTATCACTGTCCACTGGAAGGGAGAGTGCGTGCTTCCTCCTGCACATCTGAAGTGATCTGACCTGGATTGTGTCCCCTCTATGGCAAATCCAAGAGCATACTCCAATTCTGTCTATACACATTACCTTGCCATCATAAACAAAATCAAACAGATGATAAAATGAAATTAATCTCTTGTCATCTCTTGCAACCCCGAACACCATGACTGCAAACCAACAGGGAGCAAGAGAACAAACTGCAGTCCAGCCTGTGAAAGACATCCCCAAATCCAAATATTCGTGTAATATACAGTGCTCAGGCTTGTTGGAAAGGCATCTATCTTCTCCGAGGTTGGCTTGGATTTTAGACTGAGGCCCAGATGATGTTCACCCCTGCATGGATGCTTTTGTGGGGAGAGCAAGGGCCTGTTGTGCCCATAATATGGCAGTCGGTGCTTTTGTGCACATGGGGACGACTAATGCTGCCTGCCATGATGAGTCCTCCAGAGCAGAGAACATCTGGATGGGGTGTAGACTTGGATACGGTCCGGGCCCACTACAGTCCAGCTCAGAGGTTTTTCAAAGATGTAGCAAGGACCTCCACTGAGTACATTCTGCACCGCATCCATGGAGACACTATATGTACTCTTTTCAAGTAAAATGCCACCTGCCACCACTTCTCAAACAGTCCACTTATTTCTCCTCTTCTAACGTCCCAGAGTCTCAAGGGTATAACTGGACCCTTGCAGCTCTAGATTCTTTGATCTTCCTTCCACTGAGCCCTAACTAGCCTTCTGAATCCCTGGATAGATACACGGTGTCTCATTGACTTGCTACTGGTCCATATTCACCCCTGAGATTGCTGGGCCAGATCCCAAGAATGTAAAGATTCTAGCTAAGTCCTCCCCTGAACAGAGGAAATAATAATTCTCAGTTGCTTTCTTAGCATTTATTGTGACATCCAAAGACAAATGCAAACTCATCTCTAGAATCATTATTCTCTTTGAAGAACAACAAATTGTCAGGGGAGACAGTTTGCTGTGTATGGATTCACTTAGAAGTTCAGTCCCCCGGTGTGGTTCTCCAGCTGCCCCGTCATAACCTGAGTTGTTGTTTATGCAACTCTTTTTATTTTATTTTCAGCCTAGAAAGGGCCTCTTCATTTTCTGTCTATGTGCATGTATTTTTTAGTCTAATTTTAAATGGTTTCAATTCACAACATACAAAAGGAATAGGAAAAGGCAACTATTACACTAAATATATGTAATATATATGTGAGTCCTTTGTATATGTATTAGTTTAAATTTCCAAAGGTGCCTAGTGATTTTTGTCTGTTTTTGGGTCCCCAACTAAAGACAGGGTCCCTTTAAGGTGTATCTTGGTCACGTAAAATAGCTAGTTACTTTGGAAAATTTAGACCAATATGTCTATATTTAGGTATGTACATCTAATCTATATCTATGGATCTATATGCAACCACCTATGTATAAACAGTGAGGGGGGAGAAACCTGTTTGGATTAGTGATTAGAGTAGTGGACTATGGGCGTTCGTTCTTTAGTGACTCAGAAGGAAGAGTGACACCTACTGAATTGCCAACTCTATTGCTGATAGCACTTAAGCATTCCATTATTTATTTAGATTTTCAAGACTGTTAGAGGCACCTATCTCAGACCGGTTAATTGGGTCTGCTTTTAACCCATCTCTGTTTCAAAGTAAGAAGACAAAACCAGGACTGGTGTGGAGCCAACCCTGAGTTAACATTAAAATTCATAGGTTAAATTATTTTTATTAATATGTTTCCATTAAAAATATAAAGGCAAGAGATCAACACAGATGGATCCCACAGATATTGGGAGCAGCACACACATGTGAGGGTGGAGTATGGTTCAGAGAGAGACCACCATGAAAGTCCAACAGGCAGTGCAAAATGTTGTTTCCTCACATCAGAATAACAAGAATGACTTATCCTGTAGCAGTAAGAAATGGAAACAAAATGCTTACAGTTTTGTCTTTAGATTTAACTGTTTTCAGTGCAATACTGTGGTAGGTAACGGCATTGGCTTCTTTTTCTTTGCATTCTTTTCTGCTGGCCAGTGTTGTGTAACTCAGCTTGCCTTGTAAAGAAAATGATAATTCCTAAAAAACAAACCCCACTTTCAACTCTCTTGTCTCTGGAGGGAAATGTAGAATGGAAACAACAAACAATGTTCGAGATAATCATCAGGGGTGAAATCCAGGCTCTACTGAAGTCAATGGGAGTTTTGTAATTGACCTCAACAGGACCTGGATTTCAACCACTAACCTTTGAAAGAATTGGAATAGCATACCTGAGAGAAAGGAAGGAAAGACCAGTAATTTAGGGCACTAGCCTGAGACTTGAGTTCTGGATTCAGTTCCCCATCTGCAAAATGGGGACGAGAGCACTTTCATATCTCACAGGATCATTGTGAGGATAAATCCATTAAAAACTGTGAGCTGCTCAGACAGTACAGTTAGATTATTAGTTAAAATAGGCATAGGGACTCAATATGATGAGGCAAGTAAATAAGTGCAAGATAGAAACTTGGACCCAGGCTAGGAAATACTTCTTCCCCACTCTTGGAGTCTGTTGAATATGCCCTAACTATTGTTTCTGCTGACCCCAAGTTACTACACAACTTTTTCTTGTAACTTTTCATATGTAATATTCATGGCCAAAGGCCTGTTGGCTCAGTTGTTAGGCTACGTGTTGGATTATATGTAGGTTTTGTCCATTAAAGCATTTAAAATACAAAATGTAGTATTTATTATACTTAGATAATTTGTATTATAAGATCTTATTAGATTTCTAAAATGATTAAAATAATGATAAACATCCATTCCAAGCCATTTATGTACCTGTGCATGTAAATACACATGTGTGCGTGTGTTGTTTCCATTGCCCCACCTCATCACAACTCGGCTGTATAAAACAGCAATGAACGCAGCTGTCTATATGGAAATCCTCAGGATTTTAAAGCCAGGCCCCCACATTATGCTACATTTGAAGCACTTCAGTAAAGAGAGAGAAATCTACTATGTGGCTGAGCATGAAGGAATATGAAAAGGTGCAATAACCTTATCTGTGAAAAGAATATGATAATATTCATTGACAGGGGAGCTACAAGGAGCAATTATCCCAAGCTGTGTCTTTCAGACAATGCTGTCAGTTTTTCCTCTTTGATGAGTACAGCTGGGCATGTGATGCCAGGGCAAAAAATTCCTCAGTGTCTGGAAGCCTACTCTATTGGCTGTGGGTTTGTCCCTGAGTGCTGGCAGTCAGGAACAAAATGTGGAAAAGAGGACAGGGTTCTGCAGCTTTGGGATTGTAAGGAATTGCTAGTGGCAGGGCCAGGAAAGATTCTTTCAATGACACTCCATTCTCGCAGATATGTGTAAAGAATACATCTTGTGCTCCTCAAATATTTCCAGTTGCACTTTAAGGGCCAGACCCTCAGCTGTGTAAACTGGCGTAGCTGAACTGATTTCACTAGAGCTCCGAATTCCTTAACCAGCATAGCTCACTTCCTTTATGGTTTAAATGTGTGTGCTGGATATTTCTTCCATCCATAATAATTGGGACTTTTTACAGAGTTTTTTCATCTTCAAAGCACTTTACAGATATTAACTAACTAAAGTTCCCTGATAGGAAAGTAAGTGGTCCACGAAGTTTATACACAACTGTGCACTGTAACATGAGGTTTATTTGGATACAGAGTTTGTCCAGTCTATCATGGGGTCAGCCAACAATTTGGATGTGGATCTAAATTTCTCCAAGATTTAGGGATGTTCATAAGCAGTGTTAACATTTATTAGTACCAGACCCAAATGAGATCCCCAGAGATACAGACACACAAAGTGATTTGTCTAAAGCCACAGTCGGGCAGCGTTGGTGACAGAACTGGAACTCCCTGCCCCACAGCCCTGGGCTCGGACCACTTCAGGCTGTTTCTCTCACATACATCAGATCTTGTTTTGTACAGAGGTGTTTGGAATAAAAATCAGTACAGGCACGGGGTGTTATTCCTTTTCTCGGGTCAGTATATACCATTCTTAATAGCCTTTTATTTTGTTGGTTGTTTTGGATCAGTCCATTGATTACAAGTTACAATCCCTTTTGATCATCTTTATGCAGTATTACTAGCAACAGCTTTTGTCCAGTACATCTGATTACTTTGACTCTTACCTGCTGTTTTGTTGTAATGAACTGAATAAATGCTCCCTGTTCTCTTTTAGTCTTTTTTTTTTTTTTCAGACAGTCCTTTCTAGGTACTGCTTTGTAATGTTTTCTGTTTTTTCCCTTGACAGCTTTAAAATTCTGGGTAATTCACTAATCAGTCAGTTCAAATAATGGACCCCAAAAATGTAGGTTGTTAATTATTTTTCAGTATGATGGCAATTTAACGTGTTACAGTGGAGCCTTTTGAAATAGCTTTGGACATACTGAGAACTACAATAATAATTTGCACTTACATAACACTAGGCTTTGGAGGGTATCAGAGCACTTTATAGCACTTAATGAATGAAGCCTTCCACACAAGAGGTACTAAACTAGTATAATCCCCCTTTACAGATGGCTAAACTAGGGCATGGAGAAGTGAAGTGACTTGCCCAAGGTCATGTGGCTAGTTAAGGGAAGAGCCAGGAACAGAATCCAGATCAGGGCTCCTGCCGGAATGGGACAACATAACTATTCCAGTCCTGGGCAGGAGAGTGACACTAACCAAGTTCGTAGTGTGCTCCCCAGTCAGTAGGTCTGATCTGTGTTCCTCTGCATAGCCAGAGTACTTGTTCCCTTTCCCTAGGACACCACTGTGCTGACATGCTGTATAATACCATGCTCTCTGGCTGTCCCACAAGTACTGTTCCCAGTGCCTGATTCTTTGGTGCAAAAATGCTGATGCACTCCCTGGACTTCTTCATCCCCAGATGCCACAGGCGTGACTCCTTTTGAGGTGCTAGAACCTCTTCTGTGCTCCTTTTGCGCTCTCTCTCTCTCCTACACAGGAGAGGCCCTTTCACTTTGGAGTGTCTTCTCTGCTCTCTCTAATCAATCCCTACAAGAGCAGGGTCCTGTCTTCTCTCTTTTCACCCTCAGCTGCTGAAGGAGCAGCTCTTTCTGATATTCTGGACCCCCGCTGTCACCAGTGCCTGCAGTGAGTTCCTGTGACTACCCCTTCCTCCGAGCCCACAGGGAAATTGACTGTCAGAATGAGTGAGGCCGGTGCAGACTCTGTGTTTTGCTTGAGTGAAGGTGAGTGTGGTTGGGTGAGAAAGAGAGAACGAATGTGTTATAACAAATGAATGGGTGCCTGGGTGATGGAAGGGGAGAATGAATGAATGCAAGAGTGATTGAGAGCATACAGGAAAGAATAAATGAGCCATTGTGTGGTGAATTAGAGAATGAACAAGCATGAGAAAGAATGTGCAAGAGAGAGTGATGTGGAACAGAAGCCATTCCTTTAGTCTCTCAGTAGCAAGCCCATAGAGAGTACCATTTTGTTTACTGTATTTCTTAGTATGTTCTCTGGAATGGGTTATTTTCTTGAAACATGAGCTTTCAACTCTACAAAGTAAAATAATCTACCTATATTTTGCTCCATCTGTTTAAACTGGACACACACAATACATGTAACCATGCAGTGGCCTAACAGGATTATTTCAGGATAATTGTCATCTTGAAAAGCCTGGCCTTTATGTTAAAAGGAATGAGGACATTGGATAAAACTGTGTTGTGGCTAATCTTTGTGGCAATATAGGGTACTATGTAATGAGCATCTCCACTGTGTGTTGGGCTATCCCTGAGATAAGGATATCAGACTTCAGTGTCTGTGTACAACACTTCTGTAAACCTTTGCAAGTAACTTTGGATTTTTTCCTCAGTAATTGCAGCAAAAATCTTAGTGCTTGAGCGTTACCTGTAAGTTACATCAGCTGTTAGTGCCTTTTACTGTGCTGGTGTCAGTAGTGTTTTTGAGTTGGCATAGGATTCGCTTTTTAAATTTAAAAATAACACCCCCTTCATTTAATTTATTTATTGATGTGTTTGCTTGTTTATTTATTTATATCATAATTGCGACTAAGAGCCCTAGTCATGGACCAGGAATCATTGTGTTATGCACTGTACAAACATAACAAAATTATGGTCCTGGTCCGCAAGAAGCATATAGGAACATAGGTTCTAAACTGCCATGTGGATACTCATGCAGTATTCCTTTAAAGTGGCCAGATAGCATAAATAAGTAGCTAGGGCAGAATATGGCCCATAGGATTGACTGTACTCAATTGAACTAATATTTCTCTAAATCTATTGTGCTTTAGTAGTGGCCTATGAAGAAGGCAAAATATCCTCAAACTTCCTCAGAATGACATTTAAAAACTATTACAATATCCTTGCAAAGTACTATTTCATCCTTTAGATTAGAGTCTCTGGTTATAATACATAGAACTTGTCATTGAACGGATCCATTTGAGGAGCAGTGAAAACAGTTATAAATAATATGATCCAAGCAATTGGATGCTTTAGGTCAGGGGTCTCCAAACTTTTCAGCCCGAGGGCCGCATTAATTATCAAATAGCAGTTCGGGGGCCGACAACACACTCGAGGTCCAAATAAAAAAGAATCAAAACATGGATGTTGTTTTTAATTATTTATTTAATATTATTTTATTCAGTTACTAGCATAAGTGCCCGGCGCTGCTCGGGTCAGTCGGAGGTGGGGAGGTGGCAGACAGCTGACACCCCCTGACCAACCCCAACACCCACCCCTCACCCCTCACCCACCCCAACACCTTCCCACCCCCCCAAGCAAACCGGACACCCCCACCTCACCCCCCGACCGAATCCGACACCCCCACCTCACTTACCGTCCCACCAAACCCAACTCAGATCCGTCGCAGGGGGGGAGGGGGCCCAGAGCCGAGGGATTCCGGGGACCTTCGCAGGTGGGGGGGGGGCAGTGAGCTGATGTAGTCCGGGGTTCCGTTGGGAGGGGGGAGGGGCAGAGAACGGAGGGATCTCTGGGGTTCCGTTGGGAGGGGGGAGGGGCAGTGAGCTGAGTGATCTCCGGGGTTCCGTTGGAGGAGGGAGGGGCAGTGAGCTGAGTGATCTCCGGGGTTCCGTTGGGAGGGGGGAGGGGCAGTGAGCTGAGTGATCTCCGGGGTTCCGTTTGGAGGGGGGAGGGGCAGTGAGCTGAGTGATCTCCGGGGTTCCGTTGGGAGGGGGGAGGGGCAGTGAGCTGAGTGATCTCCGGGGTTCCGTTGGGAGGGGGGAGGGGCAGTGAGCTGAGTGATCTCCGGGGTTCCGTTGGGAGGGGGGAGGGGCAGTGAGCTGAGTGATCTCCGGGGTTCCGTTGGAGGAGGGAGGGGCAGTGAGCTGAGTGATCTCCGGGGTTCCGTTGGGAGGGGGGAGGGGCAGAGAACTGAGGGATCTCCGGGGTTCCGTTGGAGGAGGGAGGGGCAGTGAGCTGAGTGATCTCCGGGGTTCTGTTGGAGGGGGGAGGGGCAGTGAGCTGAGTGATCTCTGGGGTTCCGTTGGACGAGGGAGGGGCAGTGAGCTGAGGGATCTCCGGGGTTCCGTTGGGAGGAGGGAGGGGCAGTGAGCTGAGGGATCTCCGGGGTTCCGTTGGGAGGGGGGAGGGGCAGTGAGCTGAGTGATCTCCGGGGTTCCATTGGGAGGGGGGAGGGGCAGTGAGCTGAGTGATCTCCGGGGTTCCATTGGGAGGGGGAAGGGGCAGAGAACTGAGGGATCTCCGGGGTTCCGTTGGAGGAGGGAGGGGCAGTGAGCTGAGAGATCTCCGGGGTTCCGTTGGAGGGGGGAGGGGCAGTGAGCTGAGTGATCTCCGGGGTTCCGTTGGAGGAGGGAGGGGCAGTGAGCTGAGGGATCTCCGGGGTTCCGTTGGGAGGGGGGAGGGGCAGTGAGCTGAGTGATCTCCGGGGTTCCATTGGGAGGGGGGAGGAGCAGTGAGCTGAGTGATCTCCGGCGTTCCGTTGGAGGGGGGAGGGGCAGTGAGCTGAGGGATCTCCGGGGTTCCGTTGGGAGGGGGGAGGGGCAGTGAGCTGAGGGATCTCCGGGGTTCCGTTGGAGGAGGGAGGGGCAGTGAGCTGAGTGATCTCCGGGGTTCCGTTGGGAGGGGGGAGGGGCAGAGAACTGAGGGATCTCCGGGGTTCCGTTGGAGGAGGGAGGGGCAGTGAGCTGAGTGATCTCCGGGGTTCTGTTGGAGGGGGGAGGGGCAGTGAGCTGAGTGATCTCTGGGGTTCCGTTGGAGGAGGGAGGGGCAGTGAGCTGAGGGATCTCCGGGGTTCCGTTGGGAGGAGGGAGGGGCAGTGAGCTGAGGGATCTCCGGGGTTCCGTTGGGAGGGGGGAGGGGCAGTGAGCTGAGTGATCTCCGGGGTTCCATTGGGAGGGGGAAGGGGCAGAGAACTGAGGGATCTCCGGGGTTCCGTTGGAGGAGGGAGGGGCAGTGAGCTGAGTGATCTCCGGGGTTCCGTTGGAGGGGGGAGGGGCAGTGAGCTGAGTGATCTCCGGGGTTCCGTTGGAGGAGGGAGGGGCAGTGAGCTGAGGGATCTCCGGGGTTCCGTTGGGAGGGGGGAGGGGCAGTGAGCTGAGTGATCTCCGGGGTTCCATTGGGAGGGGGGAGGAGCAGTGAGCTGAGTGATCTCCGGCGTTCCGTTGGAGGGGGGAGGGGCAGTGAGCTGAGGGATCTCCGGGGTTCCGTTGGGAGGGGGGAGGGGCAGTGAGCTGAGGGATCTCCGGGGTTCCGTTGGAGGAGGGAGGGGCGAGCTGAGCGAGTGCGGTGTCTGTTGGAGGGGGTATTATGACATCATCAGCACCTAACTGCCCAGCTGATGTGATTGGCCCTGAAAGACTTTCACCCCTGGGGGGCGTCAGAGGTGAGATCCGAAAATTTTTCGACCCTTACCAAGATCTAGACCCCAAGACCCCTCACTGTACCAAATTTCAAGTCTCTGGCTCAAACGGTGCGGGAGGAGTTCGCTGTCATACGTACATACATACATACATACATACATACACTCATACATACACCACTTGACTTTTATATATATAGATTATTTAATAACACATTGATACACTACACATGAACACTACACATGAACACCTGTTCACTACACATGAACACTACACATCAACCCCCCAACTGACCCACCCAGCCAGGACTCTCCCCCCAAAACCTCCTTTCCTCCAACCCCCCCCCCAACTGACCCACCCAGCCAGGTCTCTCCCCCCCAAACCTCCTTTCCTCCAACCCCCCCCCAACTGACCCACCCAGCCAGGTCTCTCCCCCCCCAAACCTCCTTTCCTCCAACCCCCCCCCCCAACTGACCCACCCAGCCAGGTCTCTCCCCCCCAAACCTCCTTTCCTCCAACCCCCAACTGACCCACCCAGCCAGGTCTCTCCCCCCAAAACCTCCTTTCCTCCAACCCCCCCCCCCCAACTGACCCACCCAGCCAGGTCTCTCCCCCCAAAACCTCCTTTCTTCCAACCCCCAACTGACCCACCCAGCCAGGTCTCTCCCCCCAAAACCTCCTTTCTTCCAACCCCCAACTGACCCACCCAGCCAGGTCTCGCCCCCCAAAACCTCCTTTCCTCCAACCCCCCCCCCAACTGACCCGCTCAACCCGGTCTCTTCCCCCCCCCCCCAACTGACCCGCTCAACCCGGTCTCTCCCCACAGACCGTTTCGCCGCCTGGCAGTGGGTGGCTCCTTGTTTCTGGCGGTGCGGCGCGTCCCGGCCCCAGCTCTGAGCCGTCCCTGGCCGGCGGTGGCAGCGGACCACGCGGCGCGTCCCGGCCGGCGGCGGCAGCGGAGCACGCGGTGCGTCCCGGCCCCAGCTCTGAGCCGTCCCTGGCCGGCGGCGGCAGCGGAGCACGCGGCGCGTCCCGGCCCCGCGGCTGGCGGCGGCCGCGGAGCACGCGGCGCGTCCCGGCCCCGCGGCTGGCGGCGGCCGCGGAGCACGCGGCGCGTCCCGGCCCCGCGGCTGGCGGCGGCCGCGGAGCACGCGGCGCGTCCCGGCCCCGCGGCTGGCGGCGGCCGCGGAGCACGCGGCGCGTCCTGGCCCCGTGGCTGGTTCCCGACCGATCTCCACGGGCCGGATGAGAGGGCCTCGCGGGCCGCATCCGGCCCGCGGGCCGTAGTTTGGAGACCCCTGCTTTAGGTCACCAAATGATTGTCACTGGATTCCAAATTGAATTAATCCATATATTTCTTAGGATTTTTTTAAGTGGATCATTTCATCCATAACTATCAGGAGTTCTTTAACTAGATCAATCAAGATAAATATGCTTAACAATAGTAAAACTTTGCACTACTCAAGCACTGTCTAAACAGATATTCCAGGTGCTTTACAAATGAAGAAACTGAAGCACAAAGAGGTTGAAAGACTTGACCAGTGACACAGTCAGTTTGTGTCAGAGTTGGATGTAGATGTAGGATTTTACACATTATGTTCTGGCTCTTGAAGAGATAAAAATGTGAAAAAGTTTATAGATGTGGGAAACTGACACTCCCCTATGATAATGTAATATGGAATAATAAAAGACTGAGTTCAGATTTTCAGATCTATTTCAGTGATTTTACAGTAAGCTAGAAATGACCAAACAAATAAATGATCACATATGTTTACAGCATACAAATCCAGTCAGCCAACCAAAGGCTACTTTTGAGAGCCCACATATTTATTAAAGAAAACACATTTTCAGACAGAATAATAACATATTTGCTTGATTCAGATCCTTCATGTCCTGTGCATCTTTTGACTCTTATGAGGTTGTCCTTGGCCTAACTTCATGTTGTCTCGGGCTACTAAACTCTGGGGTTCTTCATCCCTGATAAACACTAGACATGTAGCAAGAAAATGTTTGCAGATGAGTACCAAGAGAATTTCATTTGAAGCCTGTGGAAAACTAACATTTCTCATATAAAGATTCATCTGCACAACTGTGTTGGTTTCTATTTTCAATATCAGGCTGCATCATCGTGCTTCACAGTTGCCGTTAGTTCACTTGTGTTGCTCCTGAGACTCCTTTTGGCTGTATGTTTTATGATTTTTATTTATTATTTCCGGGCTTATTACAGTTTTCTTTTTAAACAGCAGGCCGAGCTGACTCATTGCTGTTGTCTCCATGACCTGCTTCCCAGTCAAACCTCCACCTGTTTAGAAAGTTTACTAGCTGACATTGTATCCCCTGGGATCGTCTGAGCAGTGGACCAGTAAAAAGCAAACCAAAAGGTAAAACTCCTCCTTGCTTTTGAGGCAGGAGCTCTATAGTCACACGAGTAAACCACTATTTTGCTAATTGTTGAACCTAGGGAATGGGAGAGAAAGAGGAAACCTCATCCTGAGCAAAGAGAGCTGCTTGAAGTAACAAACAAATACATAAATAAAAAATCCTGGTTTTTGCCGTATCCGCTGCCTGGAATGTTAGGGGAAGAATACTTTCCTGTTCTTGATATAAAATACACTGAAATGGAAGGGAATGCAGAGCAATCCAGTCAGTGGAGTGGGAGTTAAGATTCTATTCTTGGTTCTACCATTGACATGCTCTGTGACTTCTTATTTAACTTCTCTGTGTCTCACTTTACCCACGTGGTAAGTAGCAGTTGTAAAGATAGGTACTGTAATGGTTGCTGTTACTATTTTAATTGCTTGTATTCTGGTAGTGCCAACAACGTTCTAGGTTCTGTGCACACACAAGGAGAAAACAGTCCCTGTCCCGTGAAATTTATAATCTAATTATGAAATTAGTATGGGTGTGACTTGAGAAAAACAATATTCTATAGAGAGAGGTAAATTATAATTGTGATAAACCTCTGTGCATGTCTATTGTGAGCTAACTAGATATTTCTAGAGTTCTGAGCAGACTTTGACTGAGCCAAGTGCATTTCTTAAATGTGCCTTCTTTCCTGACGACAAGTCAAATTTCTGAAGGCTTATAACTAACCATTTGAAGACCAATAATGCTCACCTTTTTCCTGGAGGCGTTGAGGCTAACAGGAACACATTGTTAGGTAGCTTCACACCACAATCTAGGTTTTATGTTTGTTAAATGCCTTACAAACGTGATATTAATAAAAACATTTGGTTTGTTTTTTTTTAAATTTACATAGAAAAGGGGTGGGAATTGTTTTTGGATTTAAACATTTCCCTAGAGTGTTTTTACAACCCCAGAGGAAATACATTGTTCTAGCATGGGAGAATCCCCAACTGAAACTGACTATAAACCAAAATAAAGCCGAGAAAACAATTTTCATTTCCTAAGATAAGCAGCATGTAAAAAATAAACCAACCTCAAAACATAATAATAGTAGAACATTAAATTAGTTTCAGCTTAATAGCCCCAAGTGTTATTAGTAACACAGGTAAGGAAATTACTTAATCAAAAATATGACTTTTAACTTGACAGTGTCCCTCTTAATTAAGTTATGAGATCCTCAGATGAAAGATGTTATAAAAGTGCAGTGTGTAGCTTCTATTATTTATAAGAGAATGCTAAAGGTCTAGCTCAAACCGATTAAAGCAAGGAAAATCTCATTGAAACCTTTCATTCTATTATGGGTATTTCTAAAGACACCTATCTCACCATGGTATCTCTAGTACTGTATCTGACTGGCTCCTTAAATCACCCTCTTTTGATGCAGGAATTGCAGATATTTGCAGTCATTTTGGCCAAGTCATACATATATTGGAAATGCAACTAAGTACTTCTGAAAAAAAAAAGGCATTATTTTCAAAGGTGATGACTGTGATGAAATAATGTTTGAGAGCCTGTATCTACCTAATGACAAGTTATACTAAATCAGCCTCTTGCTACATATTA